>JBBBDQ010029441.1:150000-162500 GCA_037127315.1 Ascarosepion bandense
TTGGCCTTGCTCTCAATCCCAGCTTGTGCCAATTAGCATAAAATAACAAAGGTCGAAGAACGTACTTTTCTTGGACCAAACTTGCGAGAGGAGAGGATGCAGCTGAGGAAATGATGAACTGTCTAGCATGTTTTTATGCACATATTCATTCCAAAACAGCAGCCTGACAAGCAAAACATCTTGGACGCTTTGGTAAGTGGGAATGTTTATCGTCACAGAATGTTTATAATTATTAATTACTAGCAGTATAGCCCAGCGTTGCTCAGGTGTAATGAAAGCTTTAAAACTAATCCATGGTCCTGGAGCTCAGACTCTTTGGACGTTGGCATGAAAGACTAAAAAGCAATAGTTGTTTCCAGTTAAAGTGAAACTGTAGACTGAAAGAAAAATGAATGGATGTAAGTCAAATTTTGATTTCCTGATATCGATATAAAATTTTCTGCACTATTGTAAGAACTGCAACCTTGAAACTTCTGAATATCGTTTCTTATGCCTTTGTCTATGAGTGTATCAAATTTGATTAAAATTGGACCACTCCTTCTATAACACGATTTTTTTGATTATCGATATTTATCGGGGGTACCTCGACACAAAACCTAGCTAAGAACACTCGCAAAAGCTTATAGTACAACTGTGTAAATTTTCAAGAAAATCGGTTCAACCGTTTTGGAGTCCATAGGTAACAGATGCACGCACAGACACACACACACAGACAAAGTTTCATTCATAAATAAGTTTAGATAAATAATATAAAACAAATTTATCAGATGTTGGAAAAATTAAATAAAATGTTGGACAGACCGACCTTGTCAGTATTGTTCAATAAAATGTGTTTCAAAGAATTACTGCTACCTTAGTACAGCTTAATTTAAATGGGCACAGTAGAAGAAGGCAGACTTTTAGTGTGTGATATACCATGTAAACATACGCCAATTCTTTGCAATAAAAGTGTGTATATATATATATATGTAAAAGTATACTCAGTTATGATCTGAGATTAAGGACAGAATGGTTAAATAAAGTAAAGACAAGAGAAAAACTATATTTTAAATCACCTACGTGTTTCATCCTGTGATGGACTTTATCAAGGCAAAAAGACAAAAATGAGCTTTATTCTAAATTACATATCTATAAACAAACAGTGTTGGCAACCACAAAGACACTCACAAATCTTTTCAAAAGATTAACAGAATATTTCAGTTTTTAGAATTTCTTCATGTGTAGTGCAAAGTCACGAGATATTAAAATGAAGGGAATTTGACCGTTTTCTTTGAAACATTTTATTATGTGTGTTAGTCTGTTTTAGAATTCCATCATGTGTAGTGCAAAGTCACAAGATGTTAAAATGAAGGCAATTCAACCGTTTTCTTTGAAATTTTTATTATGTATGTTAGTCTGTTTTAATATAATTTCCATAAGTAAAGGTGAGATTGGGAAAAATCCAGGGCGCAAATTGATGTTTTGGTAGTACTGAATGGCGGCGCTCTCAAGAACTTTTCTTATCAATAAATTGTTTACTCTTTTTATTAGTGTGGCATTTTTAAAATCGAAATTATGGTTGAATTTATTTCTGTGAATCACTAATGCATTTGTTAGATTATTATTAGTGATGTCTCTTTTGTGTTCATATATACGATTTTTTAGATTTCTACTTGTTTCTCTGATGTACATGAAGGAACAATCCCGGCAATTTATTCTATATACACCTGCTTGTTCATCATTTTGATTTCGGTTATTTTTAGATCTGATAATGTCCATAATAGTTTCCGAGGTAGTTGTTACTATATGTATGTTTTTTATATGAGATAGATTGTTTTGGATATTAGATGCAATGGAGTTGATTGGTATTATGATGTATTTGTTATTGTTTAGATTATTATTGTTAACAGTGTTTCTTTTGTTGTGGTTGTATATATTATGGGCCTTTCTTTTTGCATTGTGAATAAAGTGATATGGGTAATGCAAGTTTCTGAATGTGCTTTCTATGTATTTTTCTTCTTTTGTTAAATATTGGGGGCTATATATTCTTAGTGGTCTTAAAAAGAAACCTATAATAATACCAGATTTGATTTTGGAAGAGTGGCTGGAGTAGAAATTTATCAGGTCATTTTTGTTGGTAGCTTTTCTGTAGACGTCAAAATCGAGTTTGTTGTTATTTTTGTGTAATATGATATCTAGGAATGGAAGATTAGATTCAGTTTCGAAGGTAAAATTTATAGTAGGTTGAATGTTATTGAGTTTGTTGACAAAATCTGCTATGTTAGTAGTTTCTGGATAGATTAGAAGGGAGTCGTCTATATATCTAAAGTAGGAGGAATTTGGTGGTAAAATGTTTCTGAAACAATCTCTTTCCAGAAATTCTAAAAATAAACAAGCAAGAACGCCACTGAGAGGCGATCCCATTGGTAAACCGAATTTTTGTCTATAGAAATGGTCATTAAAAGTGAAAAAACATTGCTTAGTAATTAGATAGCATAGTTTTATGATTTTCTGTGTAGGTAGAGGTAATTTTATTTTTGTTTTTGTTAAGTGTGTTTTTAATTGATTTAAGCATTTATCTATTGGAACATTTGTGTATAAGGATTTTATGTCTAGACTTGCCATGTGTTTGTTTTTTATGTCTATGTTTTTTAGTTTGTTCAAAAGGTCACCAGAGTTTTTTATATGTGACGGACTTATTGTGCCGAGAAGTGGTGTTAAGATTTTGCTTAATTTGCCATCTATTTTATTCCGGATATGATAGGTATCATTGGTATATTTGGCTTATATATATATATATATATATATATATATATATATATATATATATATATATACTTTTATTGCAAAGAATTTGTCACTTTAACTGAGCAAGAAACCCAGCCCTGATGAGTGAAGGCATCATAATGATGTCCTCACAAAACTTTGAAGTCAACATGAATCTGCTCAGTTAAAATAACAAATTCTTTACACTAAAAATATCAATGCTCAATCTATACCCCAATATCAAGCACTTTACAAAACCTGCTTGCCAAAATATATTTTATCAGTAAAAATACTGAAAAAACAACAAACTTGGCTATAAACATTGTCATAACTCAACATTATATAACACATGAACCTGCTCAGTGCCACTACTCTGTGCTTATCTGTTGGGGCGTTCTCAACTCAACACCAGAAAAACAAAGCTTTTTTTAGGACCAAATAAAAGTAACTTTTTAAGGATTAAAACCTTACTAAGAAAAATTTTTCTTTAAATGAGTCATTTGAAAACAAAAACTGGTTCATATTTCATAGTTGTCAGAGAATGAGTAAGAGAAGAATGGAAACACTGGTGTGAGGCAAGCTGCATGAGAGTAGAGCAGAAAGGGAGAAGAACAAGATAAAGGGGGTGTTGGAGAAATTATGGGAGATAAGGAATGGCAATTGGTGCTGCATATCAACTCTTGGAGATTGTAGCTATCAGGGAAGCTAGTATACAGAAGAGAGTTCCACGGGCAGGGGTTTCAAGAAAAGAAGCAGCTAGAGTAGAAGTTGTGGTTGCATTTGATTGTCTTACTATAAAAGGGTGGGATCTAGTTGCCAGTCTAATAGCTCGAGTAAATTTGTGCAGAGGGGACACCAGGGAGCTAAGCTCATTGGAGCAGAAGCTGTGAAAATATTTGTAGAAGAGACAGAGAGAAGCCACATCTCGTCAGTCAGAAAGTGACTGGAATTGAGCTGCCAGGTTGTGATCATTTACATTGCAGATTCTCTTTTGGATTTTGTTGAGAACCCCAAGATAAAAAGCAAGGGTGCCCAACCAGATGTGACAGCAGTATTCAATGCACAGGGAGATGGTAGATTTGTATATAGTTGGATTCAGATGAAAAAAAAAACATCCTGGTCCGACACAGTGACCCAACTAGCAGTTAATTTAGCTATTCATTCAATGTAGTCATTCAAATTGAGGTCAGCTGTGAGAGTTAAGCTGAGGAGGCACAGTGTATTGCTTGAATATATACAAAAACCTAAAGTATTGGTATAACTAACAGAAAGGTGACTATAAAAAAGCTTAATAAAAAGAAAAACTACAACAAATAAACCAAAAACAAAGAAAAAAATGACATAAGAAAATAGGAAAAAGAAATGTAAACCAAGTAATAAGCTCAAAAGACAGACGCCAACCTTAAAAGTAACAATACTCAATGCCTAAGTTACAAGTGGAATTAAATACGCTTTAAGTTTCCTGCTACCATAATATCTGAGTGACCATAAAGTTCTTGTCAAATTAAAATCATGGTAAAGTGAAATTTAAGTAGTAGTCTAAACTTTGTTTCTTTGAGGTGTAACACTGAGAAGTAGGTAGATAGAAACAGACTGAGATAGATAGATAGATAGATAGATAGATAGATAGATAGATAGATAGAAACAGGCTGAGCATGAACAGACTGAGATAAATAGACAGTCAGTTTGGTTTATTTTGTTTTACAGCATATCAACCTCAATGAGTTATTTAATGCCGACAAGATTTTTAGGACAGGTTTGTATGAACAGAATATGTATTCTTTGTAAGAAAACAGTTTGTAGATCAGGTTTCATTGGCATATTTTTGAAAAAGAGGGGTGTTTTGTCAAGACTCAAATGCATTGTTGGTACGTATTTTTTACTTCACAACTGTATTACTGGTATTTTTACTATAAATTTTATTTTGACACTTTCATAGTATTTTGAACCCAGTTTGGGGGTTAAATGTTTGCCCATAGCTGGGGTCCTAACATGTTCGACCATCCTGGGTCAAGGTGGAACTGAGAGCAACAGCAATTAAGAAATGATTCATTATCCAGAAAACTTCGACTAACCCAATAAAAGGCCTTGCTGCCGGATGTCATACCTAGGACCCAGATGTAGTTTATCATCATACCCAGGCTGACAGACAGATATGAACAGATCGAGACACATAGTCAGGCATGAACAGATCGAGACACACAGTCAGGCATGAACAGATCGAGACAGACATAAACAGATTGAGACAGACATACAGACATGAACAGATTGAGAGAGACAGACAGGCATGAACAGAGCGAGAGAGACAGACAGGCATGAACAGAGCGAGAGAGACAGACAGGCATGAACAGAGCGAGAGAGACAGACAGGCATGAACAGAGCGAGAGAGACAGACAGGCATGAACAGAGCGAGAGAGACAGACAGGCATGAACAGAGCGAGAGAGACAGACAGGCATGAACAGAGAGAGAGAGACAGACAGGCATGAACAGAGAGAGAGAGACAGACAGGCATGAACAGAGAGAGAGAGACAGACAGGCATGAACAGAGAGAGAGAGACAGACAGGCAGACATGAACAGATTGAGTCAAACGGAAAGATATGAACATGTTGAGCTAGACAATGTAGAGTAATGATTGCTAAATATTTCTTCTGTACTGACTGATAGGCAATAGATTCTTGATAACACTGGAGCATTTATGTTAATGTAATTGTTAGTCTATCTAGACTTGCAAGCCACTGTTAGTGAATCTATCCTCCACTAAAAAAATTCCAAACTTACACCCTCGTGTCAGATAAAATGAAGCTCAGAAGATATTCAAGTACACAAGCGACAAAATAAAGAACAGAAATATCGTGTTGCGCCAACCTTCCAAGAGGGGTGGGCCAAATTCTACCACTCTTTCTGTTCCTTCACTTTTTCCCCAACTTTCATGGTTCTATTCGTTAACACACACCAGCACGTTCGTTTTTTTTATTTTCTCATTTCTTCCTCAATTCATTCTTTCCCTTACTTAATTCTTTGAAAGAAAACTCTTTGTTAAAATCCTTACACAGATTTAGTGGCTGGCCAGGGGTAATAATAAAGGGCAATAACGGTGAGGGCCGTCTCAGCCCCATTGGTCAGTGTCCGAGTGTAGGTGTAAAAAGTGAACCAGGAGAGTAGCTGACAGACCAGCGTCCACTGGGCCACACCTTTGTTACTTAAACGGGATGATAATTTGTACAAATACAAATCTCCAGTAGCTGCAAGAATCCCTTGTAAAATTCTTGGCAGTTTGATCTGAAAAAGAAAGACAAGTCAATTTTCAAATCTGTCTTGTATCCAATTACCTTAAAAAGACAAAAAATTTAAACGCATCAAATTAAAGCACATACAGACATATGGGTGGATAATATGTGCAGTGTGGTGTAATGGCTCAGAAGAAGAAATCGGAAAGCCAATTTTGACGTCTTCCTAGCTCAAATGTTCTGTCTACAGTATACTTAGCATTTGTCAGGAGCCACATCTCGGTCACTTCAGGTATCTTTCTCATCTGTCATTAATTCACTGCCATATAGGAGGATTGATATGACACAGCAGTTGTCTTTTCTTTATTTCTAACATCATTTTCTTATTTCTTAATACGTTACTTAGTTTTCAAAAGCATAGTTTACAATTCCTACATGCCTTCAGATTTCTGCATCACATTTCCATCATCTGTTACCATCCATTCACACAAATTCATTAAGTTGTAGATCACATCTTAGGCTGTCTCTTTTGAAGAAAACCATGCATTTCATCTTACTTTTAATTGGTAATCCTTCCTCTTGCTTTATTTTTTCTTCACTGTCAATGAGTATTTGTCTATATTTCTGAGATGAGGTAGTATTTACGGTATTTACATTATTCGTACTATTGTCCTCATCTTTGTTGCCATTTGTACGATGTTTCGACCATTGTACGCTCCAGACTTCTTGAAGTACTAGGACTTTCAAACTGAACCCTTTATTACAATCACTGGGATATATCATTCTAATTCCTTGCATGAAGCCTCTTTTGGTAGCCTTTGGTTAGTTCCTGTCACTTGACCCAAAGAGTAGTAAGTTCAATACCGGGCTACAGCAGTGGTGAACAAGTAACAGAGGGTTAGAGGGAGATAACTCATGACTACCAAAAGAGGCTCTACGCAAGGAATGAGAATGAATACCCCAGTGATTGTAATAAAGAGTTTGGTTCAAAATTTCTAGCACCTGAAGAAGGCCAGAGTGTACAACGGCCGAAACGTTGTACAAATGGCAACAACAATGAAAACAATAGTCCGAATAATGTAAATAGTGTAAACTGTTAATGAGCTTTTACAATATTCTGTTATTCATTACTACACTACCCAGATAGTTCGATTTCTGTACAATTTGATTTTGATATCCTCGCTATATAGTATGTATCTTTGGATGTCTCATTTACTGCTTACTCTCCTGTCTTCTTACTGTTAATAGTTAGACCTTACTTTCCATTATTACTTTGCTGTTTCCTCTGCTTGTCTTGCCTTTAATATTTCCTGTGAGTATTATATTCTCTAGGCACTCTTTTCTCATTATGCAACCCAGAAATTCCACCTGTCTCTGTAAGTCTATGTGCATTGTGGTACAGTGGATATCAGCTCGGAACGAGAAACTGGGGAGCCGGGTTCGAATTCCAGTTGAATCCATTGTATTCACTTACGCGCAAATACCCTTGGGAAAGGTATTAATCCGTCTATTCCTTCCAGTTATGGATTAAATAGCAGGACAGATTGGGTTCTATAGCCTTGGTCGGCAACCAGTCTACCGCAGAAAGCAATGGCAACCTACTGCGGGATAATCTTCTGCCCAGTCAGTCATGTCTCTTTCGAGACATGATCGCCCAAGCGTGTATCACGTATGGCACTTAACTGACTGACTATTTTCCTTATGGCTTCTTCATTGCACACATCTTCTGTTTAAGGTATTCTTAGCATTTGTCAGAAGAACCATATATGTTACTTTAAGTCTCTTCTTCACCTATGAGGAAATTCTTCAGCATTCATTACCATATAGGAGGATAGATATTACATAGCAGTTCAGTATTCTTTTCTTTGCTTCTTCTAATATGTCATAATACTTGCTGAGTTTGGTTAAAGGCACCTTTCACCATTCCTATGCATTTTCGAATTTTGGGGTCACATTTTAAAGCATTGTCTTTTACTACATTACCTAGATAGTTAAATTTCTATAGCTGCTTGATTTTGACATTCCCAATATGTATCTCACAACTTGAGTTGTCTCTTTTGTTGACGACCATGCATTTTGCCTTCTCACAATTAACAGTCTTTTCTTGCTTTCAGTCAGTCAGTTAAGTACTATATGAAAAAGAAGAAACAAAAGAAAAAGAAAAAAACAGAAGAAGAAAAAAAGAAACAGATGAAAGAAAGAAACAGAAGAAAAGAAACAGAAGAAAAGAAACAGAAAAAGAAAGGGAAAAAACAAAAAAAGAAGAAAAAGAAAAGAAAAACGAAAAAGAAAAGAAAACGAAAAAGAAAGAAAACGAAAAAGAAAGAAAACGAAAAAGAAAGAAAACGAAAAAGAAAAAGATAAAGAAACAGAAGAAAGAAAAGGAAAAACAGAAGAAGAAAAAGAAGAAACAGAAGAAGAAAAAGAAAAGAAAACATAAAAAAAGAAGCAGAAAGATTCTACAAATTTATGAAGGTATAGAATTATCTTTTATAATTATTTGTGAAAGTTTGTAACAAATATTTGCAGTACTAATATGGATTTTGAACTGAATATGAAAATGCCACATTTATCTCATTTTTGAATCTCAGTTTGTCTGATAAGAAAACCAACTAAAAAACCATTGACACCAATACTTCTTAATACTTTTCAACAGTTGAATGTATGCAAAAAAGTGAATACTTTACTGATAACTGTTCTTTTTATAGAACCAATCAAATTTCTATTTAAGACTATTATCTCGCCAAAGTGTTTAGTGTACAAAAGAAAAATAAACTTTTGTTTTCTACATTATTATTTTCATGTTATTTAATAAAGGTTAATTTCTTTCAAATTTCACAGCAGAGTAAGAGTCTTGTGTTTTAATGTTTGCACCATTCAGAATACGCAGAGGAGATTTGGCATACTTACTTCTCACTTTACCCACTACAAATTCTTTTACAACATCAAAGAAAATGACTGTTACAAAAGTAATGATAATCTATTTTTTGTTAGTACTCCTATCTATTTTAATAAAGACCGTTTTGTATATTACTTCCACATATTTTCACAAATATATAATTCATGAATCCAAAATACCAATAGATATTATGAAATAAGTTAAAGATAGTTCCTTGTATTCTTAACAATGTAATATTGCTTTCTCTCTTTCTCATATAGTCATCTGCAGACATTATCATTATACATGCCCAATAGCTGAGAGTATTCTAAATATGAACGATGCATAGATGCCAGAGTAGCTACTGTTTTTCAAAGTCTACCATTCTTCTAGGGTGTGAGAGCGTAAATAGTCATCCGCAGACAGATATATATATATATATATATATATATATATATATATATATATATATATATTGTAATTTCTCTCCTTCTTTATAAAAGTAAATGCTTGAATAGTGGGTTATTAATCTACATGTTCTTTCACTTTCTTATAATTTATATATATTTCCTGTCAGGCTCAGGGCTTTGGATTATTTTGTTTCTTTACTTATGTCTTAATGCAAGGGACTCAATAATAGGTACATCACTATATATGTTGTCGTCATTTTAGACACCCTATTTATTTTGTACGATGTTTGGATTATATTTTGCTGTCATTCTTTCATGGCCTGGGCCCACTTGTTCTTTTTATGTATTTCAAGATGCAACAAATTATGCAGCACTTATTTCAATTAATTGCTACTTATATAAATGTAAAAATAGACATAAACTTTTACCCGGTTCATTATTTTCTAAATTGTAAACATGTATTTTCAAAAGGGATTCGTGGTAGAAGTAAAACTGACTTCTGGTTTTTAAAAGTCGTTTGTTTAATTACAGAGTAGCATCCCCTTACTGGTTTGCAAATAATCTATTCTATAAATCATTCAGTCAGTTAATTGCCATACATGATACACACTTGGGCAATCATGTCTCTTTTGAGACATGGCTGACTAGGTAGAAGATTATACCATAGAAAATTGCCATTACTTTCTACAGTAGACTGGTTACCAACCAGGGCTACAGAACCAAATTTGTCTTGCTGTTCAATCCATGGCTGGAAGGAGAAGAGATAGATAGATTCATACCTTTCCCAATGGTATTTGCGCGTAAGTGAATGCAATGAATTAGAATTCAAACTCCATTCTCCAATTTTTAATTCCAAGCCGATCTCCATTTCACCACAATGCACTCATTAGAATTTCCTGGTTTTCTTATATCAATTTTCTGATGAACCTTAATGATTAAATAAGTTCCTGGTGAATTCTACGACAATAAAATATACATAGAAATTATCCTTACGTTGTTAAATATTTGGGCTTAACAACTTTAACAAAATATCTGAATGATAACTATTAGTACTAGTGACAGTTTATATTTTTTCTACTTGAATTTTCTGATGAATCCTAATGCTTAAGTTAATAATCAAATAAGCTCCTTGTAACTTCTATGATGATAAAATCCCTGTGGCAATTCTCACATGGCATCATTTAATATTTGAGCTTAACAATGTTAATAAAATATTGCAATAATAATCATAAATATGAGTTTGAGTTTTGTTTAATGGCATATCAACCTCTATGGGTCATTTAATGGCAAAAAGGTGGGGTTTTAAGGTATTCTTTTTAATGTTCGGTTATAGTGAGAAGGTTGATTTAATCAGATTTTAATGAGAATTTTGTTTTTATTCTTTTTTATTTTAGAAAACTGAAAATGTCTTCTAGTTTTGTATTAAAAAATGCTTTGCTGAGAATTTCTTTCCTTCAAAAATGTGTTATGGTAATAATTTTTCTTCAAAAATGTATTGTTGGAAATATTTTTTCTTCAAAAATGTATATTTTTCTATAAAAGTCCATTTTTATACTTTCATAGTGTTTTGACCCAGGTTTAGAGGGTTAACTATTTACCCATAGATGAGACCCAAACAGGTGCTACCACCCCAGGTCAGGGTGGACCTGGGAACAACAGCAATTAAGAGGTGGTTCCATGCTTCTCACAACCCCCAATCAGAGGCTTTGCTGCCGAATGTAGTTTACAATCATTCCCAGGACCCATAAATATAAATGTTGACCATTATTTTAAGAAGAAAGGGAGTACAAATAAAAAGATTTGAAATTGATAACTTGTTTCATTTCAATAAAACAGACATGTTTGAGTAGACATCTATTTTATTTTATTTTTTTTTACAGAGAGAAATTAATGGCTGCTGGACTAGATATTGAAAGTTTTGATGAAAAAAATGTTGGAAAGTACATTTTCTTTAAGACTTACCTATCAAACAAAAAGAGTATAATATTTCAAGTGGTTTAAAAAAAATGTAGAAAGAGATTAAGACTTTAATACAATGAGAGATTATTGTGAAACTACAGGTAAGGATTTCATTTAAAGTCTTTTACCTGTGCAAAATAATAATTTAAGAGGATTTTTAAGATATTAATGAAAAGTGTATCAAACTTTTTATCACATAAAAGAACATCATTTAAAAAAAAAAAAAAAAATTGACACAAAGCAAACAATACTATCTTTAGTTCTTACCAGGAGGATCCGGTGATCAAGTTGAAAAATATACAAGAATTTGAAGAGGACAACAAAGACAGAAGGATAGAGAAAACCTCGCAGTCCATTCTTCCATTCCCATGTCTTGTAGCCATAACTAACAAAAGAAAGAAACATTTTGTTCACAAGCAAAGATTTTCATAAAACACAGGAATTTTGTTAAATGTTTATGTGAACTCTTTTGTAGACTAACAGATGCTTGGAAATCTTGGGGGCTAATAGATACTTGGAAATTTATTTATTTGTTTTTTTTTGAGGGACCCACATAAAATAAGTAAATTTAATTATTGTTTTTTTCTTCAAAAGTTTATATTAAATTCATAGATAGACAGATAGGTACAGAAAATTATGATACTGTATGATGCTCTCACTGTGGTCTATATATGAATTCTGTGCAAGAAGTAGTGACACGTGATCGGAAGACTAGTTGAGATATGAAACTGACAGTTGCCATGCAGTGTTGATTTCTTCACCTAGGAACATAGAAAAATTTTAACCTATATGTGTGTGTGTGTGTGTGTGTGTAGGGATTTCTGAGGATAAGAGAGGTCATAAATTACCTCATCAGATCCAATCACCAAAAATCAGAAAGTGTGCTTTATATATATATATATAACCTAATACAAAAAGTGTACAGACAAATTACAGCATCAAATATAGTATTAAAAAAAGACACAAATGGTTAGGTCTTGAAGGCTGTCAGAATGTGTTTAGTAAAATAAAGGAAGGTAAAGAAGTTTTTGGGTATTACCTATTTGTTAAACATTAATATTTCGAGATCAAAATCTCATCTTCAGAATGGCAGAGGAGCGTGTGTCTGTCCGAGTGAGTCTGTGCCTTTCATGGAATGGTCATTTCTGGATGCTGCTACTGCTGTCATTAATTGTAGCTGTGCTTGTGTATGTGTGTAAGTATGTTAGAGCATGTGTGTAAGTGTGTTAGAGCAAGTATGCGCAAAAAATGGTAGTTAAATAGAAAATGTTCATCTACA
>JBBBDQ010029441.1:167500-207500 GCA_037127315.1 Ascarosepion bandense
CTCCTATGTAAATCTGTTCATTTATATTGGTGTTATTGGTTATGGTTGCTTTGTATATTATGTTGTTGATAATACATTCATTATTAAGTGGACAGTTGTCCTTCTTTTGGCAGTTACAGTTATTCATATTGTCTTGTTGGTTGTGTCTTATTAGTTTTATTAATAATAACATCACAAACCAACAAGACAATACTAAGCAGCACTTTCATTCTTATGAAGATACCAAATAATGGGTCTACTCATGGAATTTGAATTGTCAAAAGACATGGAATTCAAATGCTGCCAGAAAAATGGGAAAAAGTAGTGGCTAGTGATGGACAATAATTCCAGAGACATGTTTCTTACTAATTTTTGTAAATAAAACAATACTTTTCATAAAAAATCAGAACTTATTCAAAGTCCTAATATGCACATATACACATATATATATATGTATAAATTTATAGTGTTATATTGTAATAATTCTTAGTACCAAAATTGCTGTTTGTTTTTCAGTAGTTTACTGGTAGAAAGGCTTTTTGGGCACACAAGTTTTTTTGTCAAAAGTGCTCGATATTAAGATGAAACATCAATAGAATTAATGTGCAGAAGTTATTTCAGTCATGCTAACTGAAGATATTTTACTCTTCAGTGTTTTTGTTTTCAGATGATGATTCCAAATTTTTTTTTGTATTTACATGAAGTTTGGTGTAATTTGATATCTTTGGGTGTGAGTAATTGTTTTTGCTCTATGAATGTTGTTTCTTAAGTGATGCAGGATTTGCAGGTGGTTAATTGCTTATTTTATTAAGTTGACCTCTTTTTGGTGTGCTTAAGTGTATGCTTGCTTAAGTGCTTTATATTGAGTTAACATGTTTTTTGTTGGAGTCAGTCCAGAGTTTTCTAACAGACGTCACAGCAAGTAGCCTAAGCAAGGCTTAATATTATAATTCCTAGAAAGCAAATTACTACAGTGATGATGAGAAACTGAAACTTATATGAATTCAAACTGGAGTTAAGAGACTATCAAAACTCATATTGGGTAACAATAACAAGTTGGAAAAAAACACTTGTTGCTTTGGTGCACAAGATAACAGTGATGACAAAAATTTGACCCACATTGGTGTATATTTTTGTTTTTCACAAAAAAACTTTCCTACAAATATGAAAGAAATATTGGCTTCTGTGGTAAAAATTCAAAAGCAACAACAGCAAGAACAGAAGTTGTTAGAACTGCAGAAACAACAACAAAGTTAATGAAAATAATTCTGAAGAAAACAGAAAATTCTCCTTCTTTTACTCCCAAAGCACTTGCAAATACCATATCTGAATATACATTCAATCCAGATGATGGACTTACCTTTTCAGCTTATTTTCGAAGATATGAACAAATTTTCAGAGAAGAATGCAGCGACTGGGAAGACAAGAGAAAAAAAACGAGAGTTTTGTTGAGAAAGTTAGCACCAGTAGAACATGAAAAATACTGTAACTTTGTACTACTGAAAAAACCAGGAGTAATTTGTTTTAAAGAAGCAGTACATATTCTGACAAAAATTTTCAGCAACAAAAGCTCTTTATTCAATACTCGTTGAAAATGTATGAATATGACAAAAAAGAAAACAAAGATTTTGTCACAAAAGCTGAAATTGTCAGTAAAGAGTGTGAAAAATTCAAACTAAACGAAATGACTCCAGATATGTTTGAAGGGTTAATTTTAATTCAAGAGTTAACTGCAAAAAAAGAAAAAAAAAAGATGCAGAAATAAGAGTGGAAATTCTTATGAAATTTGGACAGAATAATAAACTTACGCTACAGGAAATATCAGACAAATGTCAGAGAATCATAAATCTGAGATGCGATGCTTAAGAAATTGGGGAAAAAAGTACATATATACAAACAGAATAAAAATATACAAAAAAGAGAATTAACTAAAGTTTCAGATGTGGAAGATTACATCTTGGAGCTTACTGTCTCTTTAAGAATTCGAAATGCTACAAGTGTGGTAAAGTAGAACATATAAAGTCACCCTGTAAAACTAAACCAAGGAAAGGTTCTCACAGAAAAAATTCCTACACAGCATAGTGACAAAAAACAATCACAAATAATCAAAAAAAATTTGTGAATGTGAAAATAATGTAATAATAATAATAATAATAATAATAATAAACTATACACAAATAGTGATATCACAATAATCAATGAAGCAACATGGAAACCATTCAGAAAGCCTATATTAAAAAGGACTTCAATGACTTGTAATCTCATTCCGTAACAAGTGTTTAAAAACTAAGGCTTAGTTATTAAAAATACTACAAACTTATTCAGTACTGCCTGGATGGAATTATTTTAGCTGTAGGGATCTACCTACAAATGCTTATTGCAAATATGTATGTGGACAAGTTACCAATTTCAAAAAACTGAAAATTTAAAGGAAGAACTGAAACAAATGTTTTCTAGACGTTCAACTGAATGAGTTGGATTGATGTTCCAAATTCAAAGCAAAATTTAAAGTGCAAAAAGGTTTGACATAAGTATTAAAACTGAAATAGAGTGTAACATTTACAGCATCGAATCAACCCAACAAAGAATTCAAGAGAGACTTGATAAAACAGGGAGTAGTGAAAATATTAACTATACAAAATAAGCAGCCCTAGCAGCGTATGTAAAAAAAATAAAATAAAATAAAATTTAAGTTTGTGCTGATTTTTTGTCTTTGAATGTACAAGGACAATTTTTAGAATAAAGAAACATTCAGAAGAATTAGAGGCTGATCGAAAATGTAAAAAAAATACAAAGTTCAGTACGTTGGTGAACATACCAGAAATAGGAATGGGCGAATACTAATAAATAGAATATTTACTAAAAAATAATTTCAAGCGAAAGTAAATAACACCACCCTTACCTAGTGAAACAAATGAAGTAGTCCAAAATCATCAACTCTACGTAGTCTAAAATACACATTGGGGATAGACAAGAGAGTCCTAACTGACATCATGGCAAGTAACCTAAGCAAAGTTAATCTTATAACCACTAGAAAGCAAGTTATAACAACAAATATATACATAAATAAATAGATAGATAGATATAAATAAGATTATAAAAAAATTATATATGCATATATATATATATATATATAGACAGTGATGAAACATACATATATAAACAGAGATAATATATATATATATATATATATATATATATATATGCATCCGCAGAGACTATATAAAAATACTTATGCATATACACAGAATGTATATATTTATATATTACACATGCATATCACACATATACAAATTATGCATATATATATATATATATATATATATACAAACAAACAGACTATATATATATATATATAGAGAGAGAGAGAGAGAGAGAGAGATATTACACCCACAAATCTAATCTAAATCTAAACTTATTTATAAATGGAACTTTGTATGTGTGTGTGTGTCCGTTACCTATAGACTCCGAAAAGGCTGAACCAATTTTCTTGAAAATTTACACAGTTGTACTATAAGCGTCTGTGAGTGTTCTTAGCTAGGTTTTGTGTGGAGGTACACCTGATAAATATCAATAATTTAAAAAAATCAGAATATATATATAATACAAACTCTATTAAAGTGCTGATTCAAAAAGCTCGAGTATGAGGTTGCCGTGATGTGTAAGTTAATAAAATGTGAACTATTGGTTTTTGTTCCATTTGTATAACTGGATTTATGCTTTGTCAATTTTGCCAATAAATGGGAAAAATGTATCTTCAATTGGAAGAAGTGGGGAGGGGCATTAAGGGAGAATGTGATGCGATGATGTTGTGACGCAGAAGTGGACGCATTGTCCCTGCAACATCGAAGGAATTGACACCTTGTAGAAAACATGGAATTGTTATGGCATATGATAAAGTAGAAGTTACAAAGAAGACCTGATTTTTGTTGGAATACAACTAAGTGTTTCGGAAAAATAAACAATCACAAAAAGTAATATTTTCCATTAGTTTTTGCTGCACACATTGTGTCAATTGAAATTTTTGTTTTTATATCAAGGCATCAGACCTTGACATACCAGTGACTCGATTTTGGTTGAGTTTGAGTGAAGTATCTTAGAGAAACGCATAATAAGTGAACAAAAGATCACCTGAAATTATGTTTGTCATTGATTTTTGACAAATCCTGTACATTGATTAAAAAAATTTTTGTGTACATCAAAGGTTTGAACTTTGATCTATAAGTTACCCAATTTTAGTTGAATTTACATAAGGTATCTCAAAGGAGAAAAGTTCATAAATTCTAAGCGTTTTGGTGGTTTCTGTTGTACCCTGTAAATCGATTCAAAAAACTTTTGCGTACATCAAAAGTTCATGTCATAATCAACAAGTAATCCAATTTTCATTGAAAGGTTTCGGAGGAGTAAGATTCGTTAGAATAGAAACACAAACACACACCACATATCCATTTATATATATATATATATATATATATATATAACTGGCAAGAACATGCCAAAATTATCCTGAAGAAAAAATGAAAATTCAAAAATATATAGAAATTTCAACTTTTTCAATATGCTATCTGCAAGTTGGTAAGTTCAGATTTTCTATTAATTTATTCTACCGTATCTGTTTTCTCTTTTACTAAAATATACTAAATTGTTCGGTTGTCTAAAAGCCGTTTTGAAATATAGGATTGAGGTTTATTTTTTCTGCTAGTAGAAACTTCCAAAAAAAAAAAAAAATCGTAGACCGTCACTGTTTGAAATCAGCCTTTCTATTCTCCACCCCCTATCTGGGTACTGGACATCCCACTCCTTCTACCCACTCTCCCTCACTCTCTCGGCCACTTTCAACACATGGGGCTTATTAACTGGCAAGAATACGCCGAAATTATCCTGAAGAAAAAAATGAAAATTCAAAAATATATAGAAATTTCAACTTTTTCAAAATACTATCTGCAAGTTGGTAAGTTCAGATTTTCTATTAATTTATTCTACCGTATCTGTTTTTCTCTTTTACTAAAATATACTAAATTGTTCGGTAGTCTAAAAGCCGTTTCGACTTTAACTAAGTTAAAACTTAGTAATTTTTTTTTTTCAATTGGAGTAGATAGATCTATCTATCGCCCGGTTCACACTCCACCCACGTCTATTGAACAGGTTAAGAGGCTCATCCCTTGTTCCCTGTTTAGGACGTGGTTTCCGGCTTTCTCTTTTCCAATCTTCTCACTTTGTTTTTGATTTTTTTTTCAATTGAAGTAGATAGATCTATCTATCGCCCAGTTCACACTCTTTAATCTTTATAAATATTTCAATAGTTAAACATTTTTTAGATACACTTAAAAAATTTTCTTTAAAACAACATTTATAAGTATTATTAAAGATAGGTTTACGTTTACAAATATTAAAAAAATCTGTCACTTTCTGTGTCACGTGATGTAAACAATCTGTCAACGAATGCTCCTTGCGAAAACGCTTCTAATTTAAATTTTAAAATCATTTGTTTCTGATGAAAGGCCGAGGACGGTTTGAAATATCAAATATAATAATAGAAATAAATAAATACTGTCAAAAAAATACATTTTTAAACTTACAACTTTTTAGTAGTTTTTCCTATACATATTAAGACAGTATATGTAGATTATCACTATGTTTTATATATATATATATATATATATATATATACATACACACGACATGCACGCAGATTACATATATGAATATATATATATATTAGGACATTTAATAAGTTCTTGCTCATTTTTTATGAAAAGTAATGTTCTATTCACAAACATATCACTAAAAGTACTGCCCAGCACTAGCTACTACCTTTTCTTATTTTTATGGTAGCATTTGAATTATGTCTGAAGAAAATGACATATCTTTTTGAGGCTAACCATGAGTCAACCCACTTTTTGTCATATCAATAAGAATGAAAGTGCTGCTCAGCCAGGCCATGTGCCATTGAACACAAGTGATAATCAGACAGGGCAATGTCTAGTGAATATAGTGAGTTAGGCAGGACTTCCAATTTAAGCCTTTCCAAGTAGTTTCTCACCTGTTTTGCAACATGTGCACTGGCAGGGTCATTTTGCAAAATCACTTTGTCGTGTCTCTGCTTGTATAGTAGCCATTTTTTTCTTCAATACTCAGCTCAAACATGTCAATTGTAGTCAATGGCAATCCTCCATGATGAATTTGGTCAGTTTAAGCAGCTCATAGTGAACTACATCCAGCTGATCTCACCAAATGCAGAGCAGAAGCTTTAAATCATAGATATTCAGCTTTGCTGCCAATGTTGATCCATGGCAGGGCTTACCCAATGATTTTCTACACATAGAATTATCTTGTGTATTCACTTTTCATCGCCAGTCACATTTCTGTTGTTGAAGCAGCTGTTTACATGTGACCAGACGCTGTTTGAGGTCTTTCAGCTTCAACTCAAACTGTAACCAAGATCCTTGCTTTTAAATCATTTTAAATGCTTTCAAATGTTTCGAAAATTGTTGTGTGATCAACTCCTAATGATTCTGCAAGTTCAGCTTGTGTCTGATATGAGTCTTTATGAAGTAATACCTCTAATTCTTTGTCTTCAAACTTTTCTGGTGCGCCAGAGCATTCTTTATCGTCAACATCAATATAGCATGTTTCTGACAGAGTATGGTCACCATAAGTCTGAATAAGAATTCTGTGTGATTCACCTGCAGATTTCTTCTGAATAAAGTAGTGCAGTAACATTTCCCACAAATACACTTTCTACACTATAAAAAACAAAGATTTTTACATTTCAGCCAAATGACATACACTGGATGATGCGTTACCATCTGAAACCACACACACGCAGTTGTGGGAAAACCATCTGTTGGAAAGCAGCGAGAACTTATCCAAGGTTTTAATAGTATGTGCCTATATATATATATATATATATATATAAAAACTTATTTATAAATGGAACTTTGTCTGTGTGTGTGTGTGTGTGTGTGCGTGTCTGTGTGTATCCATTACCTATAGACTCTGAAACGGCTGAACTGATTTTCTTGAAAATTTACACAGTTGTACTATAAGCGTCTGCGAGTGTTCTTGGCTAGGTTTTGTGTCAAGGTACCCCCGATAAATATCAAAAATCGATAATCGAAAAAATCGGGTTATAGAAGGAGTGGTCCGATTTTAATCAAATTTGATACACTCATAGACAAAGACATAATAAATGATATTCAGAAGTTTCAAGGTTGCAGTTCTTATAATAGTGCAGAAAATCGATAATATATATATATAAAAAGCAAGATGTTTGTGTGTGTGTGTCTGTTTATATGTCTGTATTTTTTTCATCCCTTTTGTTTTAGTTTTTGCTTCGGGTTTGGCTCTAAGTAGGTATAATTGTAGTTCTTAGTCTCAGCCATGATACTATTTACTCAGAGGACTTATTTAGCCTTCAAAATTCAGTTTACGACGAAAACAACTTATTTGATATTGATACCAGGAAATTAAAATTTGCCTTACATCCATTCATTTTTCTTTCAGTCTATGGTTTCGCTTTAACTGGAAACAACTATTGCTTTTTAGTCTTTCGTGCCAACGTCCAAAGAGTCTGAGCTCCAGGACCATGGATTAGTTTTAAAACTTTCATTACAATTGAGTAACACTGGGCTATGCTACTAGTATGGCCATAAGAAATGGAGGGATAGAAAACAAATATACACACACAATGTGTTCATAATATATATATATATATATATATATATATTATGCTTAACAATACAAAGGAAAGCAGAAAACAACTGCTCCCAAATGCATGATGTAAAATTTGGCCAGAAGTAGAGCAAAAATATACTTAATAAATAAGTAAAACTGATGCAGAAATTTAAGGAGTAATAATATGGTAAAAACCCATGTGTGAGTGTGAGTATATTGAGTAGGGTTAGAGCTGAAAAGAATCATGGTAATAACTGGTGTAGGCTGTGCCAGGAAGTTGGCCATCATGATTTATAAGAACAGAGGCATCTTAAGAAAGATCTCTTGGGTATTTACAAACCCAGATGAACTCTTTGCAATATTTCTATTTCCACCTCCTACTAATTTTTTTTTCTCTCTCTCGCTTGACTTTTTTCACCTTGTGCCTGAAGATACCTCACAGTAAAAAAAAACTGATAGCCTAGTGCTAAAACATATTCATTAAGTATACTTATATATATATATATATATATATATATATATATATATATATATATAGATACACACAACACAAGTATAGGGTAGGTATAGATGGAATAAAATCCCATGTCTAAAAAACACTATTCTTAAAAATGTGCAACACGAAATAGAGCAAATAATATCTTTTTAGAATTTATAACATAAATATGTTATAATATCACTGCAAAAGTAGCCATTTTGTTTAGACACTTCTTGTGTCCTATCAAGTGATAATTTTAATCTGAAGAGTTATAAAAGGTTCAAAACTAGCCACAACCCTCAATCAGGGAGACATGTAATCTGTGGTGACTAATCAAAATACAAGTGGTTTCTAATTTGAAGGACATACGAACAGACTCTAAAAACAATTTATTAGAGCATTTATATTAATGTTCATTAAGACAAAGATCAGTATTACTCATTGACTATTAGTTTTACTTTACAATAAAAATAAAAATTTATTTTCAACAAAATTTATTACAAATTATTATTAGAGTTTACGAATTTTAAATTCTAAGTTTAACTTAGCATTAAGTTTAGATTATTATAAAGTTATTCAAATATGAAACGGGGAAGTGAGATAAACACACACATATATATATACAAATATATAGATACGCACATATGGACAAACAGACAAATATATACACACATACATACATATACTCATACATGTACATACATATACATACACATACACATTTTTTTTAACTCTTGTCAATTTATGTTAGATTTAGAGCCAGGTTAAGAAATGTCTATAAACGCTACATGTAGTGGATACGTGTGAGACTGAATTCAGAAGATAAAGTGGGCAGGAGAAGTTCTAAATAATGGTCAAGACAAACACATATTCCAGTGCATAAACAAATAAATATAATTAAATTTACATGCAAAAAAAACAAAATACATATGCAACATAAAAAACCACAAAGCATCATATACAAGATAAAACTACATACATGGATCTATTTATAGACAACCATAGGTATAAATAGACACAAGAACACTCACACAGAAATATACACACATATGTAAATGTACATGTATAAACAAAAAATTTAACACACACACACACACAGATACATACACAGACATGTATATAGATGTCTATACACAAATATACGTATATAGACATAGATTTAATTAAGTTTTTCCAGCACCTAACATTGTTTTTTATTGGTGATAAGGAATATAAAAAATGTTCATAAATTTTATCATCCCAAGCACTTTTAGCCACTATTGTAACCTTTTTCACAGCTATGGTGTTGTTATTTTTTCTCATGTTTGATTGCTATGCAGTAATTTATTTTGTTCTATTTTTGAAAAAAGAGTATTGTATGTGTAGCTTTTTATCTAGCAGATAAAAGCATTGACTGAATCCAGTGGCTTGAGCCAAAGGGTTCTAAGTTACAATAGAGGTGAACAAAACATGGAGAGTCGTGTTAAAGAGAGATAACTGATACTGAAACATCCAGAGGAGGCATGGTACATGGATCTAGAACAATCTACCCTGCTGGAAAAAATAAAGGGTTCAGTTTGAAATTCCAATCACCTGAATAATGACAGCATGTACAATGGCCAAAATGTTGTAAACATGACAACAAAGATGAGGACAACAGTTCAAACAATGTAAATATGTAAATAATTACAATACCACATCTCAGAAATATAAACAAATATATATATAATCATACACACACATACAGACACACATGGCTTCCAGCCATATTATGTTGAAACAGCGATTCTCATAAAATCACTGAAGTCAAACAGTGTCAATCTTTGTCAGGACCTAGATGGGTGACCATTTGGGAACACCAAGTGCTGCAAGCTTGGATGTGCAGCTGTTATAAAGAATAATGGCTCAGAATTGCAAATTAGAATAACTGAGTTCTATTAAGTCAGGTGCATTCATGCATAAAAGATATAGCATTCTATTTTGTGGAACAGACTCTCTAGAGGAGGTTTCGACTATAATTTTAACCTCTTCAAATAAAGAGTCAATGATAAACCATCCTTGATATTTTTATAATCTGCACTTACCTCCTCCTCCTCATCCCATGGCCATACAACAACCTCATTCAGTAACCCTCTACCTTGAGAGACTCTTGAGCCTTGTATTGGGTGAACATTTATTAAAAAAAAAAAGAAAAATTTTTTTAATTATTTCATCTCAAACAAGGCAATAATGCCACTATGGCACAGAAGGTTACTGGGAGTGGGAAAGCTTTAGCAAGGGGAAAGGATAATGAAAGAAAACTGCCGTGAAGTGAGGTTTAGCACTAATCAATCGCTAAGCTTGTTACTTATTCTCAGTGACGAGCTATATAGGCTCTCTCTTGCACTTATGCAAATCAGGCATATTAATTTGCCAGTGTCACTACATCTCCCTGAAGCGTATAGGTTTTATACCTCTAGTAGTTCTTGTACTTCTTTTCATGATAGTTTCATTACTTTGCTCTACTTCTCCCTCTCCCATATTTCTTTCTTTGGGAGACTGAGATCTGTCCCGTGCACATCTGTAATCATCTGCATTGTCTTGCATTATTTGATCTTCGTCCGAACTTTCCAAGTCATTCTGGCCCACTTGATCCTGCATTACTTCTTCTTCTGATGTTTCATTCTGTAACGGTTGTTCTAATGAAACGGATGGAATTGTATCCATTTCTTCCTCATTTTGCTCTTCATATTCACCCTGGGTCTTTATTTGATCTGCATGGGTTGATATACTGTTGCCATTTTCTCTATTTATTATAGCTGTATTGTGGCCTTTTTGCATGATAAATTCTGCCCTTTCCCTTTCCTGTTCTTTTTGTACCACATTTTTTCATTTGTGGAATACGACATGGTTAGCGGAGCTCTAATTTGTCTTCCCATTAAAGCTGATAGGCTTTCTAGTCTTCCAATGTGTGGTATTGTGTGATAGCTTAAAAGCAGCCTCGGTAGAAAACCTACTTTTTTATTTTTTTTGCTGAGAGCATGCTTTTAGTCCCTTTTTTACAGTCTGCACTATTCTTTCCACTAACCCGTTTGACTAAGGGTGATATGGGGGTATCTTATACGGTTTACATCCTATTTTCTCTAACCATAAATTAAGATCATCATCACAAAACTCTGATTCATTGTCAGATACCAGGGTTTTTGGTATGCCATTTCTGGAAAATATAACCCTTAGAATCTGTTTTATCATAGAACTTTTCTTGTCTGACACCTGGATGATTTCAGGCTAGCCTGAAAAAGAGTCTACTAGAATTAATAAGAGTCCCACTCCATTAATATATGCATGATCCATATGCACCCTACCCCATGGGTCCACTTCTCTGGGCCACAAATGTAAAGTAGTCTGTGTAAAATTTCTTAATTCTTTACATTTTTTGCACCTTTTTATATATTCTTCGACATCTCTTAACTATCTGGGTCACGATGCTTCTAATTTTATCCTTTTTTGTGTGGCCGCCACTCTAAAATGTATATCATCATGTACACTTTTTATTATCAATTTTCATTGTGTTTCTGGGGGAACTACCAGATCTCTATTACAAACCACTCCATGTTCTATTGTTAATTTCTGTCTTATGTCTTTGTAGGGTCTTTCTGCCCTAGAACAATTTCCCCATGAGTATTTTCTTATTCTTGATAATATCTTCTTAGTACTGGATCATGTCTAGTTTCCACAACCATTCTATCTAAAGACAAAACATCAGTCTCTACCCAATGTAAGAATGCTACTTCAAATTCTTCTTCTGTTTTATCTTTTGTCTCCTTGTAAAATTGCAATCTTGATAGTGTGTCTACATGTGGAATTGAATTTCCTTTGACATATTCTATATCAAAGTCAAATGCCATTAATCTTATTGCCCATCTTAGTATCCTCGATGTCATGACTTTAGGTAATTCTTTCCTTGGGTTAAATATAAACTCTAATAGTCTATATTCATTTCTTAACAAAATTTTTTTCCAATTAAAAATTGTCGAGCTCTAGTAGTTGTCCACACGATAGCTAATGCTTCTTTTTCTATCAGTCTTCTTGATAAATACATTATTGGATGTCCTTCTTGTGATAATATTCCCAATATTGAATGTTCGCTTCCATCTGTGGTTAATGTCACATCCTGTTTTGGATCAAAAATTTTCACTACTGGTTTCTTTGTCATAATTATTTTTAATCTGTCAAAAGCTTTTTGCTGTTCCTCTGACCACATAAATTCAACATTCTTTTTTCTTAAATTTGCAAATGGTTCAGTCAAATCCATGTATTTTGGTAAATATCGCCTGTAAAAATTTACCAATCCCAAAAAAGACTCGTTCTTTCTCAGTTGTAGGTGTAGCTACTTTTAGTATTTTTTCTATCAAGGCTTGGTCTGGTGATATACGTTCTTTTGAAATGGAATAACCTAAAAAAGATATGTTACTACAAATGCTTACGCATTTTTTTTTTCATTTACTGCCATCCCAGCATTTTTTTAATCTATTCAAGATTATGTCGGTTTTCTTTTTTAATTCCATTTCATTAGTGGTTCCTATGTGTATATCATCTTGGTAACAAATCATATTTTTCATATTTTCTAAAACCTGTTCGATGGCCCTTTGAAATATGGCACTTGCGGTTTTTATTCCATATGGCATCATTTTCTATCTTAGTAACCCTATTGGCGTATTTATTGTGGTTACTTTTTTGAAGTTATCGCCTATCAGTATTTGGTGGTATGCCCTTTTTCAATCTATTTTTGCAAAAATGCTCATTCCTACCAGTGCATGCAATGCAACTTTAACATTCAGGATGGGATACAAATCTGAACAGGTTTTATGATTTACGCCTATTTTGTAATCTTCACAAATACATAAATCACCATCTGTCTTCCTCAACACTACAATGGGTGATGCCCATTTGCTACCCCCAGGGGGAACATGTTCAAGAATGTCTTGTTCTATAAATTTTTGTAGTTTTGTTACTACTAATGGCAACAAATATACTGGGACTTTTTGTGCCTCATAATAAGAAGGAAAGACATTTTCTTTTAATTTTAAACTCGCTTTATAGTTTTTTAACTTTCTAGTGTTTTTTATTTTTATCTCATTAATTGCTTTAGTAGAATTTATGTTAAGCACGTCGTTTCCAAAAAGCCTGTGGTTCTTTTTACAACTTGCGAGAATTATAGGTATTACTTCAAATTTACCTTCTAACTCCAAGGAATCTTCAAAGTATACTAAAGTTTTTATGACCGACCAATCAAATTGGCAGAGTTGTAAACTGCTCTTTTGTAAGAGTGGCTTTTCAATGCATTCCTAAAAAATTTTTTTTCACTCCCAGTATCCATTTGCATATCTAAATTGTAGTTGCTAATTTTAACCTTTAATATAATGTCTTTTTTCTTTTGTTCAATTTTTTCTATATTCTTATTTTTAATGTAAAGACCTCCATATTAGTTTCGTTTTCTTCAACTCTTTCAACATTTTTCTTTTTTACTTTGCATACTGCTTGAAAGTGGTTCTTTTTAAGCAATTTTTTACAGGTTTTTCCAAATGCTGGGCATTTTTTCTTTTTTATTTCGTGAGCATGTCCACAATACGAACATTTCTTATCTTTTTTTACCATGTACGTCTCAGCGGATATTTGTTCGTTGGGTTGGCTTTTATGATGGTTGTATTTCTGTATTAATTCTTTTTGCTGTATAAAATCAATGCATGTATTTAAAGACATATTTCCTATTTGTAGTTGTTCCATTATTTTATATTGGTGTGATGCATTGCACATACCTTCAATTAACCTTAACTGAATCAAATCCTCTTCAATTGTCTTCAATTTGTCTTGTCCAAGTTTTTCAAATTCACAATATCTACTCGCATTTCATAGATGGTGTAGATATTTTATAATTGGTTCGTCAATTTCTTGTATCAATGACATGAATTTCGTCCTTTCTGCTACCACTAGTCTTTTCTTGGATCTCATCTTTCTCTTTATAATGTGACTGATTTTTTCGAAAGTCAGGTCTTCCAAGTTTGTGGGATATGCCATGGTGGAGACTTTCATTATCACCTCGCATCCTGCTGTAGCCAAAAATAAATCCATAATTTCATTTTTGCCTCCCTTCCCCCTGTTGTCTTTCAGCCTTTTACTTCTTGCACTGGCAGAAAAACAGCAAATCCATGCATCTACAAAATCTGGATCTTCTAGAGACAAATGGTATCCTATCGGCGATGCCATTGATGTGAAGTGAGGTTTAGTACTAATCAGTCGCTAAGCTTGTTACTTATTCTCAGTGACAAGTTATATAGGCTCTCTCTTGCACTTATGCAAATCAGGCATATTAATTTGCCAGTGTCACTACATCTCCCTGAAACGTATAGGTTTTATACCTCTAGTAGTTCTTGTACTTCTTTTCGTGATAGTTTCATTACTTTGCTCTAGAAACAGAATTCAAAAAGGGAGGAGATGGTGATTGATATTGCATTAAAACTTATGAAGATGGCAGTGAAACAAGGGGGCAGTGAAACAATAAACTGGGAGAGAGTGAAAGAGCTTAGAAGTGCAGTACCAGGACAATTGCATACCAGACAGTTGTCTTTCAAGAGATTTGTGTTCCTAGACAAATGCGTCCCTGGATAATTACATACCTCAGATAATTTTCTGAAGTCCTTAAAAGTAATTACCATAAATTTTGTGAAAAAGCAAAGGTAGTAATCACAAATTTTTAAAAAAGAAATAAAAGTGATAAAACAAAAATAAATTACAATTTTTTTTTCTTATAAATGCCATGACAAATTAAGCGTTAAAAAAAATTTTTTTTTAAATTAAAAAATATTGTAGTTTCACAAATTAATCAAAAGTTACGAATGTTAGGCGCTATCCATTTTAAGAAATTTATCTTGTTTTCAGGAATATACTTATATTATAGTGCAATGATTCTCTTATTTGCAGTTTTATTTTTGATAACATAGTTAACATAGTTAAAATTTTACTTTTTAGAATAATCAAAAGTTGGTTTGCAATTAGTAGCTCTTAAGAAAATATGGTAACTTAAAATTACCAGGGACACAAATGTCCTGGGACACAACTGTCTGTTCACAAAGAAGTGCAAGGAAGAAATGAATACAGCTAACAATTTCAACAGTATTGAAACCTAATAGCCAATTTAGTAGTAAGTTTAAATGATAATAATAATTAAACACATATACTTATCTTAAAGTTATTGCTTATTTTTTAAATTTTATATTCACATTTTTGTCAGTAAAAGTACAACAGTGGGAGTTATTCAGTCAGTCAGTTAAATGCTATACGTAATACACATTTGGGCGATCAAGTCTCTTTTGATGCATGACTGACTAGGCAGAAAATTTTCCCCACAGTAAGTTGCCACTTCTTTTTGCAGTAGACTGGTTGTCAGCCAAGGTTATAGAACCCAAACTATCCTGCTATTTAACCCATAGCTGTTTAATGCTTAAGTAAATGCAACAAATTCAAATAGAACTCAAACTCAGCTCTCCAATTTTTAATTCCGAGCTGGTATCTATTACACCACAAACCACCTCTGTGGAAGTTATTACAATTTTTAAAAGGAATAATAATCTTTGATTGTGTGTTGTGGTGAAGTGCATATCGACTCGGAACAAGAAATCAGTGCCGAGTTTTAATTCCAGTTGAATTTGTTGCATTCACTTTTGCGCAAATACCCTTAGGAAAAGTAATCTGTTGCTTCTCCCTTCAGCTATGGGTTAAATAGCAGGACAGATTGAGTTCTATAGCCTTGTTTGGCAACTAGTCTACCATAATGCTGCGGGAAAATCTTCCGCCTAGTCAGCCATGTCACAAAGAGACATGATCGCCTAACGTGTATCACTTATGGCACTTTAACTGACTGACTGAATAATCTTTTTAAAATCATACAAACAAATTGAACCACAACAAATACAGTGACTGGTAAGAGCAGTTTGCTTCTGTTGTTTTCGTTTTAAAATAGCTGCTGCGACGATCAGGTTTTTTGTGTAAACTCCTTGGACAGGATCGGATTAATGAAAAAGTAAAAACTGTGATGTGACGGTATTAAGGCTAAAAATGAAAAACATGTGCAAACATGTTCCACTCTATATGTGCAGTGGATGTAACAGTTAAAACAGCATTGCTGTTTAGTGTGATAAGAAAGGAATAATAATATTAAAAAGTAATAATGAGACTTGTTTTTTCATTAGACGTTTATTTCCACTCATAAAAAATAGGGAATAAAAGTTTCGAAATATTTTTTGTAGATTAACAATTTTTTAGACTTTGCTTAAACTGCAGCATTTGTTAGAATCGAAAAAAATATTGTTTTTTTTTATTATTTTGGAAGAGTGGTCGTGTTCATAATATTGATGTGCAAAATCGATCCCTGACTTTTTACTTACAGTTATCGGAAATTAGATGCTTGTTTACAAATGTCACATTTGAAAGTGTGCCGACATCATTGATATGTGCGTACGAAAACAGTGTTATTTTTTACAGAAAGATCTAGAGAACAAATACATTTTTTATGTGTTATCATTTTAACCTTTTAAGAATAAACAAGCAGTGTTGAGTGAAATAGATTTGTTTCGTTTTATTATTCACCAGAAAATATTTATTTCAGAACCAGTCTAGAAGCAAACTCTTAAAAAAAAATTGCTAATCTACAAAAAATATTTCGAAACCTTTTCCCCTGTTTTTTATGAGTGGAAAGTAGTTAGTCTAATGAATAAACACGTCCCATTATTACTTTTTAATCCTCTATCACACTAAACTGTTTTCTAATTCGACGTTAAAACAAACAAAACAAAACAAAAAAAAAAAACGATTGACCGTAAGATGCGATGTTATTTATTTCTTATGTATCAAACAAAATCGATTACTAACGAAATAATCTTTTGATTGATGATTAGCTTTTAAAATAGACAGATTATTTTTTTAAATCAATAAATCAGAAATGAGAAATTAAATTTCTGAGAATTGAACAAGACTCGATCACACACGACAGCAATCAAATTTCTGAAAACTTTATGAGCATCCAAAAAGTGTTTATTGTTTCTAAACTCTTTTTTAGAAACGTTTTATTACATTTTTAGTTTGGTGGTAAAAAAAAAAATACAAACAACAGAAAAAGAAAAAAAAATTGCGAAATAAAAAATTCGAAACTAATTTCATTATTTCATCGTTGAAATAAATTTGATTCAAGTCAAATGATGGTCGAGTTTATATTTTCAAATAACAAAAACTGAAAAGACTAACAGTAAAATCTTTTCAATACCAAAAAAGAAACTAAAAGATAACTAAAAATTATAACACAACTTACCTTCCTTTTCTTGTTCTAAGAAAAGCCTTAGAGATTATGACGCTTTCTTCCAGCTTATTTAATTTTAAAAGACAGAAGAGCTTCCTCCGGTGTAGGGCCAGATATTTACTATTGAAATAGTATTCCTATTTTACTTGTAATTTTTGCAAATACAACTCGGTTGTCAGTTTGTGTTTGAAAATAACAATTTGAGATCGCACTCGAAGTTCTTAAATTGATCGCACACCTGTGTATAACGTGAAAACAACTTAGTAAAATTTCCTTCAGGTAAATTACTGATGTTCGATGTTAAACAGTTATTCTAAAACACAAAAAAATTAAAAAAATATATAATCGGTTAATAATATTAAATACTACCGACATAATAATTCAGAAGAAAATTTTAAAAATTGTTTCTGTTCTGGGATAAGCCCCAGCTCCTTGGGGGTCTTATTCAATTCAGGAGAGGGCTGGGTTTATTGAACGGTGCGTGAGGGGTTCCCAGAAGTGAAAGTGCCGAGGAGGCTTCGGCAATTTTCCATAGCATTGTCATTTGAAACCCACTTGTTATAGAATTGGTAGAGACAATTCGTTTTGAAATGTAAATTTTAATGAACTAATATTTATTTCTGTAAAAATACAAAAAATGTTGCACAAGAACAAAAGTGGAAATGGAAGCAGTGCTCATCATCTGTCTTAAACTTAGTTAGCTACAGTCACTGACCCAAACAAACTATAAAATAATCCTTGCACCAAAATATCACATTCTTACTTACCATTTTTACTACAACCACCATAATAACTCAGCAGAGTCTCTATGAAATCCTAAATAATTCCCATATGAACAATTGTTTCTGTGAACAGTTGGAAATCTTACAACATTTAAAAATAAGAATCCCAATGAATATTTAAATTACAATATGCATAATACACAAAAATACAATATATACAAGAAACTAAACAAAATGGTGTTAGTATTATTATAAGGCCCCCACGATCATTAATTGTGGCAGAAATATCAGTTAACGAGACGAAATTAATGCAGAACTTGGCTGGATGACCGACGTTAAAAATCGGCCTTGTGCCACAAGCATTCTTGCTTCACAAGCCGCCTTTGTGGGTAGACTCGGGTAAATTCCGAGGCCACCAAACCTTTGACTTTCTTCGGGTGGAGAGGAACTCAGATGAGGCTATGTCTCGTCTGGGGTAAATAGACAAGAGCACGACTTTTCGGGATTTACGGGAAATCTTTGCAAGAACGCTCTTTATGTCCCACGATAAAATCGGCCATTTGTCACATCCCGCCTATGCGAAAAGGTTTGCATAAAAACAGAGGCCACGAAACCTCTGACTTTGTACGACACTCTACCTTCAGCCGGAGAGGAAGCCATACGTGGCTATGCTAAAGGTCAGAGTTTCGTCTGAAGTAAAAAGATACGAGCCAGACTCCGCTTATGAAGAGTCTACGGGGAATTTTTGTCCGTACGCACTCAGGATGCCCCAAGGTAAAATCGCCCCTATGCCACATCTCGCTTCTGTGGAGAGGCTCGGGTAAATACCGTAACTACCAAACCTCGGACTTTGTCGGACTTTCTGCCTTCAGTCGGAGAGGAGGCTTTGTGGTGAACACGGAATTACAAGTAACTCTCTTCTCTTCTTCACGTTTAGAAAAATTCACAGTTAAGTGTGAAATCTAAATTTTGACGAATAGGAAAAGGATTGACCTGTACTGAAAGAAAAAGGCGAAGCCAAATTTCGCGATCCGTTTACCCCAGACAGTACCTAATGGTACAGGTAAGCTCCTATGTACTGCCTCCCTTAGCCGAGATTCTTTCTTTCTAGTTCTGTATGACCAGCAGAACGTCATTCACTATGTGTACTGCTTAAAAATCTACAAATATCTAATCTAAACTTATTTATAAATGGAACTTTGTCTGTGTGTGTGTCTGTGTGTGTATCCGTTACCTATAAATCCCAAAATGGCTGAACCGATTTTCTTGAAAATTTACACAGTTGTACTATAAGCGTCTGCGAGTGTTCTTGGCTAGGTTTTGTGTCGAGGTACCCCTAATAAATATCGAAAATCGATAATCGAAAAAATCGGGTTGTAGAAGGAGTGGTCCGATTTAAATCAAATTTGATACACTCATAGACAAAGACATAATAAACGATATTCAGAAGTTTCAAAGTTGCAGTTCTTACAATAGTGCAGAAAATCGATTATATATATATATATATATAAGGCAAGATGTGTGTGTGTGTGTGTGTGTGTGTGTGTGTGTGTGTGTGTGTGTGTGTGTGTGTGTGTGTGTGTTTATCTGTCGGTATGTCCTTTTTACAAACCTACAATTTTTATCCGAATCTCACCAAACTTCACACAAATATTCTTTAAGCTGAGTCCAGGACCATGGATTAGTTTTAAAGCTTTCATTACACCCGAGCAACGCCGGGCTATACTGCTAGTCTTGTATAAAATATTGAATTAGAATTTTTTCTTTTCTCTGATTTGCGTTTAGGTTCATTTGCACGTGTTTACACCGGCTTTCTTTTGCCTCATACGGTATCTATATCGTAAATGTGTCAATTGTGTTTATCTTCCTCTGATAATTTTACCTATTTTTGATTTTTATTATTTATTTATTCTTTACATTTACTGGTAATATTTTATCTTATAATTTTTCGTCATATATTCTTAAGATATTTTGACAAAAGGTACCGCAATATATAGTAAATGTTTTCACGGGGTAAAATTAATTTTAAAAAGCTTTATTTACGGTAATCAACAAAATTGAGAACCATTATACTGTGGTGATACCGAGCAAAAACGAGGGACCGGATGTTTGCTCTATACCGACCAGCAGGCAAATAACCAAAAATCGTCGTTGCGCATCCGAGTTCGCGCAGATGTTCCGGTTGAAAAATAAAAATGAATCAAATATCAAATTTCCATTTCGCGAGCCTACGCGAATCTTATTTATCAGCCAATGGGAAGCCCAGAATCAAATACAAGTGTGAAATTCAAAACGAGCTGCTTTTGATTCAAAAAGCAGATATAAAAGGCGGATACAGACAAGCACCCAGCAGACAGACAGGTGAGAGTAACCAGTGTCTCTCCTTGACTTAAGTCGAGCGACTACTATGCTTGCCTCTTTCTTTCTTCACTGTCTCAAAAGTACTTACTGACCTAAGGAGCGACTACTTCAAAGATATTCCTCACATACCTCCGCTCTCCACATTCCTAAGCCTTTTATCGCTTTCAGCTCATTATTTGCCATGAACATTCTAACCTCCGTTGGATTTTTATTTCAAGTATTGTTTTAATTGTAAAACATTAATTGCTATATATATATATATATATATATATATATATATATATATATATGTCATTTTCAGCTTAATTTGCTTTTCTTGATTTTATAATCATTTATGACTTATAGTGGGCTGTCTACCACAAGGCCAAATTCCGTTAACCTGTAACGGTATACAACTCCCTTCATATAAACGGGAAAACAATAAGCAACCCCCTATAATACAAGCATATCCCAGTGTTCATCTATAAAAAAAAAATTATTTGCGATATTAAATATGTCCAGGATGATGCCCAGTCCTGTATATTTGACTATTAGTAGGCCTAGTAATATTGCTCAGAAGCTGGGTCGCATTATCAGTCAGTTAATTGCCGTTTGTGATACACGCTCGGGCAATCATGTCTCGAAAGAGATATGACTGACAAGACAGAATATGTTCCCGCAGCAGGTTGCCATCACTTTTTACGGTAGACTAGTTGCCAAACAAGGTTATAGAAACCAATCTGTCCTGCTATTCACTTGTGGTGTGGGGGTGCGTGTTCCTTGAACGTCACCTTCAGGATGTAGGTGATCGTAGCTCTCCCTCTCCACAATTTTCTGTCCCTTGGGCTTTTTGTCTTTCTGTTATTTCTTCTAAACGTCGTTCCATCATCCATGCTCGCTATACGTTTATAGGAGTTATGGGAAATGCTTAATTTCCCCAACACTATATTTTTAGACACACAAATGAATGACGAAACTTGCTTTTAGAATAACAACAAAGAATGGTTTATTACATAGTAAACGTACAAGATTGGTAGTATGTAAGTGTCCATGGTGAAGCTAGCAGCAGATAGTATGTAAGTGTCCATGGTGAAGCTAGCAGCAGCGTCTTCCACGAAAGCATTCCATGGGGAATCAGTGGCAGCGATGTGAGAGAGGCGTCCGTTACTGCCGCGGGCTCGTGGCTCTCCTCCGTTCTACAAACAGGACTAGGAAAACTAGTTCTAGAGAGGAATCAATGCGCTCCGCCCGTTGATTGGTCAGTGAGTGACCGAATCTCCGGTCGGGGGCACTGATTCGCGAAAGGAAATAGATCTGTGGCTGCTACATCACCCCCTGCTTAGGCGGAAAGCCGACAGAGAAATAGATAGCGGCCATACAACAAAGAAGGGTACAATTTATATATAAACAGTTTTACAGAGATTTTTGGGCCAATGTACTCGTCGACCACTGCGTGTGGTGGTGACATAGTTGTCTGTTGTCATCGTATTTTTTTCAACGGGTGTAAAGATATGTTCATGTATGTAAGTAGGGGGAATATGTGGCTCTTGTGTGTTTGTGTTAAGAAAGGCTCTTTTCACCCTGTCAATAGATACAGTTTCTTTTTTGCCACTAATGTCAAGAGTGAGAAGTTTGTCAGTGCGTGAAAGCACGCGGTAAGGGCCAGTGTAAGGTGGAGTGAGAGGGGCTTTGACAGCGTCCTTTCTTAGAAAAACGTGAGTCCATGAAGAAATATCTTTTGGGACTGATGATTTGATGGTCTGTTCCCTAGGGTGCATTGGTGGGAGATTACCAAAATAAGATTGCAGTCTGTTTATATACAAGGCAGGATCTGTTCCTGTTAAATCTATAGGGTTTCAACATCTGACCTGGTAATGATAGAGGTACTCCATAGACAAGTTCTGCTGGAGAGTATCCTAGGTCCTCTTTGATAGCTGCACGACAGCCAAGAAGGACAACAGGTACATATTCGCTCCATCGCAGTTGGTCAGGATAGGCACGTAATGCGGCCTTTAATTGGCGATGAAAGCGTTCTATCATCCCGTTAGAAGCAGGGTGATAGCTCGTAGTTCGAATTCGATTGATCCCTAACATTCTGGAAAGTTCCTGGAATAGGTGGGATTCAAATTGTCTGCCACGGTCAGTGGTAATTGTTGTAGGAACTCCGTAACGCGTTATCCAGCATGATATAAGGGCTTGCGCTACGGATTCAGCTGAAATGCCCTTTAGGGGAATAGCTTCGGGCCACCGTGTAAAGCGATCTATACAGGTCAGGAGGTAAGTAAATCCCTGACTGACCGGCCATGGTCCAACCAGATCAATATGGACATGGCTGAACCGAGCGTCTGGGGTGCTGAATGTTCCGAGGGGTGCACGGATATGTTTGTGCACCTTTGATTTTTGGCAGGATACGCAAGAACGTCTCCAGGCAGTGATATCACGCCTCATGTTTGGCCAGAAAAATCTAGCTGTAATCAGCTTCACTGTGGCTTTGGGTCCGGGGTGTGCCAATTGGTGTAGTGTGTCAAAAACAACCCTACGATGTGTCATCGGAACAAAAGGTCGAGGTGCGTCTGTTGAGGTGTCACAGATGATCTGCGTATCTGCAGTAGGCACTGGTAAGTATGCGAACTTGCAAGTTGCAAATTCAGGTGATGATAGATCAAAGGTGTCCAGGTGTGGTTGGTCAAAGGTCATCTGTCGTAAGTCGATATCTGAAGGTGAGAACAGTGAATTAATGGGAAGGCGAGACAAGGCGTCTGCCGCAGCATTCTGTTCACCAGAGATATGTCGGATATCGTTTGTAAATTGCGAAACAAAATCCAAGTGGCGAGTTTCGCGAGGAGAATATCTGTCCGGCTTTGAGCGCAGAGCGAAAGTAAGCGGACGGTGATCGGTGTAGATCACAAATTGTCGGCCCTCTAGTGAATGCTGAAAGTGTTTCACTGCGAGGTACATTGCCAGGAGTTCACGGCCAAACGTGCTGTAACGTTGTTCTGCCGGTTTTAGCTGTCTCGAAAAATAAGCGAGAGGTTGTAGCTGTTGTTGGTGTTGCTGTTCCAAAACTGCACCTACAGCTGTGCCCGATGCATCAACGACCAATGAAAACTGGGAGTCGGGTACAGGATGTGCAAGTAGCGATGTTGTTGCTAATTTCTTCTTCACTTCGTTAAAGGCTTTTAGCTGTATGTCATTCAACGAAATCTGCTCATTTTTCTTTTTCCTGTTACGTAACATGTCAGACAGAGGAGACAGGAGATCCGCACAGTGTGGGATGAAACGTCTGTAATAGTTAAGCAGACCGAGAAAGTGTCTCAGTTGGCGAAGTGAAGTGGGTGGTTGAAGGTCTTGTAGAGCCTTCACTTTTTCAGGTAAGGGAGATATCCCTTCGGGGCTTATAATGTGTCCCAAGAAAGTTAGCGACGAAGCACCGAAAACACATTTACCAGGGTTAATCCTCACCTGGTACTTTTGAAACCGTTCGAACAGTAGGCGGAGGTGAGTAACATGTTCCTCAGGTGAGGCACTTGCTACGAGGATGTCATCTATATAATTATAGACGAAGTCCAAATCACGCACTACTTCGTCCATGAAGCGTTGGAAGGTACTAGCCGCGTTTCACAAACCAAAAGGCATAGTTAAAAATTCAAACGCCCCAAATGGAGTAGTTACTGCAGTTTTTGGTATGTCGTCTGGGTTCACTGGTATCTGATGGTAAGCCTTAACGAGGTCTAGTTTGGAGAAGGTCTTACAACCATGCAGGGATGAAGCGAAGTCTTGTATATGTGGGATTGGGTAACGATCAGGTACCGTAATGGCATTTAGTCGTCGATAGTCCCCAGTTGGACGCCAATCTCCAGAACGCTTTGGAACCATATGCAAAGGGGAAGCCCATGGACTGGACGAGGGGCGTATAATTCCCAGCTGCAGCATATGGTTAAATTCTGCCTTCGCCGCCTTTAGTTTATCAGCAGGGAGGCGGCGAGGGCGTGAGAACACCGGAGCGCCTGTGGTCTCGATGTGGTGTTTTGTAGAGTGAGTTGATTTGCTCACAACGAAATTCAAGTTAGTTAACTCAGGGTAAGAGCGTAGTAATGTTTGGTATGGGTCGTCAGTGGCGGCAATGAAAAATACCGGGCTGATAGGTGAGATATTTGCCTTAAAACCCATGACGGAAAGTTCCGTATTGCCGTCAATAAGTCGTCGCTTGCGCATATCCACTAAAAGGTTGAAGTGGTGCAGAAAGTCCGAGCCTAGAATGGGATATGGTAAATCAGCTACAGTAAAAATCCATGTAAAGTCTCTCCGTAATTCCAAGTCCAGAGAACGAGAAATTTGACCGTACGTGGGAATAGGTGAGTGATTTCCCGCTTGCAGTGTGATGGGCGACAATGGCGGCTTCTCAGTGAGGAGTTTCAGTGGCCAGATACTGCAAGCTGCTCCTGTGTCAACCAAACAACGTGCTTGGGACCTGGAGTCAGTGATAAAATAGGCACGGTTGTTACATAAATCTTGTGGAGAGTGTGCCGTGCTCAGCACTCCAGATTTAAGTTTCCCTGGTTTGAAAAGGAGCAGGGCATTTTGCACCTCCGAGCCTTAGCGCCAAAACAACTGTGATAATAGCATAGTCCTGGCTTGCTTGAATGGCGGCGGTGGTGTGTGGGTGGCGAACGACTTTTATGTCGACGTCTAGGCGGTTGTGAATTGATTACGGTTAATTTACTTACTTCATTGATAAGCTGCACTAAAGCTTTGAGTATCGCCACTTGTGTGGCACCTTCGCTTGTGTTCCCAGCAGCAGAGAGGGTAGAGACTTCAGCCTTTGGCTGAGGAATGGACGCGGTAATAGGCCCCTGGGTGAATTCCATCACCTTATCTGCAGAGGACGCTATTACGTCTACTGAGCTCTTCTCTACCATGGGTGCCAGAATTGCCTTTACTTGAGGGGGCAATCTTAAGAAGAAAAGTTGCTTTATAAAGGCACTATCAGCAGGGACATCTTCTGCCAGCTCTCTCATTCTGCGGAGCAATTCGCTTGGCATGCGGTCTCCCAACAGCTCGTCATTAACTAAAGTTTGGAACCGCTTTTCCGCTGATAGCGACGTCCGGAGCAGAACTTCCCGCTTAATACTGTCATAAGTAGCATTAAGGGGGGTGTCAGTTATCAAATCTTTGACAACTGGTGTCAATGACGCGGGAAATGCACTAAATAAAATAGGCAATTGCCGCTCCTCAGCGACGTTGTTCGCTATAAAATATGACTCGAGTTGGGCAAACCAAACTCGAACGTCGCCAGCGAAAGCAGGTAAAGTAGTCGCCATCTTCTTTTTAATATATAGCGTGACAACAGACCACCAAAAAAAAATATCAAAGAAACACGTCTCAATGAGAAAGAAACGAAAGGGAAAACATTTCAAAAGACACAAGAAAATAGTGATATTCGTGTTAAACGAGAGAAAGGTGCTGCTTTAAGGTTCCTAAGTAAGGGAGATAACTGTCAGTTTCAAGGCCTGTCTAAAAACACAAGTTGGAATTAAAGATGGCGTCGCACAATCACCATTTAGGCGGGAAAGTTAAATGTTAAGGAAGGAGGCGCTCTATTAGCTTTAACTTTCGAAAAAAATAAAATGTAAAGGTGTATTACTCACTTTTTTTTTTTTGTTATTGCAATCAAAATATATATTTTTTTTTGTACCACGTGGTCAGTTGAACAGAGCAGAGTAGTAAGTTTCTTTTTTTTTTTTTTTTGAACTTTCTTTGAACAAAATGTAATGTTCGTTATGCTTGCTTGAGTTGGTGTTTTTCTTGTGTACGGACTGAAAAGAAGATACTTCCTCGTCGGAAAGTTTTTGGGGGTTTTGTTGTGAAGGCACGTGTTCAAAAAAATGTTATTTGAGTAAAGGGAGAATCTTTTATCTTCCTATTTGACCACTTGGGAATGGGCGTCGGTATGTCTAGCAAAACGAAAGATGATATCTCTGTTTAGAAAGATTGTTTTACTGAGGGCAAAAATTTTTGCCAATGTCTTCTCAGCCGACGAATGAATTTAACGCACACGTGTGTCACAAATTCGTGGGTGGTTGTATTTTTTTTTTTTTTTTTTTTTTTAGGTTCTTTGAGTCAGGAAGCTTTTTCTCTCTCTCCTTTTAACTTTGCTTGTACTGTTTTCCGAAAGTGGAGGCCGAGTTTCGTGTTGTTTTTTTTTTAATTTGTTTCGCCATCCTAAGGTGCCATTCGGGGTCACCATTTTATAGGAGTTATGGGAAATGCTTAATTTCCCCAACACTATATTTTTAGGCACACAAATGAATGACGAAACTTGCTTTTAGAATAACAACAAAGAATGGTTTATTACATAGTAAACGTACAAGATTGGTAGTATGTAAGTGTCCATGGTGAAGCTAGCAGCAGATAGTATGTAAGTGTCCATGGTGAAGCTAGCAGCAGCGTCTTCCACGAAAGCATTCCATGGGGAATCAGTGGCAGCGATGTGAGAGAGGCGTCCGTTACTGCCGCGGGCTCGTGGCTCTCCTCCGTTCTACAAACAGGACTAGGAAAACTAGTTCTAGTGAGGAATCAATGCGCTCCGCCCGTTGATTGGTCAGTGAGTGACCGAATCTCCGGTCGGGGGCACTGATTCGCGAAAGGAAATAGATCTGTGGCTGCTACACGTTGTTTTCATTTGTTTCTTTTGCTTTCGGTATGGTGATTTTCTTAGTGTGGCTTAGATGTGGCCCAAGGCCGAAAATATTGGGCACCCAGTTAGGATGGAACTCACTGTTCAGTCGTAATTGTTTTAGCGAAACAAGCCTGCTAACCATTACACTCCATCGAAGTGCCCAATCTTGCCTTCAATAGCTCCTGTGAATATTGAAATTACACAAGTAGAAAGTTATCTCCCTTATTTTAAGAATGCCAAAGTTCTGTCCCTTTAATTTAAGGCTTTCATCATATTTTTTTCGTTGTTAATTTTCTATTATTTCTTTGAAAGTGATACTATTGAAAAATCCTACTCTACACTACAGTCACTTTTTTGTCATTGCTTTTTTTTTTCCTTTTCCATTTTTTTATTTTTCTTCTGTTTATTTGTCATTTTCTTAATGAAAAAATAATCAAACGTTGACAGGACGAAATGGATGAGTCCGTGGTCACACAGCGAAAATTTTTGTGATCTTTTTTTATTCTTAAAGCAATATGACTATTTTGAACAATTATATTCTCATTTTTTGTAGATACCTCCACTCATTTTCGATGCCTAAGTTTTAAAGTGAATTTAAAAAAACTTTATTGTAGCTTTAATTGTATCTTTAATTGAAAGCTAAATGATTAAATTTACTATTTCCCGTGAGCAAAATACTCTGTGGTGTATTTCAAATAGAAATTACATTAATTTGAATCTCAACTTTTTCAGAGTTTAAAATTTACTTTATTTATACGCCTTGTCGACATGACTTCAGAATATGCATACTGCACCGTTGGTGAGGGTAAAAAAAACACACACACAATAAGGCGTCCTAGGTATGACGAAAAATACCATCCAGCAGCTAGGATTGGGAGGTTTTAGCGATGTGAAACCATCTCTTAATTGCTGTTTATTCCCAGGTCCGTCCTGGCCGGGGTGGTAGCACTATAAGGGAGCTCAATCATGTTTATTAAATCGGCCTTGTGTCAAACATAACCGAATTCCTTACAAGTTAAAATTATCATCAGAAGGTTGGAAAGAATAAAAGTGTTTCGTTTGTGTGTTTAAATGGAAATTTATTTATAGAACAGAATAACATTAATTTGTAGGAAGTGAAATTATTAACTGTGGTAATGTTTTAAGAGAAACAGTAGGAAAATGTTCTAAGAGAAATAGTAGGAAAATGTTCTAAGAGAAACATTAGAATCCAGAGTTCGTTGTAGAAGTAAGGTTCTCGTACCTTTCTTTCTTTTAGCGGCCGGCGAGTAAGTGAAAAGAAAGAAAAAGCAATAAAGAAAAATTGTACTTATCGACGTTAATTTTTAGAAGTCAGTTGAAGTGGTTTATTGTTGTTGTTTTCTTTTGATTCACCGTCAATAAAGACGGTGAATAGGCAGAGACGAAGAAGAGGATATAAAGGAAAATAGGAAAAAAGGAGATGATGAACGAATGTATGTCGACGAGACATGTCCGGTTCAACGAATTGAAATTTCTTCCTTACATTGTGGCGGTGTCTTATTTGATCTCTGCTCCATTCTGATTGATTCCACTTTCTTTCTCTATTTTTATTAAACTTTTCTTTTACACAGGCTTGTTAACTTCTCTCAGTTCTGCAAATCGCTCCATTTTCGTTAGTTAGAAAATAATTCACACCGGATCACGAAATTTGACTTCGTCTTTTTCCTTCAGTACGGGGTCAATACTTTTTCCTATTTGTGAAAATTAGATTTCACACTTGATTGCGTAGCTGATTTTTTTTCCAGAGACTTGACCCAAAGAGTTGTGAGTTCAATACCTGGCTAATTGGAGTAGATAGACTAAACTAATTGGAGTAGATAGACTAAACTATCGCCCGGTTCACACTCCACCCACATCTATTGAACAGGTGAAGAGGCTCATCCCTTGTTTCCTGATTAGGATGCGGTTTCCGGTTTTCTCTTTTCCAATCTTTTCACTCTTTTCCTTTTTTATTATTTTTTTTTCAATTGGAGTAGATAGACTAAACTATTGCCCGGTTCACACTCCACCCACATCTATTGAACAGGTGAAGAGGCTCATCCCTTGTTTCCTGTTTAGGATGTGGTTTCCGGCTTTCTCTTTTCCATTCTTTTTACGCTTACGTAGCCCCCTGCGCATCAGTGGCGTTACCGCCTTGCTTGGGGTGATATGATTAAAAAAAAAAACAAAAAAAAAACAGTGTAAATAAAAAACATTTCGTTTTCAACAGTTTCCCTAAAAAAAACTGTGTATCAATAGGACGGCTTTTTCTTTGACACCTCTATTACCATATACTCCCATAGCACTTTTTTATTTTTTGTCTATACTTCTGAGATGAGGTAGTATTTACAATATTTACACTGCTTAGACTGTTGTCCTAATCTTTATTGTCATCATTACGACGTTTTAGCCGTTGTAAGTCCCGGCCTTCTACAGAGGCTAGGAATTTTAAACCGAACCTTTTATTTTAATCTCTGGTGTATATCATTCTCATTCCATGCACAATGCTACTTCCAGATGCCATGTACTTATCTCCCTTTAACTCAACTCTCTAAGTTATAAGGATATAGGCGTTGGTTAGTTCCAGTGACTTGACCTAAAGAGTTGTGATTTCAATACCTTGCTACAGCAGTGGTAAACAAATAACTTAGATAGTTGAGTTAAAGGGAGATAACTACATGGCTACCAAAAGTGGCATCGCACATGGAATAAGAACAATATACCCCCCAGTGATCGAAATAAAGGGGTTTGGTTCAAAATTCTGAAGAAGGTCGGAGCGTACAACGACCGAAACATCGTAAACATGGCAATACATATATGGGCTACAGTCCTAACAGTGTGAATAAAACATTTTTTTTATTATTTTATAAAGATATTTTTAGAATTTAATAAGTAAATAATTGCTTTCGTTTGCTTGGGTTTTTATTAAAATTTTAAATATATTTTTAAAACAATAAAAAATTCAGATGGAGCACATTTTTTTAATCATTTCCTCTCAAGCAAGGCAAGACCGCCACTAGTGTACAGTGGGGGAACAGCGTAAGAAAAAACATAGGGTATGGAAGAAAGGATAAACGATGAATGGCATTCTAGAAGATAGAAAATGGCAGTTGATGTTGCTTTTACTTTTTTGATGAGTGTAGCTATCAGGAAAGCAAGTAAATAGAAAGAAGTTCCACAGGTGGGAAGTGCGAGAAAAGTGATTATCAGAGTAGAAGAGTCGGTTACATTTAACTATTTCAACGGTAAATGGTGGGACCAAGATGTCAATCTATACTGTAATAGCGGTGTCAAGGGAAAAACTTTTTTTTTAAACACCGAAATTTTGTGGATACGAATGTTAAACTTTGATATTACTTTTATTTTAGCGTAATAAGATCACAGATGATTGTTGAATAAAGAATGAGTCATACGACGTTTCAAGAAAGTAATGGTTTTTTTTATTAATGTGAGAGGTTTTTTTCTTCAAACGTTATTTTTCGTGGATATTCGTTTTTGAGTAGAGGCGCCATTTATTTATTAAACAAAATATTTAATTTCGTCTACGGACCTGAATGTTCGAGAAATCTTATTCAAGGAAAAAAAACGAAAATAAATAAATAATACTGTTTAATAAATAAACGGTTCTTCTATTCAAATATGACTAAAATGATGTATAAACGTTTCAGTGAATTGTTTCTCTCAGCCTTGGTTGGAATCTCTCTTCGACTAGTTCCATGTTTTCATCTTGGCTTAAAGCCAGGAGTGCTGTGGCGTAAGTATAAGGAGGCGAATTCCAAAAAGGAAAAACAGAACTGTCATTATTAAAACCATAAAACTCCATCGGAGTGGTTATGTTGTCATAATATGGTTCCTTGGTCAGTTTCAAATATTCTTCCTCGGAAATAACACTCTCCATTCCGTACAAGAAGTAATCGGCATTCGGGGTGCCGACTTTACGATTTGCAGGATAAACAAAGGGAAGAGTCTGCAAAGAAAAAGAGAATTATTAGCTCAGCGTTAGGTTTGGTTTAATTTAATGTGTGGCGAAATAGACATTTAATTATATCAGACAGTAAATAAATTATCTTCCACCATCCAAAATATAGCCATGCCAAAATTTGGTTAAAACAAAAGGTTGCAATTAAATTAAATCAATAATCAGTCAGTTAAGTGCCATACTTGGGTAATCGTGTCTCGAAGGCGATATAACTGACTAGGTAGAAATTTTCCCGCTGTCGGTTGCCATTACTTTCTGCACTAGACTGGTTTCCGACCAAAGCTATAGAACCTAATCTGTTCTGTTTTTGACTAATAACTGTAGGCGCAGTACTGTATTGAATGTGCATTGTGGTGCAGTGGATATCGGCTCGGAATGAGAAATCGAAGAGCCAAGTTTGAATTCCAGTTAAATTTATTGTATTCACCTACGGGCAAATATCCTTGGGAAAAATATTAATCCGTCGCTTCTCCCTCCAGCTGTAGGTTAAATAGAAGGACAGATTGAGTTCTATAGCCTTGGTTGACAATCAGTCTACCGCAGAGAAAGTAATAATAACCTACCGCAGAAAAATCTTCTGCCCAGTCAATCATATCTCTTTCGAGACATGATCGCCCAAGCGTTTATCACGTATGGCACTTAACTGCTGACTGTATTGGCAATAAGGTCTCATCATTTTGCAGTTGAATTGGCTAGATGCAACCGTAAGTTCTTTGCTGACAGTTTCTATTCTTGCACTTCTCGCCTGTGGAGCTCTCTTGTGGTTTCTTGCCTTCCAGCCAACATTGATCTTCAAAAATCTAAATGATAATCATTATCTACTGTTTTCTTGACGCCTGTTCTTTTATTGTTCTCGCTCCTTAATAATGTTTTTCTGTTTCCTTAATAATGTTTTTCTGTTTCTTATTCATTCACACTCATTAAACCCATGTCTTAGTAGCTTTATTGCCTTGGTTAGAGAGAAATTATTAAAAACAGCACCTACACATTAAATGCACAAAAGATATGTCTACTTGCTGATAGGAGAACCGGTCGGCATTTTTTCTTTTTTTTTTTTTTGTGTGTGATAAATGAACATGAAAATTTGAAACAGATGTTTCTCATACTTTGGGCCGATATTAAATATCGATTCCATCCCAAATGTTTTTATTACATTAAAATAAAATGTGTATCGAAATGCACCATCACTTAAGTCAAACGAAACTTAGCAAAAAACAAAATATCCAACCAATCAGCCTTTCAATGAGTCCAGCGGTTAACAGGTAGTATTGCATGGCATCACTCTAACATCGCATCGTTGTTCCACTAGATGGGACTACCATTAGCAGGCAGAAAATGTTCGTCTGCTCTTATTAACACTATCCTAGTTATTCGTACATTTTATGACTAGTTCACCCATTATTCATATGTAGGAGTGCATTTACAATTTTTAATCCGATATCTCCTCAGAAACTAGAGAACCATGTATCTCCAGAGTTTTGTTTTCTTCATTATCTGTGAATTAAAATAATTTCTTGGGAAAGATAGTGAAGTGATTTCTTGTTGCCTTCTCCTCATTTTTAAATTCAGAATCGTCCTTCTCTAATATTCCTTTCCTTTATTATCGGTAAATTTCCATGGGTGCTTGTAAATGATATGGAATAGTTTTCCCTTGCCTTCTCTACGGTTTGGTATTCAGGGTTGACTTTCTCCAAGATACCTTTCCTTTTTTCCTGTGAATTGCCATGAATTCTTTGAAAATATAGTGGAGTGGTTTCCTGTTGCCTTCTCCAAGGTTTAGAATTCAGAGCCGTCTTTGTCCAAGATTCCTTTTCTTTATTATCTGTGGATTGCCATAACACCTTGGGAAATATAGTGGAATAGTTTCTCATTGCCTTATCCACAGATCCCATTTCTTTATTATCTATGAATTGCCATGTCTTCTTGGAAAAGATAGTGAAGTGGTTCCCCATTACCTTTTCCACATATTCCTTTTCTTTATAATCTATGAATTGCTATGACCTCTTAGGAAAAATAGAAATGTGGTTTCTCATTGACTTCTCCCTAGTCCTCTTTTCTTTATTATCGGGAAAGATAGTGAAGTATTTTACCGTTACTTTCTCTACGGTTTTGTATTCGGGGTAGTCCTTCTTCAAGATTCCTTTGATATTATTATTATGTCATTTTTTTCATCATATTTCGATTTCTGCTATGGTCGCACTACCAACCAAGTCTGCGGGAAGACGTAAGGCGTGTTGTTATGGCTTCATTTCATGTTTTTGCTATCTTCCCCATCATCCCTAGCGTTACATAGACAAAGTTCTCCTTAGTGTGTGGGCTGTACTTAATAAGACAATTTTTTGTATATCTCCCAAGCTGGGGTTTCCAGGGATTCTTTCAATGTGTTGTTTTGTTCCATTTTTTATCATTCCAAGTGCACCTACTATCACCGGCACAACTCTTGTTTTCAATTTCTACATTTTTTCTATTTCAATTTCCAGGTCTTTATATTTTGACAGTTTTTCGAATTCCTTGGTTGCTATGTTACAATCCGCTGGACAAGCCATATCAATTAATAGTTTTCTCTTTCTGATTTTTAACAATAATGTCTGGCCTATTTGCTTCAATTTTTCTGTCTGTGTAGATTGTGTAATCCCATAGAATGGTGACATTATTATTATTATTATTATTATTATTATTATTATTATTATTATTATTATTATCTGTGAATTGCCATGACTTCTGGAAAAAAACAATATACTCTTTTCTATCTTCCAAAATATTTCTTTCGACTTAGGTAATACGCATAATACTCTGACCTATAAAATGATGTATTCTCTTACGAACAGCAGTTGAGCTTTTGATATCATAACCCAATGAAAGGGGACATATACGACACAATGCCATAATAGACACCATTCAAAAAATTCACAAAACCACAAAAGGAAGAGGAAACCCCAAAACTGTAATGGTACTAAATGCCGAAAGTGCGGAAAGCAGAATCGCTGAGACAGGATAGAAACGAAAAGACAATCTACCATATCCTACAATTATTCAAGTTACGATATCACCAAAAGAGATTTAATCAAAATACACACTAACGACCATAATTATTAGACCACTGCTGTATTTTAAAACAATGATGTATTTCATGTTATTTTTTAGTATTTAATCCCAAGCGAATGATTGTAAATGAAAATAGAATGATTCTTTTGTTAATACTGCACAATAACATGTGCATCAAATGAATTTATAAAGATGTAATAATTACCTATATTGCAGTTTCATCAATGAAAGAATGAAGAAAATTTAGGGTGATTTGGACGAGTTCATCTTTGCTTCCTTGACTTGTAAAATTTTGTAAAGTAATAATTACAAAAGAACCATTGTATTTTCATTTAGAATTGTCCCCTTTGCAATAAATACTAAAAATAGTATGAAATACAACATTTCTTTTAAAAAACTGGTATGGCCTAATAATTATGCCCGGTATGTTACATGTTGTAGAAAATAACACTGGCTACTGCGATTCCGATGAACTGGAACTACGCATAACAAAGTCAAGCCACTTAAAAAATAAACATACAGGTATCAGAAAACTAAAGAAAACCTGCAAAATTACTGGTAAAAATAGACACTGAAACAGAAGGCAATATATTATCACTTCGAATTTATAGACAGATGTTTCCAAATCTGCCAGAAAAGCTAGAAAAGTAGTCAAATGCCATCTTGACAGCTTATAATATGACGATCATCCCACAAATTGGTACCATAATTCTCCAATATAGATATGATCTGGGCTCGTGGTCAGAGAAGAAATGATCCATGCGAATATAATCGGACCAGCGATCCCCAAATCTAGCAAAGTTATTTAACCGCTGCTTGAAGGAAAAACCCATCCCAAGATTGTGAAAAGTGTCAAGCGTATGCTCGGTTTTCAGACGCTCAACTCCTTCTCAGTATCATTAGCAAGCTTTTTGAGGTTATAATCCCGAAGGTTATTGAGCACCTAGATGAAAATAGCGTTTTGAGCTACACGCAATACGAGTTTCACTAGGCCCAATCCACTGCTGATGCCCTAATTACCATTACCCAAGGAATCATCCTGCAGCAGGTAAAGTTGACAAAGTGACAATGGTGTGGTTGACAGACATATCCGACCGTAGATAAATGTCAACAACGTGCAACGAAAAAAAAAAACAAGCATTGCGTGGGTGAAGAGGTGTGGCCATATGGGTCGCGTAGGAGTTTTAAGACGATATAAAAGACTAGAATTTTTGGCTGAAAGTACGGAGACTGGCTGACGACTCCCGACAGTTCCTTCGTATGTGCGAACTCTTTCGGCTACTTTCCTGCTCCACACAAGCGTCACCATCGAGAATAAAAATATAAGACTATATTTTTATATGTACGTGTTCCCCGTTGTTTGTCCAGACCCAGCGGCAGTATTTGACAACATTACATTGTGAGATAAGAGGGACAACGAAATCAATACTGGGTATTAAAAGCCTAAGAGAGATATACCCTAACACATTTGACCACATTGGACTCTTCTCAGACAAATTCCATAACATCCTTAACTCAGCAGTAGGACCAATCATACACGCCCTACGAAAATACACAGTCTATCTAAAAAAAAGAATTAAAAAAACAAACTAGATAAGATCCTTGAAGGATTACGCGCAAGATAGACAAAACAAATGATCTGTTGTGACTGTGTTGCACGTAACCTAACTTTTCTGCAGGAATCTTTAGAACCTGATTGCGATAAGCCACAAATTTGTCACCTGGGAAAAATCTATATAGTAACAAACACAATCAAGCAGCCCTGGTCATAGAAAATGGCAATAGCAATGGGAGAAACCAGCGCCACATAAATGAATAGTCACCAAACATTTTAAAAGGGAGTGATCGAAGTTCACTGACTCAGTGTAGAGAAAGACCGGCAGAAAACCGTGCCGAGACCTGAATCCCGCCAGGGAGACATTTGAGAACAACCGTTACATCACAGAGACTTTATAATCGATAACCCAACAGGATGTAGACAGTAAAATGAACAACATAGAATGAGTACAAAAAAGAAGAAGAAAAAAGAAGAAGAAAAACAAACAAACAAACAACTATCCCGACATAAAAAAGGAAAAAAGAAAAGATAACAGGATACTCAAACTATCACAGACCAACAAACAAACAAATAAATAAATAAATAAAAACGTCATTTCATTGTGACACAAATTGTCGCATGCAGATAAGACACGGAATTATTTCATCAATTACTCCCACCCACCCCATCAAGCTCCAAATTTAAGAGAGAGGGATTTAACACTTTACCTCTCCTCTTCCTAATGCTGTCAACATCAGTCAATTAAGTGCCATACACACGCTTGGGCGATCATGTCTCGAAAGAGACATGACTGACTGGGTAAAAGATTATCCCGCAGTAGGTTGCCATTGCTTTCTCCGGTAGACTGGTTGCCGACCAAAGCTACAGAACCCAATCTGTCCCATTATATAACCCATACCTGAGTGAAGAAACGGATTAATTCCTCGCTTAGGGGTATTTGTGCGTAAGTGAATGCAAGGAATTCAACTGGAATTCGAACTCGACACCCCCGATCTCTCGTTTCGAGTCGATATCCACTGCACCACATCTCCCCGACGTAATCAGATCCCAAGTAGGCATGTACGCCGACGACACCACCGATTACTCTCGCCTCGACCAAAAATCTGCTGAGGTTGACAAAGCGAACCTCGCTACCGAGCTTGAGAAGGATCTCCAATCCGTTGTGGACTAGGGTAAGAAATGGCTCATAAAATTTAATGCTTCCAAAACAAAGCTGTTCTCTATTAATCGCTCCTACCCCCCCACCATTAGCATGAAACAGGCTGGCCTCCCTGAGAGTAAAACACTACGCCTCCTTGGTCTTACACTCTCAGCGGACCTCAAGTGGAATGGCTACATCGAATCCATTGCTAAATCCACTGCTAAGAAGGTCGGTTCACTGTGCAGGGCCAGGAAGTGTTTCCCGCCCATCCTGTACATATATACATCTACCATCAGCCCATGTATTGAATACTGCTGCCACATCTGGTCAGGTGCCCCTGCTGTTCACCTCGGGGTTCTTGACAGAATCCAATGTAAAATCTGTAATTTGACAGATACCGACTTGGCAGCTCGGCTGCAGTCGCTATCTCACCGGCGTGACGTGGCTTCCCTGTGCCTCTTCTATAAATACTTTTTACTCCAATGAACTTAGATCATTGGTGCCTCCTAGGTATGATGAATTTACACGAGCTACTAGATTACTTTTACAGTGAAACCGATAAAATGTAACCGCAATTTCTACTCTAACAGCTTCTTTTATCGCACTTCCCGCCTGTGGAATTCCCTTCCATATACTTGCTTCCCTAACAGCTACAATCTCCAGGAGTTTAAATGTAAGGTAAATAGACATCTCCTATCTCACTAACTCGTATCCATTCTCTCAATCTCTTTTTTTTTCCTCTACTCCACCTCCATTCTCGGTATTCTCATCCGTCTATTACCTTCCTCCCGACATTTCCCATAACTAACCCCTCTTTCTCATCACTTTCCCCTATGTAATCCCCTGCGCAACAGTGGCAGTAGAATGTCTAGCTTGGGGTGGGATGATTTAAAAAAATAAAAAGTAATTCTACAGCATGTTTCAAATGATTACACTATCTTGCGTAAGAATGCATGGCGATTCAAAGACTAAAGAAGAAAAAAAAAACTTGTGGTGAGTCGTAATCGTTCACGTCCTGAAAGGAAAATGATTTTAAATAAACTTGAAGGTTGTTTGGGAGAGTTTCATTTTGATGTTTGGGGGTAAGTCATTAAATGCATTCTTTACTACGATTCTGTGATTAAATGTTTTCCAGGAAAAGTTTCCATATTTGTTAGTTGTTGTTTGGAAAATCTTCAGACAATTTCTCTTTTTATGAAAAGGAAGACAAATAAAAATTTTAAGGGAGATAACTTTAGCTTTTCCTTTACACACAAAAATATATCCCTCGTCTCTCACTTGAGAGAATATGCACACAAGCCTTTCGTTGTCAACAATGATGACATAACATGTTTACATACGCCTAATTGCAATCAAATTAAAATCAAGCAGGCACAGAAATTTAAATACCTGGGAAATGTTCTAAAAGAGGACGAAAAATTTGACACCAAGATCTAAAGATGTATTGGGATGGCTAAAGACATATTCCAAGTGTCAGGAAAATTTCGTTGGAAAAATAAGAAAGAGCACTGAACTGTTACGTGATATCTGCCCTCCTCGTCCTGAGACTCGAGGCGACAGAAATGAGCCGATCATGTGAGCAACGACGAGGAAACTACTTATCAGAAAGAGACATTTGAGGTTTCTGAAATATGTAATGAAGAGCTTGGAGATTCTGATACTCATAAGGTGGATAAAAGAAGGGTCAGGAGAAATCAGCACGTGATATAATGGAGCTGAAGAAACAAGCAAGCTGCATTCAGCCTAGTTAGGTTGAGCCGGCTTCCTCCGCGATGAAGCCGATGAAGGAAGATTCGTTGGGATTTATTTAAGAGCGGTGTCCCAAATCCTACGCTGTTATTTAGCCTATAACTGGGGAGAAGGGACGGATTAATACCTTTCCCAATGGTACCAGCGCGTAAATGAATGCAGGGCATTCAACTGGAATTCTCTTTTCGAGCCGATATCCACTGCACCACAACGCACATCCGTCACTAAACGCTTACAGCACCTGGTGTTCCTAAGCGGTCATCCATCTAAATATTGACCAGGCTCAACGTTGCTTAACTTCGGTGATCGAACGAGAACCGGTGTATTCAACGTGATATGACCGTAAGCAACGGATGGCAGAACAGGGTTTGTGATAAATAACAAAAAGACAAAACTTATTAAGATTTACAAAGGGCAGGTAGATGTGGAGGGCTGTGACCATTGATGACCTGAAGGGACACGGCACATAAAAGAAGAAAACGAGTTCTATTTTTTAATATAAAAAGGATACAGGAAAATTCGTGCGTTATCTGGTTCACTCGCTGTCTTGGCTTCTATGAAGTTTTCGATATGGATATCAGTCTTTTAAAATGATATACGTTTATGTATGCGATTAATTGTATTAAAATTTTATACGACAGTTGTTTTGTTTCATTTGATTGGTTCTTTGGTCACTTTTGATTGGTTGTTTGATCTCAACTAGCCGAATAGCAAACAGATTTCATTTAGTCGACTATTTTTTCTTTAATAAAGAAACTGTCAAGCTTACTCACCGTCGTTCCTTTTATTGACCCTGAGTAAAAAGCATTCGACGGCTTGAATTTTGAATTGAAGATATTCTTCTGAAGATAATCAATCGTTTTATTCACAGTTTCCCGAACAAGACTCGGAGTTTCTGGTTTAGAAAATTAAATTAAATAGAGACATTAATAATTAGTCATAATAGCAATTAGTATAATAATAATATAATAAAATTACTAAAATTGTAAGTAAATTTAAGTGCACATATTTTTAATTTTAAGACAAAGTTTCATATGTAAAAGTGTGTGGAAGTTAATGTGAATGTATCTTTTCATAGTAAAAAGAGTCTTATTATTTGAAATGTTTGTGCAATTAAAGTTCTTACATTTTAGTGACCGCCATGATTCTCGATCTACATGAGAAAAAAAGAAGGCAAGGCACTGATTTAAAAAAGTTAATCTGGCTTGTAGTTTCAGTTATCAATGAGTCTCTTAAAATCGAGCCACTTCGTTTATTGCTTCGAGTATGAATAGGCGTAGATTTGACATTTTCGTTTTTTGTTTACTGACTACAACCTGTTGCAAAGTCTGGTATTTATTTGT
>JBBBDQ010029441.1:210000-487500 GCA_037127315.1 Ascarosepion bandense
AGAGAAAACAATTAGAAGTTAACCGTTTATCACTCTTTGAACTCTTTGAACTCTTTGAACTCTTTGAACTCGATCAAAAGAGTCAAATAATTTATTTTATTACAACAACCGAAACGTTGTGAGTATAACAAGTAAGGCATGCACGTCGATTAGAATATCAAAACTTATAAGTTTTTCAGAATTTTCTGTTTTGAAGCTCAAAATATCCTTTTTAATCTTCGATAGCTATTCCCAACATGCACTTGAACCAACAATATCATAATAATTATTATTATTATTGTATTTACTTTTTGTTTTTCCAAATTAAACTTGAAGAAATAATGTTGAACATACATTGTATATTTGCACATGATTTTCACTAAAACAAAACTATTTTTTACTCAAAAGATTTTTTTAAAAGCAATAAAACAAAAACAATTAAAATCTGATTAAACATCAAAGACTCTTCTAAGATTTCCCTAATATAAAGAACTGGAAACTATTCTATAAAATCTAATATCTTACAGGTGTTCATCATTAAGTTTTTGGTATAATCACGAAAAAAAAAATCATTTACGTTACACAACAAATATTTACTTTTCAACATAATCTCTTTCTTTGAATTCACTAGTTAATGATAATCACCAAAATCTAACATTTCATGGTGAATATTTCCGGTCCATATTCAGCTAATAAATACGTGCTAGGTTACGGATTTATTGACCTTCCTCTGTTTATCAATGCATCTTAACACAAACGCGAATTCACGTACCTTGTAAAAATACACTTTTGTGAATCTGTACTTTGGTGAAATATGTGCGGTGGGGTGGCTATGATATAAAATAAAATATCCTTACTATTGGCTTATTAAATAATGTTCGATCTGCATTCCCAATGAAATCGTCGTAGTAAACTTCGGAATTGGTCCGGGTAGCCATGGAGAGTATGCGGGTTGTGACGTGACCTCGTAGTGCTTCACCGAACATCACCCTCGTGTCTTCCAGGGCCTGCAATTATTCAACAGAACGAGAAAAAAAAGACAATGTTTTATTTGCTCTCAACCGAATCAGTTACACAAGTAAATATGATTTTTGGTGCCAAGAAACTGAACACGTTTTTTTTAAGCTAATTTGATCGTGCTAATTCCGAAAATTACCTTAGATTTTCATGGCTAGTAACTTCTTTTGCTATACTGAAATTGTTAAGGAATCAGTACACGCGTAGAGCTTCGGACTCCTAGAAGTGAACAAGCGTGATATCTAAACTTATTTATAAATGGAACTTTGTCTCAGTGTGTGTGTGTGTGTGTGTGTGTGTGTGTGTGTGTGTGTGTGTGTGTGTGTGTGTGTGTGTCCGTTACCTATAGACTCCGAAACTGCTGAACCGATTTTCTTAAAAATTTACACAGTTGTACTATAAGCGTCTGCGAGTGTTCTTAGCTAGGTTTTGTGTCGAGGTACCCCCGATAAATATCGAAAATCGATAATCGAAAAAATCGGGTTCTAGAAAGAGTTGTCCGAGTTTAATCAAATTTGATACACTCATATTCAAAGCCATAAAAAACGATATTCAGAAGTTTCAAGGTTGCAGTTCTTACAATAGTGCAGAAAATTGATTATATATATATATATATATATATATATATATATATATATATATATATATATATATATATAAAAGGCAAGATGTTTGTGTACGTGTGTGTTTATCTGTCTGTATGTCCTTTATACAAATCCACAATTTTTATCCTATTCTCACCAAACTTCACACAAATATTCTTTAGGTTGAGTCTGAGCTTCAGGACCATGGATTAGTTTTGAAGCTTTCATTACACCCGAGCAACGCCGGGCTATACTGCTAGTCAGTAATAATATCTTGTAAAATTCACCCAGAAAGAAAAAGAAATTTATGGAATTGCACAATATTTTGCTGCTTGTTTTATAGAAATACCATATTTTACAGAAATGTGGTTTGGCTAGTATATTAATGCTTGCTTTGAGTGTGTTTTTGCTGATATACAGGTATTGGAATTTGCATTTAGGACAATTTCACTAGAAACTAGGAAGAGAGTACTGTATTGCTACGTTATGTCTGTCCTTCAATATGGCAGTGAATGCTGGACAATACCATCAAAGATGAAGGAAAACTTGAAGCAACTGAAATGTGGTTCTACAGAAGCATACTGGATATAAAGTGGGGGATCGGTTCCATATTACAATCAATATATAAACTGTCCCCTCACTTTGTGAACACATCAGTTTTTATACATTCATATTCCTGAGATCCAAAAGCACAAAGATGCATTCCAGGAGCTGAAAAGTGTATTAAGAAACAGGACAATTTCGCTAGAAACTAGGAAGAGAGTACGTTATGTCTGTCCTTCAATATGGCAGTGAATGCTTGACAATACCATCAAAGATGAAGGAAAAACTGGAAGCAACTGAAATGTGGTTCTACAAAAGGATGCTGCGAATATCATGGATCGAGCATGTGAGCAATGATGAGGTCTTGGAAATGATGGAAACAAAAAGGAAAGTAATACTGAGGTGAAGTTCCTGGAACACGCAATGAGGAAGTAGGGCTTGGAGAATCTGATACTAACAGGCCAGATAGAGGGAAAAAGAGACAGGGGAAAGCAACGGATAACATATTTGAAGGACCTAATCAGGTGGGTGACGGAACGAGGATTGCATGGTGTAACAGGAGAAGGCGTGCTCAGAGCCACCAGGGATATGAAAGGTGGAAGGCCATGATCGCCTACGTCCTGAAGGGACAAGGCACATAGAAGAAGAAGTATGGGACAATCTAACAAGAAGTACCATATTTGTGTCTTTTTTTTATCTATTACCATATGGTGGTTGCCGGACCTGAGGAATGTGTCAGTCAGTCAGTTAAGTGCCATACGTAATACACGCTTTGGGCAATCATGTCTCGAAAGTGCCATACGTGATACACGCTTGGGCGATCATGTCTCGAAAGAGACATGAGTGACTGGGCAGAAGATTATCCCGCAGTAGTTTGCCATTGCTTTCTGCGGTAGACTGGTTGCCGACCAAGGCTACAGAACCCAATCTGTCCTGTTATTTAACCCATAACTGGAAGGAACAGATGGATTAATACCTTTCCCAAGGGTATTTGCGCGTAAGTGAATGCAATGAATTCGGCTGGAATTCGAACTCGGGTCCCCGATTTCTCGCTCCGAGTCGATATCCACTGCACCACAATACACATCCGAATGTGTACTTGGCCAAAAAACTGCTGCACAAGCCATAGTAACTGATGGAACCTCTGTGGTGTGGTGGGGCAACCTCAATCTACGCACTTCCCTTCCAAGTGCTGCTATAAACAACAGAAGCTAGCGAGAACGTTATAACTTAGTGTGTATAGAAGACAGAGTTCAAGGTTTATCTGTGTCAAATGGCTTCACTTTACGTAGTTTAGCTTTGTTGCTATAGAAACATCCTGTAGCCTTTTTTTTTATCAGACCTCGTATATGAGAGTGAAAAACAGTATTCACAAAAAAAGAAAAGATCTCTAGAAACTAATAGAAACTGCTGCAAGTAATAACACAACATTCGAAATTGTAGAGAAATTCAGAAAATCATTGACTGAAACTTGATTAAAAAAAACTTCGAAGGAGTCGATATTAACATGTAAGATACTAAAATAATTATTCAGCAAAATGAAATATTGTTTTATATTGACTGGCGTAAGATAAAATTGCAACACACTGAAGGACGGAGATGATTTTGACCTGAGCATAATATGAACATATTATGAAGTTACAGACATTCTGTAACATCTTTTTTAGATTTCGCACATGTTGTGACATGGCAATACTCATTCAAGTTCATCGTTTGTGTCTGATCTTTAAATAGTGAAACATGCAGTCATAAATTCCAGGATAAGCAAACGTGTTGCTCCTGCGATGCACACACATTCATTTTATCCAATTTGGTCTTTCAGCATCTGGACAGTCAGTGATGATTCGATTTTGGTAATGGTAGTTAGATGTTCGAATTCCATTTGAATTCCTTGCATTCACTTACGAACAAATACCCTTGGGAAAGGTATTAATCCGTCGCTTCCCTCCAGTTATGGGTTAAATAATAAGACAAATTGGGTTCTATAGCCTTGGCCGGAACCAGTCTACTGCAGAAAGCAATGGCAAACTACCGCGGGATAATCTTCTGCCCAGTCAGTCATGTCTCTTTCGAGACATGATCGCCCAAGCGTGTATCACGTATGGCACTTAACAGACTGAGTTAGATGAACATTCCTACATTCCAAGAACAGGTTCTGGACGGTCATGTAGTTGAGAGGAAGCAATAACAAACTCCACAACATCCACATACACAGATCGAAGCTAATAAAACTCCAAAAGTGTAAACACTTAGCGCTGGGAATCGATTATATGCCCATGTACGTCTAACCAGACTTCTACTGACGCTTTGATACCATTGTGCATGTCTCCAGTAGTGTGATGAAGGATTAAATTAGGGATGACAGTATTGCTGAGTAATGAGGATAAATTCTGCTTTTATGCAAGTAGTGCTTGTTTGCGTGTGTGATTTGGACCAGAAGAATAACTTTTGTTTCGAGTCTATTTCTATACGAAACAGGCCCACAACCTTGCATCATGATATGAGACACCCTAATTTACAAGTCTCGTTCACCTTTGATGCTTGTGAAGGAAATGTTGAACAGCGATACGTATGTCCAGAATATGTGGCTTCCCTCTGTCTCTTCTACAAACATTTTCATGGCTTCTGCTCCAACGAACTTAAGTTACCGATGTTCCCATCACAAGAATTTACTCGTGCAACCAGATTGGCAACAAGGTCCCATCCATCAAATCAACCAAATGCAGCCAAAAATTCTACTCCATCAGCTTCTTTTCTCGCACTTCCTTCCTGTGGAACTCCCTTCCATATACTTGCTTTTCTGACGGCTACAACTTCCAAGAATTTAAATGCAATGTCAATTCCTATCTTTTATCCACTTGACTCCAGTCCTTTCTACATCATCCCTTCTATCTTGTTCTTTTCCTTTCTCTCTACCTTCGCAACTGTCTTCACACCTGTGTTCCCATCCTTCTCTTGCTCTTTCTCTGACACTCCCTGTAACTCCTCCTGTCTAAATTTTTACTTTTACGATGCCCCATGCGTATCAGTGGCGGTACCGCCTTACTTGGGGTGAAAGGATTAAAAAAAAATAAGAAAAAAAAAACTCTGTCTGCTTTCAGTCCTGAAACATAAAGATATGCTATTCAAGCAGAACAATATCCACTCACATTATAACCATGCTACTCCATATGTTCTGCAAGATGTTCGACAATTTCCTGGCAAGTACGACCCCTTTTCCTTCATTAAACATGTATAGAATTTGATGGACAACGGCTGAATTCCTCAGTGATCCCGCCTTCAATTATTGTTAGATTGTGTCAGTGTTTGCCCAGTGCGTAGAATAATTTTTCGATGGATAGTATTCTCCCTTAGTACGATGCTAAAATAAAATTGCCATATATATGCAGATACCTCCAAAGATTCACTAAAAATGTGTATACCATAATGAAAAAAAATGCTGTAAATTTAATAAAAACAAAGTTTTATCGACAAAATCTCTATGTTATTAAGAGAAAAGGCCAAATGATTTTTCTTATTAAATTATAGTTTTTTTCAATCGTTTTCAAAGCCTTCAAAATTTCGGTAATTTTTTTTTTTTGTGTGTCAATTTGTGACCATAAATTAGTTTTAGCGTCTTTGTATGGTGCAAACCATATTGATTTGGAAATTCTAGCAAAAATCATATAATTGTCGGATTTTAACGGAACTATCAGGACTTTAAATAGAAATTAATTAAATTATTCTAGAAATGTTTCTTATTTATAAAATCTTGGTATTTTTTTCACTTGCTACCCGCTTTTGTGGTGCAGTGGATATCGACTCGGAACAACAAATCGGGGAACCGAGTTCGAATTCCAGTTGAATTCCTTGCATTCACTTGCGCACAAATACCCTTGTGAAAGTTATTAATCTATCTCTTCCATCCAGTTATGGGTTAAATAAAAGGACTAGGTTCTATAGTCTTGGTCGGCAACCAGTCTACCGCAGAAAGCAATGGCAACTTACTGTGAGATAATCTTCTGTCCAGTCAGTCATGCCTCTTTCGAGGCATGATCGCCCAAGCGTGTATCACATATGGCACTTAACTGACTGACACCCTCCACGCATGAACTTATTGAAACTTATGAAATATTGAGAACTTCATTCTTGTAAGGCTTAATGTTCATATTAATTATAAGCGCAAGTCCTTGGAGAAAGTAAATCCTCTATTGTGTTTGCTTTTTTTTTTTTTTTTTTTGTTGCTGTTTTTTTAACAGGACTCCCAGTTACAGAAAATCTACCCTGAATCGTAAAATAAAAAAATGATATAAAACTAAGACATTATTAGAAAAGCTTTCAATTACTTTTATAAGTAACATATGTTATGAACACTATTCTTAAAAAAAAAAAATTATGAATAATAAATTTTCACAAGAATTGTTTTTATTCTTTCTTAAATTTTAATTAAAATAATTTATAAAGTTTAAATGGTTACAAATTCCATATCAATTTGTACCAGTTAGATTATATTGTTTTTAAGTAAAACTATATTTACGAATCATAAATGAAAAAGATTACTGCAATTTAGCGAGCCCAATATTTAGGGAAAAAATTGAATTTTTCTGTGTGTGCCAATTTTTGTAAATAGGGACGTCCACACACAATATTATCAGAAAATATGCTAAGTAACTGTAATAAATTAAAAACCATAGTATCTAAAATTCGATAAAACATTTGATTACTTAGAATATATGCTTAAATTTTAGTATTACTGAGTATTAAAAAAACATAAAAAAGGCGCACACGTTATATTCGTCAAGTGATATTTGCATATATATCCCACGTAAAAAATTTCCAAGCATAGTTGTCAACATTTCATAAAACGTTTACATTTTTATTTTAAAAAATGCTTTTATGCGATATTTGAAGCTAAAAGCAACATTTGTTTCAAATCAGATTAATTAAACTTTAAATGAGCTAATCCTGTGGTGCAGTGGATATCGACTCGGAACGACAAATCGGGTAGCCGAGTTCGAATTCCAGTTGAATTCCTTGCATTCAGTTACGCACAAATATACTTGTGAAATGTATTAATCCGTCTCTTCCCTCCACTTATGGGTTAAATAACTGGACATATTGGGTTCTGTAGCCTTGGCTGGCAACCAGTCTACTGCAGAAAGCAATGGCAACCTACTGCAGGATAATCCTCTGCCCAGTCAGTCATGTCTCTTTCGAGACATGATCGCCCAAAGCGTGTATCACGTATGGTACTGACTGAATCTTCCTGAAATAAAGTTTATTTTATTCTAGAAAGATTTTTAACAAGGTTGAGCTGAGAGATTTGTTATTATGGCTAAAATCAGCGATTTTTAGCGATTTAAAAATATTAATCCTAATCCATTTAAATTCGGTTGGAAATGCAGCAAAGTAATTTGCTTTAAAGAAATAATTAATTTTAAAATATTAGATAGAAATTAAAACTAAAACAAAAGTAGCAGCAAAGAGGGTTTTTTTTTATTATTGTTTTGAATTAATTTTAAACCGCAGTTATCGCTTTTATTTTGTATGAATAATGAAAGCCCATTGGAATTTATTATGACGCATGACTAGAAACACTTGATATTACCCACAATATGAAAAGTAGATTCCAAACATTAAATAAATCACTGGGCAACAGTCTCGTCGTGGTGGATTATTTGTTCTTTGTGTTGTGGCTATGATTTTGTTCGCGTAAGTTATTCGTCAGGATGTGCGTTGTGGTACAGTGGATATCGACTCGGAACGAGAAATCGAGGACCCGAGTTCGAATTCCAGTTGAATTCATTGCATTCACTCACACGCAAATACCCTTGGGAAAGGTATTAATCCGTCTATTCCTTCCAGTTATGGGTTAAATAATAAGACAAATTGGGTTCTATAGCCTTGGTTGGCAACCAGTCTACCGTAGAAAGCAATGGCAACCTACTGCGGGATACTCTTGTGCCAAGTCAGTCATGTCTTTCTCGAGATATGATCGCCCAAGCGTGTTTCACGTATGGCACTAAAACTGAAGTTATTCGTCGTGATGCCTGTCGCTGTTTGATGCTCAAGTAATGCGACATAGTACACAAGTTAGTTTAATAGTAGGAAAAAAAAAGTTATACGAAATTTAACAAACATCAATATTTACTTCCGAAAACCGCTGCTATCCACTTACCGCATGAGGTAATTTGCCAGCGAGGGCATATCTTTCAAGAAGGGAGGATGTTCGTGCAACGAACCAATAAAATTCAAGTACGGAAGGATAGTAAAGTAGAGCCAAGTCTGGGCGCTTCGCCATGTCAGTCTTTAACTGCCACGTGACCAGTCGGGATGTGTTCCTGTAGATTTTCTGTAAGTGAAAAGAAAGATAAAACACTAACAGGGTTCAAGAGTTAATATTTCTCAGAAGAAAAGCTTTAGGGTATGTTTTTTGGAGTTAATATACATACAAATACTTCATTACTGCGATTGTATTCATTGTTTTATTTTGTTGCGAGAGGGAACGAATAATCGTTTTTACAATCGTTTTACAATCGCCCGAAGAAACAAACAGACTCACGTGAGTCCAGGTAAACATATAAATACAGTAGTCGTGGAATTTGTTTTAAAGAAATGATCGATAAATGTATTGACAGAACCTCTTCAAAGAAAAGAAAGGAACTTCGTCTTTTGAATTTTCCCGATGTTCGCACATAATCTTAAGTTGGTGTTACAGACGCACTTACACTCGCACGTTTTGCAAAAAGTACAAAAGAAACGTATTGTCTGTCACGTGGTGGAAAGGAAAGAGAGCTAGGATTTTAAAAATCACGCCGCCTATAATTTCAAGGGTGATAATCTTAGGAAAAAGTTTCCTGATATTTTGGAAATTGGTGGATTGGTTATTAGTTGATAATCACAATTGCACAATACAATGAAAGCCGATTTAGTCTCTCCCTGAAGTAGTCAAGATGAGCTTACGGATTTTATTGACTTCCTAGGAAGTCATGCTCTCAGTAAAATTCATACTAGGATTCATTATTGGTGACCACAATATAAAATATGCAGAGGGCACCCTGACGTGGTATAATGGTTAGCAAAATTGTCTCACTAAAACCTGTTACAACTAAGTATTGAGTTCGATCCTCACTGTGTACCCCATACACTCGGCCTTGTACGTTTAGAAAATCACATAGAAAATATGCGGATGACACAGTGTTGATAGCAGACACAGAAAGTAAGCAACAAGGAAAGGAAGGAGAGAAGAAAGGACTAAATATAAATTGTAAGAAGTTAGAATGTATTGTTGTCAGCAAAAGGAACAACGCAAGATGCGATTGGATTACCGCCCCCTGACGATAATCACAGGCGGCGCTGGATTTAAAAGAATCACACACTTTTCTTGGTGAATTTATAGCGAAGAGATGTTTTTTTTTTCGTTCCCGTCTCAGATATAGACACTGAAAGTTGGTTTGAACGCTTCACATTAGATTTAGTTACTCTTTTTTTCTTTTTTGTAAACTTTCTTACCAATATAAATATATGTTCATATTTATTCGTTTAAATTTCATGATGTGTTTTCAATTTTTGCCCGGATTCAAATTAATCCAGATATATTTTTGCGAGTCAAATGTACCAAGAGCATAAAAAATCATCAAAAATGTTGAATCAAAAGAGTTGAATTGTTGACGCCTCCTAAAAGTTAAGGAAAGCGCTAAGAAACAGAAAAAACGCGTTAGAAACAAAAAAAAAAATAATAATAATATTACTGTTAATAGCAGTTTTCTGATATGACAATGCTGGGCAACTCCACACAAAAGAAGAATAGACTTGGATAATTTCGTTAGAAACAAAGAAAAGAGTAATGAACAGCGAATATTGGTCTTTCTATACAACAGTGAATGCTGGATAATCTCCACAGAGATGAAGAAGAGATTGTAACAAATTCGCTATAGACAAAGAAAAGAGTACTAAACAGTTAGTATCGCCTTCCTATATGACATCCTCCTCACAGATGGAGAGATTTGAGGCAATTCCATCAGAAAAAATATAAGTTTACTGGACTGTTAATATCGGTCTATCGATATGGGAATGAATCCTGGATAACCTTCTCAGAGATAAAGAAGAGACTTCGGGCAATTTCGTTAGAACAAAGAAAAGAGTAATGGATTGTTAATATTGCACTTCCCTATACAACAGTGAATACTGAACATTCTCTTCAAAGTGGGTGAAGAGATTTCTGGCAATTTCGTTAGAAACAAAGTAACGAGTACTGGATTCTTAATAGCGATCTTCTATTATAACGGTGATTGCGTGACTCATAGATGAAAAAGTGATTGGATCAATTTTTTAAAAACACAGAAACAAAGAAAAATATACCGGACTGTTAATATCGGGCTTCCTATATCACAATGAATGCTGGGCAATCTACTACCAGATAAAGAAAAGTCTGTAGACAATTTCGTTAGAAACAAAGAAAAGAGTACTGGACAGTTAATATTGCTCTTTCTATACAACAGTGAATGCTGAAAGATCTCCACACAGATGAAAAAGAGATTTGTTGCAATTTCATTAGAAACAAAGAAAAGAGTATTGGATTTGTAATATCGGTTTTCCTACATAACAATGAACCCCGAACAATCTCCATAAAGATATGGGCACTTTGACATGGTGTAATGGTTGACAAGCTTGTTTCGGTACAACAATTACGATTGACTGCCATATACTTTGGACCTTGTGCTACATCTAAGCTACGCTTAGAAAATTACATTGGACACCTCGTCATGGTATAATGGCTAGCAAGCTTGTCTCGGTAGAACCTATTACAGCTGCGTAGTATCACTGGATACTCCATATTTTCGGCCTTGTGCCACATCTAAGATACACTTTGAAAATCAATGATCTCTTCACAAATGAAGAGGAGACCTGGAGAAGTTTCATTAAAAAGAAAAGAAAAGTTCTGAAATGTTAATATTGGTCTTCATATATAACAGTTAATTCTTTACCATCTCCAGACTGTTGAAGAAAAAACTTGAGGCAATTTCGTTACAAACAAAAAGAGTACTGGTCGGTTAAAATTGGTCTTTCTATATGAGAGTGAATATCGAACATTCTCTCTACAGATGAAAAAGAGACTTCATGCACTTTCGTAAGAAACAAAGAAAAGAGTACTGGACTGTCAATATCGATCTTCCTATATAATGGCGAATGATGAACAATCTCCTTCCAGTAGAAGTGACTTCAGACAATTTCGTTAGAAACAAAATAAAAAGAACTGGACTGTTAATATCGGTCATTCTAGATGACAGTGATTGTGTGATACTCTCCACGCATATGAAGAAGGGACTCGGATCAATTTTTTAGAATCAGGATAAAGAGTACCAGACTATTAATATCAGTTTTTGTAAATGAATGTGAATACTGTACAATCTCTACAAAGATGAAGAACAGATTTAAGACAATTTCGTTGGAAACAAAGAAAAAAGTTCTGGACTTTAAGTAACTCCATTACTTAAACTGTCTTCATCATATCCAAATCAGTATCTCATTCGTTTACATAGTAAGTCCCTCCCCAACAAAGATGAGGACAGTAGTCCGTAGGCAAATAATGTGAATAATAATAACTTATCGTCATATAAATTCTGACAGAAATTTTCGAATAAGTTGAACCCGAATTCGAATTCCAAGCAAATTCTTTTCATTCACATAGGCACAAATACCCTTAGAAAAGGTATTATTCCATCTCTTCTCTCTTCGGCTATAGGCTGAATAGCTGGACAAATTGAGTGCCTTGGTTGGCAACCGGACTACCGCAGAAAGTAAAGGCAGAGTGCTGCGGGAAAATCTTCTGCTTAGTCAGTCACGAGACATGATCGCCCAACAGTGATATCACGTAAGTCAATTAACTGAAGTAGAAAATAATATAACCTTCTTTTCCCAAGTATGCATCCAGTTTTCATCCCTAAATACAAGATAAACAGCAGAGAATTATAAGCTTACGGAACTTGGATGGCGGATGTGCGTTGTGGTGCAGTAGATATCGACTCGGAACGACAAATCGGGGAGCCGAGTTCGAATTCCAGCCGAATTCTTTGCATTCACTTACGCGTAAATACCCTTGGGAAAGGTATTAATCCATCTCTTTAACTGACTGAACTTGGATGACCAGTTGAGGAGAAAGACTATGCTGAAACCGTGTAGAATGCAAATGATAATTCAGTTAAATGCCATACATGATACATGATTTGGTCGATCATGTCTCAAAAGAGACATGACTGAATGGGCAATTATCCCGCAGTATGTTGCCATTGCTTTCTGCGGTAGACTGGTTGCTAGTCAAGGCTATAGAACCCAATCTGTCCTATTATTTAACCCATAACTGGAGGGAAGAGACGGAGTAATATATTTTCCAAGGGTATTTGTGCGTAAGTGAATGCCATGAATTAAACTGGAATAAATTCAAATGATAATTACTCCAGTATATTTTCAAAGACGCCGTAGCAATACACGGATAATGAAGAAAAGAGAACTGTAGAGAAGTCCATGGGAAACCACGTTTCTATTTTTCCTAAGGAGTCATAGCAATTCATAGATTATAAAGAAAAGGAATTTGTGGAGAAGGCAATGGGAAACCACTTCACTATCTTTTCCAAGAAATCATAGCAATTCATGGATAATAAAGAAAAGGAATCTCGAAGGAAGCAATGGAAAACCACATCCCTATCTTTCCCAATAAGTATTGACAATTCATAGATAATAAAGAAAAGGAATCTTGAAGGGAGCAATGGAAAACCACATCCCTATCTTTCCCAATAAGTATTGACAATTCATAGATAATAAACAAAAGGAATCTGTAGAGAAGGCAATGGGAAACCTCTTCACTATCTTTCTCAAGAAGTCATGGTAATTAACAGACAAAAAAGAAAATGAATGTTAGAGAAGGCAATGGGAAACCACTCCCGAATCTTTCCCAAGAACCCACCGAGGTACTATCCAGGTTCGGCATTCTATTTAACTTCGGTGATCGTAAAGGAACCGACAGTGAAACTGAAATAACCATGTCACCATATATTGGTAACAATTGTTGTTAAAAATAACATTACTAAAAAAAAAACCCCAAAAAAACGATTTTATAATGTATAATATATAATAATTGAAGTTTATAATATATGACGAGTTCTCTATATCTATATATTTATAATGTTTCCTACCTTACCTCTGTTTCGGGATCATCAAGGACGTCTGGTCTTAAAAGTCCACTGAGAATACCAGAAGTGATACCATTAATGACGTTTGCACTCACTGTGCATCCAACGTTGTTTATATTTAAAGGCATAAGAACTCCCTTGTCGAAAAGACGGCGAGCTTCATCAATGTTTTGGACCTGGAACAAGTAACACAAATTATACGTACAGCACATTTCTCGATAGTATTGTGTTCGTTTTGCTATAGTTAATGTTATTCGTTGTTTTGTTTTTGGAAGTTTACAAAGCTGTTCAAATTAACCGGCATGTATTGCCTTGCCTGACAATTGTTGGCGGTAATCGATTACAACAAGAGGTTGTTTTACTAACCTTTTTCCATTTATTTTGTGATTCAACTCATCTTAATCAGATAAGACTGATTGATTTTAGCGAACAAAGGCAATATGTTCGTCTATTCATTACAGAAGAAACATTTAAAAACAGTAGAACGGAACGTGCGACATCGAAGGGAAGGTAAAAGACACAAAGGAATAACGAATGATGTCCTTAAAAGCTAAGCAAAGTATTAAGAAACAGGGCAATTGCATTATAAACAAAAAAAAACTGAACTGTTATGCAATATCAGTCCTACTATTTGGCAGTGAATGCTGGACAATCTCATCGCAGATGAAGACAAGACTTGAAGCAACAGAAATGTGTTTCTACAGAAAGATGAATTAAACATGTGAGAAACGACAAAGTTTTAGATAAAATGGAAAAAAGGACACTTATACTTAACATCAGAAAGGAACTGATAATCTCACTATAGATGTATTTATGTATCTTGCAAGCCACTGTTAATAAGTTCGTTCCTTGTTGGTTTCTCATTTTGATAACCTTGTGCCAGTCTAAACTGGGTTTAGGAAATGCCTATAAAGTTAGCTTCATTTAAGTTTTGAAATCTATAAAGGTTTGATCGAGAAGCGCGTACTAAAAATATCTAAAGAATGTCGACATTAAAATTAAAAACTTTTTTTTAAATAAATTGATGTTTTTACGCCATCATTTCTGAATATTACAAACGCTACTTTTGTGGATACACGTTTTTGAGCACACAATTAATATCTACCGACCTAGAAATCGAAAGTCATATAACAGAGAAGTACGTTTAGACATTTATCGAAGCTGTATACCCTTTATGACTTGAGACACAACCACCAGGTCATACGTGCTTTTTACCATTAAGCAACAAGAAGACATTACAGTTAAGAAAGGCTTGATTATTCTATTTAAGAAAATTTATTAACAGCTTAAAGATTACTTTGACTAAGTTTCAGGTAGAAAAATACAATTGAGTAGATATTAACTTCGAAATGTCCCAATGAAAGATATGCATTTCTATATTAGGATAATTGAGTCGTTCTTTTGTGCAATAGATTCTCGTAGTGTAATAGTAAGCAGTACACTAAGCTTAAATGTTACTTTTCAAATTATAATGGGACTATAGGTTCAGTTACTGTCGGCAGATGCATTACTTTAATAAGACCTTCGACCAGTAGATATAACTTTAGTAATAATAAGAACGTTTTGTTTTTTTTAGATTTTTATTTACTCATGAGACCAGGGTTTCTCAACCGCTGCTGTTTCAGAAAGCTGAAATGTAACCATGTGCGCCCCACAGACTATATATATATATATATATATATATATATATATAGTTGTAAGTTTTAAAAAAATATATATAGTTGCATATATATATATATATATATATATATATATATATATAGTTGTAAGTTTAAAAAATACATTTTTAAACTTACAACTTTTTAGTAGTTTTTCCTATACATATTATTAAGACAGTATACGTGGATCATCACTATGTTATATATATATATATATATATATATATATATATATATATATAACATATATACAGAGAGAGAGAGAAAGAGAGAGAGAGTTCTCTCTCTCTCTCTCTCTCTCGCTCTCTCTCTCTCTCTCTCTATATATATATATATATATATACGGGAAATTTCCAGAGTTTAACGAAATGGAATTAACAACCGACAAATTTTAGGTATATATATATATATATATATATATATATATATATATATATATCAGATTCGGATAATAAATAATTCGCGTCAGTTAGAAACAAAAGTCGCATTCTTACCAAAGAAAAAAAAATGGTACAAACGAAACTTACCCAAGTGGTCGCCAGAGCGACATCGCGGCTTTGATTTTTAGCGTCCTCCAAAAAAAATCTAAGATAGAAATAACTCCTGGTGTCAATCGTATTCACGGCTCTATCATTTGAAAAGGGTCGATAAGCGTATTTCTTGAGAGCGTCAAAGACACTGCTTATATTTCTGTTGGTCGTCAGCCAAAAGTTGTGCTGTTCAGGAAATTCCGTCCGCATTTCAGTCATTAAGGAGCCAAGACCCAGGTTGACAAAAGTGTCATCAAAATCGGGAGGAATATGAAATACTTTGAGCAAACGGTTCCTGAAAGATGTTTTGAATAAAGTACAGATTATCAAAGATTTGAATGGGAACATCAAATGACGTTCAGAAACAAATACTGAGAAAACATTTTAATCATAATATATTATCTTGTTATTAAACGCATGTTTTTTTTTAATTATTATTCAATATTTTTACTTATTTATGAAAACAGTTTGTTTCAAGCAGAAAGCTTTTCAATTTACAATTTAAGATTTTAAAAGATACACATATCTAAACTTATTTATAAATGGAACTTTGTCTGTGTGTGTGTGTATGTGTGTGTCTGTCCGCTACCTATAGACTCCGAAACGGCTGAACCGATTTTCTTGAAAATTTACACAGTTGTAATATAAGCGCCTGCGAGTGCTCTTAGCTAGGTTTTGTGTCGAGGTACCCCCGATAAATATCGAAAATTGATAATCGAAAAAATCGGGTTATAGAAAGAGTGGTCCGATTTTAATCAAATTTGATACACTCATAGACAAAGACATAAGAAACGATATTCAGAAGTTTCAAGGTTGCAGTTCTTACAATAGTGCAGAAAATCGATAATATATATAAAAGGCAAGATGTTTGTGTGTGTGTCTGTTTATCTGCCTGTATGTCTGTATTTTTTCAGCCCTTTTTGTTTAGTTTTTGCTTCAGGTTTGGCTCTAAGTAGGTATAATTATAGTTCTTAGTCTTAGCCATGATACCATTTACTCAGAGGACTTATTTAGCCTTCCAATTTCAGTTTACGACGAAAGAAACTTATTTGATATCGATACCAGGAAATCAAAATTTGACTTACATCCATTCAGTTTTCTTTCAGTCTATGGTTTCACTTTAACTGGAAACAACTATTGCTTTTTAGTCTTTCGTGCCAACGTCCAAAGAGTCTGAGCTCCAGGACCATGGATTAGTGTTAAAGCTTTCATTACACCCGAGCAACGCCGGGCTATACTGCTAGTACACATATATGTGGACACTGAAGTCAGCACACACAGCGTCTGCCCCGTTTCATGCTAAATGCGATTGTTAGGCTATAGTCCATGATGTTGCTCTGCTTCTGCCCGAAAATTCTCAAACAAAAAAAAAATGAACTTTGTACAGTCTATCTACATTCAATTTTGATTTCCATGTACAAAAACTTTATCCAAAATTAGAAGAATACAAAAAAAAAAGGTTACATGCTTTAACGATTGCGTTTAGCATGAAACAGACTGTCGCCTCTGAATGTTGACTTCAATGTCCACTTTTATATTTAGATACGCTCTATCCCTGATATTGAGCACGTTTCTCTATAAATTATATTTTATAACATTTAAAAATTAAAAAAAAAAACAGTTTCCACTTCCGCAATTCATACATTACTCTTCAGCAATGAACTGCGGTTTTCGGTGACTGGCGTGTGTATACACCGCTTATATTCAACACGCTAAAATTTCCCTTCTCCGATTCCATACACCTATGGCTTAGGGGTTACCGACTCCGACTGACACCTAATTGGTCGTGTTTCGATCCCGACTGGAAGCAAGTGAATGTCTAGCTACGCTGATAAGCAAAACAGGCTTGTATGTGGATGATGAATATATATATCACAGCTCATCAGTACGGTTAGACTCCGATTGCTTTTTAACCCAGGATTGAAACCCGACCGAATTGGCGTCAGTCGGTGATTCTGCCCCTGGACTATGGGCCTTCGGTGGAAGAAGGCAGACTTTTTAGCGCATATATTATCATTATACGCGCCCAATAACTAGACTGCTCTAATTCATTAGACTGAATGAGCGATGCGTATATATATATATATATATATATATATATATATATATATATATATATATATATAATTGTTTAACACTAAAAGTTTTCTGCGTGAATAATCCCCAAAACGGAGGTTGGTAATAATAGTATATCAACAAATAAAAGACTTGCACGCTGCGTGAAGTAGATACACTGCCAGTCAACTGCTAATCAGTATAATCACTCTACTCTACTGCTCTACTGCTCTACTGCAATTTACTTCAGTAGTGTCCATGTGTTTAAGATGATAGGAACATCCCATTCCTGTATACAGGTAGGTATACAACACTCCTTTTTTAGACTGGCTCTTTCCAGAGTCAATATTTTTCCTTTTTAGGGTTGATGTCAAACCTTTCTGTATCTTTTCTCTTCCTCTTACTACGCACCTTTATTTCAGGAGCATTTTTGCGAAATGGGCACGTCAAACGTATCAAAGATAACATCCAAAGGTTCTACCTCATCTGGCGTATGTTCTCTTGTTCTCTTTTTTAGTTGGTTATAGTGTCTTTTATGCACTAATTCTGGTCTCTTAACAAGATATACCATTTTTCCGATTCTTCGGACAGTAGTACCGACTTCCCAAAACGTCTTATTTACCCGAATTTGTACCTGATGTGGTAAAACAAAATCCTTTTTAACCAATATTGTAAAAGTCTTTCCCAGTTGTTTTTTCCGTCTGCTCATATTTTTCTTACTGGGAACCAGTTTCTCAAACACCGATTGTATTTTACGCGCAAACATAATTTCTCCCAGAGATATGGCTGAAGGCGCGTGTCATTTTATTCACCTTCAGAAATTTTTGTGTCGCTGCATTTGTGGATCCACCGTTGGCTTTTTTGTAAAGCTATTTTGAAAGAATCTGCGAAACGCTCTGCTTGGCAGTTGCTTCTGGGATGGCAGGAAGCAATTGTAATGTGATTTAACACAAACATCTTGCAGAATTCCTTGTAGTCTCTCGATGCAAATTGCATACCATTTTCAGAAACAGTCGAGTCTGGAAACCTCACGAACAATTCGTGTAAAAAGATCTATTACTACTTGCGTGGTTGGAAACTTACATCTGACAATCTCTGGCCATTTCGAAGAGTTGTCTACATTAAACCAGAAAAATCAATATGAAGACATGACCACGGATGGTCATTTTCTGGTCATGGATTAAACTTAATTGGTGATGCCTTAGCCGCCAAAGCAAAGCTTTTGCACGAAACTTCTATTTCTTTATCCATACTATGCCAGTAAACATAGCTTTTCATTACGCTTTTCATACTGGATATACCAGGGTGTCCTGAATGTAATTCCTTCAGGATCCCTTTTTGCAGTGCTAGGGGTACATCAACTCTTTCGCCGTATATGAGAACGTCGTCACATATTGAATAAACTTTTTTTATTCTTGTCTTTTAATTTATTTTTCATTTCAACAATGAATTTGTCGTCCGGTGCTTTCTTTTTTTTATATTTTCCAACGTTACATGCAGTTCCCGCAGAGTATTGCACAAAATATTTTTAATCTCTACCTCTGATTGTAGAGCAGCAATAACAGTGTCTTCGAAGGGTTCGTTATTCCTTGGGATCAGTTTAGACAATTCGTCCGCATGACTTAGCTGGTTCGACGGCAAGAACTCCATTCAAAAGTCATAATTTAGAAGAATGGTTCCTCATCGTTGCAATCTGTCAGCCGTATGAGTTGGTAATCATTTTCTTTTTTACACATAAATCGCTAACAACGGTTTATGATCCGTTCGCGATGTAAATTTTCTTCCGTGAATAAATCTATGCAACTCTTTCAAGGGTAAAGATAATCCCTAAACTTTCCTTTTCAATTACTGAGTATTTTTCCCAATGGAAGAAGCATACTGAACGTATGTGCAATCGGTTTAACAAAAATGTCTTCGATTTTACGCATAATACAAACTCTGACACCAGGAATGGTGAAGCCCGAACCGTTGCCTTGGATATCTCTAAAGCGTTCGACAGAGTTTGGCATGCTGGCCTTCTATGCAAACTGCGGAGCTATGGTATAACTGGACATTTGTTTGAACTAATCCAGTCATTCCTCTCTAACCGCACAATGAAGGTGGTATTAAACGGACATGCCTCCCAGAACTACCATACGAACGCAGGTATCCCTCAAAGCTCTATCCTAGGTCCTACGCTCTTTCTGATATACATTAATGATCTTCCTGATTCCATAAGATCCCAAGTAAGTATGTACGCCGATGACACCACGGTTTACTCTCGCCTCGATCAAAAATCTGGTGTAGGCAACAAAGCTAACCTTGCAGCCGAGCTTGAAAAGGACCTCCAATCCGTAGTGGACTGGGGTAAGAAATGGCTCGTAAATTTTAATGCTTCTAAAACGAAGCTACTATCAATTAATCATCATAGACAATCACACCTACCTCCCATTAACATGGACCAGGCTTTCCTCCCAGAGAGTAAAACACTAAGCCTCCTTGGTCTCACACTTACAGCGGACCTCAAATGGAATGACTATATCGAATCCATTGCAAAATCCGCTGCTATGAAAGTCGGTTCTCTGTACAGGGCCCGGAAGTTTTTTCCGTCTGAATCTATCTTGCACATATATAAATCTACCATCCGCCCGTGCATTGAATAGTGCTGCCATATCTGGTCGGGTGCTCCTGCTATTCTCCTCGGGCTTCTCGACAAGGTACAGCGGAGGGTGTGTAATGTGATCGATACCAACTTGGAAGACCGCCTGCAGTCTCTCTCTCACCGGCGCGACGTGGCTTCCCTGTGTCTCTTCTATAAATACTTTCACGGCTTCTGCTCCAATGAACTTAGATCACTGCTGCCCCCTAGATACGAATTTTCACGAGAAACTAGATCCCACCCTTTTACAGTTAAACCGATAAAATGCAACCGCAACTTCTACTCCAACAGTTTCTTTTCTCGCACTTCCCGACTGTGGAATTCCCTTCCACATGATTGCTTCCCCGACGGCTACAATCTCCAGGAGTTTAAATGTAAGGTCAATAGACACCTCCTAACACACTAACTCGCTCCCATTCTTTCAAACACTCTTCCCGTCTGCCCAACCCTCATCCTCGGTATCCTTACCCATCTATCACCTTCCTTCTGACATTTCCTACACCTAAACACTCCTCCTCTTTACCTTCCCCTGTGTAGCCCCATGCGCAATAGTGGCAGTGGAATGCCTTGCTTGGGGTGAAATGATTAAAAAAAAAAAATAAGCGCTCGTGTCACTTGCTACTTTGCGAAGAATGCATGTATGCCAGACTTTTTTTAATAATCGTTTCACCCCAAGCAAGGCAGTACTGCCCCTGGTGCGTAGAGAGATACATAGAAACAGAGTGAAAGATTACATAGGAGGAGAGTAAAGAGAAATAGGAACCTGTTACGGGGGGGGGGTCAGAGAATGGTTAAGAGTAGGGTGGGAATACTGGTGTGAAGAGTGTTGCGTGAGAGTAGAGTGAAGAAGGGAGAACAAGATACAGGTGGTGTAGGGGAAAGAATGAGAAAAGTATGGAAGTCAAGGGAATAAGAGATGGCAATTGACGTTGCATTTAAACTCTTGGAGATTGTAGTTATCAGAGAAGCAAGTATACGGAAGGGCGTTCCACATGTGGGAAGTGCGAGAAAAGAAGCTCTACAGTAGAAGTGGTGGCTGCGTTTAGTTGTTTTGACAGTAAAAGGCTGGGACCCTGCTGCAAGTCTGGTTGCTCGAGTAAATTCCTGTAGAGATGGCACCTGAGAGCTAAGCTTGTCGGAGCAGAAGCCGTAAAAATATTTGTGTGTGTGTGTGTGTGTGTGTGTGTGTGTGTGTGTGTGTGTGAGAGAGAGAGAGAGAGAGAGAGAGAGAGAGAGTCGAGCTGACAGATCGGGATTGATTATATTGCATATTCTTCTCTGGATCCTGTCGAGAATCCCAAAATGAATACCAGAGGCGCCTGACCAGGTATAACAACAATATTCATTGCATGGCGGATGGATTCAGGCGAGAACTTTCTGGCCCGAAACAGTGACCTAACCTTTCTAGCAGTAGTTTTAGCTATTGGTTCAATGACACATCACTCAATAATTCCCGGGCCTAACTAATAAAACAACAATTTTAGGCAAAATTCGACTTTATTTATCAACAGTCTCCTTCTAGTGCGATACACTGATTCTAAAGCTTCTCTAACAATTCGATGCCTTTTTTGTAGAACGATTTGTCTTTGGCCTCAAAATACGCCTCAGGTTTCGATATCACTTTTAGAATGCCCACTGGAAGTGAAAAGCCCCTTAGTTCTTGTCAGAACATTTTTCTAGGAGAGGACGCTCTGAAATAAAACCTGAGGATAATTTCAGTGGTCGATTGTTTTAACTTTGTTTTGTCATTAATTAATCTAGTTTTTTTTAAGTGTGCAGATGTTGCGAAGCCTTGTCCACTATAATCAAATTCACGCACAGGAAAGTTTGACTTTTGTTCGATTTTTCAATTTATATATATATATATATATATATATATATATATATATATATATATATATATATCGCTATATCGCACACATTTGACTGTTATCAGATTTAGTGTTGTGTTAGGTGTATTGGGCTTCGTGTATTTGGTCATCAGCGTCACTTTGTTGGCTAGCTGCTCCCTCACTTAATAATAATAATAATAATAATAATAATAATAATAATAATAATAATAATAATAATAATAATAATAATAATAATAATAATAATAATAATAATAATAATAATAATAATAATAATAATAATAATAATAATAATAATAATAATAATAATAATAATAATAATAATAATAATAATAATAATAATAATAATAATAATAATAATAATAATAATAATAATAATAATAATAATAATAATAATAATAATAATAATAATAATAATAATAATAATAATAATAATAATAATAATAATAATAATAATAATAATAATAATAATAATAATAATAATAATAATAATAATAATAATAATAATAATAATAATAATAATAATAATAATAATAATAATAATAATAATAATAATAATAATAATAATAATAATAATAATAATAATAATAATAATAATAATAATAATAATAATAATAATAATAATAATAATAATAATAATAATAATAATAATAATAATAATAATAATAATAATAATAATAATAATAATAATAATAATAATAATAATAATAATAATAATAATAATAATAATAATAATAATAATAATAATAATAATAATAATAATAATAATAATAATAATAATAATAATAATAATAATAATAATAATAATAATAATAATAATAATAATAATAATAATAATAATAATAATAATAATAATAATAATAATAATAATAATAATAATAATAATAATAATAATAATAATAATAATAATAATAATAATAATAATAATAATAATAATAATAATAATAATAATAATAATAATAATAATAATAATAATAATAATAATAATAATAATAATAATAATAATAATAATAATAATAATAATAATAATAATAATAATAATAATAATAATAATAATAATAATAATAATAATAATAATAATAATAATAATAATAATAATAATAATAATAATAATAATAATAATAATAATAATAATAATAATAATAATAATAATAATAATAATAATAATAATAATAATAATAATAATAATAATAATAATAATAATAATAATAATAATAATAATAATAATAATAATAATAATAATAATAATAATAATAATAATAATAATAATAATAATAATAATAATAATAATAATAATAATAATAATAATAATAATAATAATAATAATAATAATAATAATAATAATAATAATAATAATAATAATAATAATAATAATAATAATAATAATAATAATAATAATAATAATAATAATAATAATAATAATAATAATAATAATAATAATAATAATAATAATAATAATAATAATAATAATAATAATAATAATAATAATAATAATAATAATAATAATAATAATAATAATAATAATAATAATAATAATAATAATAATAATAATAATAATAATAATAATAATAATAATAATAATAATAATAATAATAATAATAATAATAATAATAATAATAATAATAATAATAATAATAATAATAATAATAATAATAATAATAATAATAATAATAATAATAATAATAATAATAATAATAATAATAATAATAATAATAATAATAATAATAATAATAATAATAATAATAATAATAATAATAATAATAATAATAATAATAATAATAATAATAATAATAATAATAATAATAATAATAATAATAATAATAATAATAATAATAATAATAATAATAATAATAATAATAATAATAATAATAATAATAATAATAATAATAATAATAATAATAATAATAATAATAATAATAATAATAATAATAATAATAATAATAATAATAATAATAATAATAATAATAATAATAATAATAATAATAATAATAATAATAATAATAATAATAATAATAATAATAATAATAATAATAATAATAATAATAATAATAATAATAATAATAATAATAATAATAATAATAATAATAATAATAATAATAATAATAATAATAATAATAATAATAATAATAATAATAATAATAATAATAATAATAATAATAATAATAATAATAATAATAATAATAATAATAATAATAATAATAATAATAATAATAATAATAATAATAATAATAATAATAATAATAATAATAATAATAATAATAATAATAATAATAATAATAATAATAATAATAATAATAATAATAATAATAATAATAATAATAATAATAATAATAATAATAATAATAATAATAATAATAATAATAATAATAATAATAATAATAATAATAATAATAATAATAATAATAATAATAATAATAATAATAATAATAATAATAATAATAATAATAATAATAATAATAATAATAATAATAATAATAATAATAATAATAATAATAATAATAATAATAATAATAATAATAATAATAATAATAATAATAATAATAATAATAATAATAATAATAATAATAATAATAATAATAATAATAATAATAATAATAATAATAATAATAATAATAATAATAATAATAATAATAATAATAATAATAATAATAATAATAATAATAATAATAATAATAATAATAATAATAATAATAATAATAATAATAATAATAATAATAATAATAATAATAATAATAATAATAATAATAATAATAATAATAATAATAATAATAATAATAATAATAATAATAATAATAATAATAATAATAATAATAATAATAATAATAATAATAATAATAATAATAATAATAATAATAATAATAATAATAATAATAATAATAATAATAATAATAATAATAATAATAATAATAATAATAATAATAATAATAATAATAATAATAATAATAATAATAATAATAATAATAATAATAATAATAATAATAATAATAATAATAATAATAATAATAATAATAATAATAATAATAATAATAATAATAATAATAATAATAATAATAATAATAATAATAATAATAATAATAATAATAATAATAATAATAATAATAATAATAATAATAATAATAATAATAATAATAATAATAATAATAATAATAATAATAATAATAATAATAATAATAATAATAATAATAATAATAATAATAATAATAATAATAATAATAATAATAATAATAATAATAATAATAATAATAATAATAATAATAATAATAATAATAATAATAATAATAATAATAATAATAATAATAATAATAATAATAATAATAATAATAATAATAATAATAATAATAATAATAATAATAATAATAATAATAATAATAATAATAATAATAATAATAATAATAATAATAATAATAATAATAATAATAATAATAATAATAATAATAATAATAATAATAATAATAATAATAATAATAATAATAATAATAATAATAATAATAATAATAATAATAATAATAATAATAATAATAATAATAATAATAATAATAATAATAATAATAATAATAATAATAATAATAATAATAATAATAATAATAATAATAATAATAATAATAATAATAATAATAATAATAATAATAATAATAATAATAATAATAATAATAATAATAATAATAATAATAATAATAATAATAATAATAATAATAATAATAATAATAATAATAATAATAATAATAATAATAATAATAATAATAATAATAATAATAATAATAATAATAATAATAATAATAATAATAATAATAATAATAATAATAATAATAATAATAATAATAATAATAATAATAAATAATAATAATAATAATAATAATAATAATAATAATAATAATAATAATAATAATAATAATAATAATAATAATAATAATAATAATAATAATAATAATAATAATAATAATAATAATAATAATAATAATAATAATAATAATAATAATAATAATAATAATAATAATAATAATAATAATAATAATAATAATAATAATAATAATAATAATAATAATAATAATAATAATAATAATAATAATAATAATAATAATAATAATAATAATAATAATAATAATAATAATAATAATAATAATAATAATAATAATAATAATAATAATAATAATAATAATAATAATAATAATAATAATAATAATAATAATAATAATAATAATAATAATAATAATAATAATAATAATAATAATAATAATAATAATAATAATAATAATAATAATAATAATAATAATAATAATAATAATAATAATAATAATAATAATAATAATAATAATAATAATAATAATAATAATAATAATAATAATAATAATAATAATAATAATAATAATAATAATAATAATAATAATAATAATAATAATAATAATAATAATAATAATAATAATAATAATAATAATAATAATAATAATAATAATAATAATAATAATAATAATAATAATAATAATAATAATAATAATAATAATAATAATAATAATAATAATAATAATAATAATAATAATAATAATAATAATAATAATAATAATAATAATAATAATAATAATAATAATAATAATAATAATAATAATAATAATAATAATAATAATAATAATAATAATAATAATAATAATAATAATAATAATAATAATAATAATAATAATAATAATAATAATAATAATAATAATAATAATAATAATAATAATAATAATAATAATAATAATAATAATAATAATAATAATAATAATAATAATAATAATAATAATAATAATAATAATAATAATAATAATAATAATAATAATAATAATAATAATAATAATAATAATAATAATAATAATAATAATAATAATAATAATAATAATAATAATAATAATAATAATAATAATAATAATAATAATAATAATAATAATAATAATAATAATAATAATAATAATAATAATAATAATAATAATAATAATAATAATAATAATAATAATAATTTGTAACATAGCAACTAAGGAATTTGAAAACCATCAAAGTATAAAGACCTGGAAATTGAAATATAGAAAAATGTGAACATTGAAAACAAGAATACCAGTGATAGGTGTGTTTGGAATGATAAAAAAGGAAACAAAACAACACATTGAAAGAATCCCTGGAAACCCCAGCTTAAGATATATACAAAACATTGTCTTGACAAGTACAACCAACACACTAAGAAGAACTTTGTCTATGTAACGCTAGGGAGGTTTAGGGAGATAGAAAAACAAATATAGTGTAACAATAACAACACACTGCTACATGCTTCAGGTCTTGTCACAGACTTGGTAGGTGACCATACCAGAAATCGAATTATGATGAAAATGACATAATAATAATAAACTTACTTTATGAGGAGGAAATTATTTACATATTTTTCCAGTTTTTTTAAACCCAATTTCATAAATATTTTTTCTAAAGTTCCTACTGGAAGGAAATCAGCAAGATGTAAGAAATGAACCAGATTTTTCGGACTCGACTGCCATATTTTAAGCGTTTCATTGTATACTTGTGGCCAGAAGGCCATTAACGAATTGGTATAGTTGGCATTTTTGTCTTTGAATTTTTCGAAGGCTTCCAAGGAAAGCTGTATCTGCGAGGGGTCTGGCTTCGGTGCCTGGCCATACTTGTACGCCTCCAACAAAACGATGTTAATCCAGGAAGTAGCAAACATATTCGCATCGTTAATGTAGAATGTATCTCGCAAATGACTCTGTGTCGCAGACCCGTGGAAATAGAGTTTGACTTGACTCTCGTAAATGCCTTTTGTTTTACTCCAGTAAAACGGGAGAAATGTCTCGGCGTCTTCTTGTGCCTCGTAAGAGTGGATTTTCTTTGCCAGTTCTCTGATAGTGCACTGCTTACAGCCTTCTCCAAACTGTAAACTTTTAGCGGCTAAAACGAGAAGAAAAACGAGGTGAAAATCGAGCATTTTATAAAACTGTTTCTTCGATGTCAGAACGTTGTTAGTTTTTCTTTCACGGCTTCCTTGAAGTTGTGCTTGACTTATATCAGTAAAAATTTGAGAAAAAAGATTTGACATGTCAGAAGTGAGATAATGGGATTGACAGATACGATATAATGAGAAATAACAGCTGCGATGATAAAAAAAATGTTTTTATTTATTGATCAAGTTTACCTGAACCCGAGAAAAGTAAAAAAGATCGGCGTCTCCCCAGACTGCTCACCTCAATTCTTCTGTCCCATCTTCTCCAAAGAAAATGGGTAAACCATCGCACTCCCGAGGAACGGTCTGCTGATCTTCCCTTCCAAAGAAGGAATCTACTCCTCCGCAGGGAGAGAAAAAAAGTGTGCGGATGGCGCATCTACCCTCTCTTCCTTTACTGACTGTTCATTCTTTCACTGCAGCGGCTATTTCTCCAATTTCCTTTGGAAAGACAAGTCTTCCCTGGTAAATCTGCTGAAGGCGGTCTAGGATTGCCAAGCGTTAGGACCTGCCAACACGTTCTCAACTTGAATTTCCTGGGTCGGATGTGTACACAAGAGGAAGGGGAAGAAAGGAAGAACACCCACTAATCTTGAAAGTGTGCACAAGGACGAAACGGAGGCCAAGAGATCTTCCCCAGATAAATGCGCATTGTACAAGGTGTGTCGTGACGCGCTAAGCTTCCTGTTAAAGGTGAAGAGTCATCACCCTGACACCCAGTCATTGTTTCTTAAGGAATTGTATCAGGTGATAGTGAGTGGGTCTGCCAAAGACAAACTCTCTAACAGGCTCAGCCTTACGATCGAGGAGTTTCGCTCCGCCTCGCCTTGAGCGCCCGGATTGAAATGTCTCAACAACAACGGGATACCACTCACCTGGCTGGTAATGCGAGACGCTCTCTGGGTTGCCAAGAAGCTTTGCGCAGCGGTTGCTGGCCATTTCGGCCGAGCGCGTGCGTGATTAGTAGGATTCCGTAGGACATGCCTTCTTTCACTGTGGTGTTCGCCCGTTGTGCACGCTGATTGAAGGATACATGGTTTGTGTCTTGGGCGGAAAGATCTTTGTTCTGGAAGCCAGTACCGTCTGTTCCAATGTGGTACCGTCAACGAGAAAAGATCAGCACTACTTGCTCTTGTCTCTGCTCAGAGATGCGACTCGTGGTGTGGACGACACGACAGAAAAACCTAACCTCGACTATGCTTTAATGAATTTTAAAAATATTTTTGAAACTTTATGAATTATTATAATTAAAAAAAAATGAAAACAATTCTTTTAAAAAATTATTATTCATCCAAAGAATTTTTTCTTCAGACTATAATGTTATTAAGAGCCCCGGCTTGAGACAAAACGGTTAATCTAGTCGACTTGTCTGCGAATGGTTTATATATATATATATATATATATATATATATTCAAAAGCAATTAAAAGCTTATCCGATTAATTATTGTCATAGTTTTGTTGTATTTATTTTATTATTCGGAGCAGATTTTCCCAAAAAACGGCCAACTGTTTGAAAAAAAAAGATGATTTACATGCTCCAAGAAGTCCTGCGTTTAACTAATAAAATAAATTTTCGATGTAATATTTAAAAATATATATATATATATATTATAATTATTTATAATGTGGATATATATATTTATAATGTGTGTGTATATATATATATATACATATATATATATATATATATATATATATATATAAATTATAATTATTTATAATGTGGATATATAGCAGATAAATTCCTAAACATATACTGTTAAATATAACAGGCAATGAATGTCTATTATGTTTAAACATGAGCCGTTCTAAACATCGTATTTTGGATTTAATTTCAGGTGAAAATGAAGAGAAAAATTCTCCAACATTTGAATTTTTTTTATGTTGGTTCTAAGCTTTCGGTTCACATGAGCCATCTTCAGAGAGATTAACAGGGACGTTTACATAAAAACATCCACCATGAAAGATGATCTTTTTATCTTGTGTTGACATAAAACTTTGCTAGTCAACGATAACAGTTACCAAGTAGCAGACGCAGTTCGTAAATTTGTAATGAGGTTTTCTGACGTCACACCGCGTGAAAGCTCGAAATGTTAACAGAACCATATATTTAAGTGCAATGTAATGCGTTATGACCAGATTTAAATGTGATTTTATTAAGTGTGGGTTGTTTTGATTTAATGTAGATGGCCTCAAATATCTGCAGGTTCTTTTTACTGTGTGTATGAGTAATATTATTGTGTTGTTGACTAAAATCTGTCTAATATTACCTACATGGCTATGTTTTCCTTAGAAAATTTCGAGCTCTCACGCGGTGTGACGTCATAGAACCGCATTATATAATGGTGTTCAGTATAACTATGGCATACTATATTATTATAAATTTTATAACTAAATTCATCAAAAGTTAACTAGTTTTCTTTTAAGATAATTCAGAGAAACTGTAAATGATAACTTATTTAAATATTGATGAAAGACACTTGAAACCCCTCCCTCCCCCGATTTCTTCTTTTGGTGGATACTCAAGGATAAAGTTTATAATCAAAAACCAAGACGTTTTAGTGATTTTAAAATTTACGTAAGACATTCATTTCAAGAAATTAATAGACAAAGAGATGGGTGCAAAAATGTTTGTCGAAACGTGAGGGGTAGACTTCAAAGCTGTGTAAATTGTGATCGACAACAGTTTGATTACCTGTGTTGATAAAATTCAAGGGCTTTTGTATGATTAAAATTTAATTGTCAATGTAATAATTCCATTAGTAAATATGATTGTAAACGTAATCTAAAAATAAATGTTATCGCTTACTTCCACCTACTTTTGAACCATTCCCCCCCTCTCTAGCTCTCTTTCCATATATATATATATATATATATATATATATATATATATATATATATATTGTTTCGAATGACAGCTAGAATAATTACAATCTTCTCTGTGTGGTATTTATTTTTATGAGACAGTCAGTGAGTTAAGCGCCATACGTGATACATGTTTGGGCGATCATGTCTCGAAAGACTGGGTAGAAGATTATCCCGCAGTAGGTTGCCATTGCTTTCTGCGGTAGACTGGTTGCCGACCAAGGGTATAGAACCCAATCTGTCCTGCTATTTAACCCATAACTGGAAGGAAGAGACGGATTAATACCTTTCCCAAGGGTATTTGCGCGTAAGTAAATACAATGGATTCAACTGGAATTCGAACTCGGCTCCCCGGTTTCTCGTTCCGAGTCGATATCCACTGTACCACAACGCACATCCTTTATGAGACGAGCGTGCACAAAATACGACCTCTGAGCAAGAGGTTTTCAAAATAGTAAAAGTTTTTTTAACAAGAATTCAGCAGCTGAATGCATACGAGAAATTCCGTTTTGTGGATGCGTGAGTTTTAATCTATAAATATTTTAGTCTTTTTATACAGTTAATCTTTTATTACTTCTGTGCATAGAAAAAGAAAGACTTTTCCTACTATCTCTCATTCTCAAAATCTGTTTCTATCACATTCATACACAATAATTTACTCTGAAAATTTACTCTTTCGACCCGCGGCTTATATTCTGCAATTAACATGGCCCTGTAGAGTTGTTAATCGGGCATGCGCATAACTAATCTAGCGAATTTGAGTAAGGTTTAGGAAAGATGACAAAAAGACAATATTTAAGCGCTACAAACAGCAGGAGATTGTGGAGAGCCATGATCACCAAGCTTATAGAGTATGAGTGGAAGTAAAGGAAGAGGAAGAGGAGGAGAAGAAGAAAAAGAAAAAAGAATAAGAAAAGAAGAAAGAAGAGAAGAAGAAAAGTGATTTTAGCGGAGCCGAAAATATGAGGATCAAACGCACTATTAATTGTGCTTCCGAGACAAGCTTGCTTGCCATTACTTCGTCAAATTACACACCCTCTGAAATAAAAATGAATAATAATCCTGTTTACGTGACATCCTTAACGGCAAAACAGAACGTGCAAAATAAATTAATTAAATAAATTCGAACGAAAATGAATGAAAAACGATTATTTATTTATTAATTTGTTATTTTTATTTCTTTTATTTTCATTCATCTATTTATTTATTTGCCTTTCTGGCTAGCCTGGAATTTCCAACTTTTTCGATCTTTGCTGCCGATTACAGAAGGGCAAAAGACTCTCAAAACTATTCTTTTTCTCTCCTAAAACAGTGAAAGTACACAAAGATAGCATTTTGTAGCGCTGATGTGCTACCGTAGATGGCAACAGCTATCTCATTATAATGCTAAATTAGTGAGAACCCACAACATTGAAGTCACAGGCACAGTGGACGAGTCGCCTCCCGCGTAACCACGTCTCTCTTCGGCTTTTATTTGATTTTTGCTCTCCCATTTCGTTGCCTTCGCCTGTCATGTTTGTTCTGATCATTAAAGGTTACGGCGGTAAGCGAGCCGATGATGGTAGTTACTATCTGATGTCGCTAGTCTGTTTCTGCATGCGATTTTTCAGATTTTATTAAGGCAGCGATAGTATCGCTGGCTGGCTTCGTTTCTCTCTTCGCTTCTATTTTCAGCAGAAAGCCAACCAGAAAACATCGACGCCGCTTTGTTTGGGGAGAGCGTTGAGTCTCATCAAGTAAAAATATCTTTACGTAGCCGTTTTGGATGCCCGAGTTCGAGCTTGAAAGAACGCACAGTCAGTGTTTGCGCGTAAAAAATATATGATACGTTTTTGCGGGGTAAACACTCATCTAGTAAAAACTGTGCGGTTTGTTGAGTATGTGCGTTGTGGTACAGCGGATATCGGCTCGGAACGAGGAGCCGAGTTCGAATTCCAGTTGAATCCATTGTATTCACTTACGAGCAAATACACTTGGGAAAGGTATTAATCCGTCTATTCCTTCCAGTTATGGGTTAAATAGCAGGACAGACTGGGTTCTATAGCCTTGGTCGGCAACCAGTCTACCGCAGAAAGCAATGGCAACCTACTGCGGGATAATCTTCTGCCCAGTCAGTCATGTCTCTTTCTAGACATGATCGCCCAAGCGTGTATCACGTATGGCACTTAACTGACTGACTGATCGGGTTGGATAGATAAAAAATTATCTAATGTGAGAAATAAATCTAACCTCAGAATGAGAATTTCAATAAAAGTTAGGAAAACGGATCTCTCGTTATCATGACGTTGTGGTGCAGTGGATATCGGCTCGAAACAACAAATCGGGGAGCCGTGTTCGAATTCCAGTTAAATTCCTTGCATTCACTTACGCGCAAATGTATGAAATGGGAAATGTATTAATCCGTCTCTTCCCTCCAGTTATGGGTTAAGGATAGTTTTGGTTCTATAACCTTGGCAGGCGACCAATCAACCGCAGAAAGTAATGGCAATCTACCGCGTGATAATCTTCTGTCCAGTCAGTCATGTCTCTTTCGAGACATGATCGCCCAAAGCGTGTATCACGTATGGCAATTAACTGACATGATAGTAACTCTTTTCTCACGCAAATGGGAAAGCGATGTGGCTTTTCTGGTAAAGACGTTGACAACAAACAGGACCGATCCGAGTGGCCGTTCTTTGTGACCCTCGCTATTTTATCAACATTTTCTTTTTTTCTACCTACGTTATAAATTTAAGCACCTGGGCGTGGTGTAATAGAAGGTTTGTCTCACTAGAATACCGACTTTGATCCTCACTAGATGGTCCATACATTCACACATACTTACTTGTGCCACATCTAACCTAATGTAGTGGTGTAATGGTTAGCAAGCTTGTCTCGCTAGAATCATTGCAATTAGGTAGTGAGTTCGATCCTCAGTGACTGCCCCATGCATTCGACCTTATGCCACATCTAAGCTGCCCTTTGAAAATCACCTTCCTCTCTTTTAGGCACCTCGGTGTGGTGTAATGGTTAGCAAGCTTGTCTCGCTAGAACCGATTACAACAGAGTAGTGAGTTCGCTCCTCACTGGGTATCCCATACTTTCGGCCTTGTGTCACATCTAAGCGGCGCTTAGTAAATCAACTATATACGTTACAAATGAAAATATTCTTTCGGTGAGAAGCAATTTCCACTCGAGCAGCTTCTTCCAGTTGAACAAACTCCCAAGAGAATGCTTCCCCGATGGCTATAATCTTAACCTGTTCAAATCTAGGATTAACTGTTAAATAAAGTGTGTCTTCTGCAATCCTCTACCGCGAGTGGCCCTCCCGGTCTTGTACAGGTTTGAGTTCGAGTTTTGTTTAACGGTATATCAACATCTGCGGGGGCACCTCGGCGTGGTGTAATGGTTAGCAAGCTCGTCTCGCGAGAATCATTATAACTGAGTAGTGAGTTCGATCCTCACTGGGTACCCCCTACTTTCGGCCGTGTGTCACATCTAAGCTACGCTTAGAAAATCACCTTCCTCCAGGTTTGGGGGTTGGGCGCAGGGCTAACAACCCCGCCCCATAAAAAAAACAGTTTGTTACGGCAGCAACAAAAACACTAACCTACACACACCATTGGGTGTAACGGAAAAAGTGGGTTATTTAATGCTAAAAAGGTGGGATTTTAAGATATTTTTTTATGTCCGGCTTATAGTGAGAAAGTTGGTTTAGTCAGATTTTGACACACACAAAAAAAAATGTTTTTGTTATTATCTTTATTTGTTTTTTTTCCTGAATCTCCTGTTTATCTAATCTACACTTATTTATAAATGGAACTTTGTGTGTGTGTGTGTGTCTGTGTGTGTCTGTGTGTCTGTGTGTGTATCTGTGTGTGTGTGTATCCGCTACTTATAGACTCCGAAACGACTGAACCGATTTTCTTGAAAATTTACTCAGTTTTACTATAAGCGTCTGCGAGTGTTCTTAGCTAGGTTTTGTGTCGTGGTACCCCCGATAAATATCGAAAATCGATAATCGAAAAATTCGGGTTATAGAAGGAGTGGTCCGATTTTAATCAAATTTGATACACTCATAGACAAAGACATAAGAAACAATATTCAGAAGTTTCAAGGCTGCAGTTCTTACAATAGTGCAGAAAATCGATAATATATATATATATATATATATATATATATAAATCGATACCAGGAAATCAAAATTTGACTTAAATCCATTAATTTTTCTTTCAGTCTACGGTTTCGCTTTAACTGGAAACTTTTTAGTCTTTCATGCCAACGTCGAAAGAGTCTGAGCTCCAGAACCATGGATTAGTTTTAAAGCTTTCATTACACCCAAGCAACGCCGGGCTATACTGCTAGTAGTTTTATAATCGATTTGTTTTTTTTTTGTTTTTGTTTTTTTGTTTTTTTGTTTTTGTTTTTTTTGTCCCCTCCTGGGCTTCTCTACGCCCATAAGCGTTTTGGGTGTTCTTCAAGACAGGTGTTGGTTATTTCCTGGCCATTTACTGTGCACAATTGGAACCATTTTTCTTCTCGGTTATTGCGGTTTCCTAGTCCAAAGTTGCTAACTTTTACCAATTCCCTCTTCTTACCTACCTTGGCATTCAACTCTCCTGTGAATCTAATTTCTTTTACACTGAACCTTAATTCTATTTCCTCTTCAGTGCTTTGAGTTGTCTCTGCATAGGCTACTATAATAGCTATGTTGAAGGGCTTCTATTTCAGTTTGACCAAGAGGAGGCTTTCGGATAGCTGGCAGTATCCCAGAATGCATTTCTTTGTCCAGTATTAAGCCGTCAATTAGAGAGCCGAAACATTCGCTTTTCACACCCAACCCAATTCGGTCGCGACGGTGAAGCATGAGAGGGAGTTTGACCAGCAGAAAGACACGTAGTCGTGAGATAATCACATGATCATGAGGTACTTTGTAAACCAGCAGGAGTTTGTCCCTACTGTCCAGCACTGACATAATGTCCCTTCGACGCTGTCCTGCGGAATTGAAATATATTACTGTACGCTAGACATTACTTAAGTAACAATAAATGGTAAAAGGCACTAAATGAACAATTTGATTAATATATAAACAGTATTTTTTTTTAATATATAGGCAAGTGTTATATATAAAGGCATTATGTATGATGACCTAGCAGCAAATTCACTTCTGTGGTACACTGACTAGGGGAAAAACCGGGTTCAAGGTTTCTAACATTAAGAAAAAAAGAGGCGATGATCTGGATTCATAGCAAACATATTTCTATCTCAGTCAATTAATCATTTAAGTGCCATACGTGATATACGCTTGGGTGATCATGTCTCTTTCGACCCATAACTGACTAGACAGAAAATTTCCCTGCAGAAAGTTGTCATTATTTTTTACGGTAAACTGGTTGCCAACCAAGGCCATTGAACTCAATCTCTCCTGCGATTCAGCCCTTAGCTGAAGGAAGAAGAAATGATTCATACCTTTTTCAAGGGTATTTGTGCGTAAGTGAATGCAACGAATTCAAATGGAATTCGAACTCGGCTCTCCAATTTCTTATTCCAAGACGATATCCATTGCACCACAACACATATTTCTATACAGACAATTCATAAATGAAACAAAAGCCAGATTAACAAACTTGGGAGTATCCGAAGAATCTTCCTGATATCATTGTTTGAAATAAATATTATTGATTGATTGTTTCATTTTTTACTGCTTACCACTCCCTTTGCAGATTATTTAAAGTGAGAAAATATTATTACATTGTAGCAATTTTTTCTTGGTGTTTATTGGGGAGTGAAGATAATAATGGTTTTAGTGATACTAGTCTTACTAATTAACCCGTAGCGTGGAGAGGGGTTAATATTTTCCCAACGGTATTTGTGTGAAAGTGAATATAATGAACCCAACGGGAATTGAAATTCGGATCTTTGATTAACAATTCCAAACCATTATCCATTGCACCACCCGCACATCCACAGTATCTGATATTCCCAAGCGGTCACTCATTTAGTTACTGACCAGGTTCAACGTTGCTTAACCGGTGATCGTATGCGATCCGGTGTTGCAACGTGATGTGACCGTAAGCTCAAATATAACTGACGAAAAAACAAAAGTTCAACGTTCTTTAAGATGTCCAAAGCAAGTGCTTTAAATGTCCAAATCAAGGGCTTTTAACGATAGCTTTAAACGTCAAAGAAATAGAGAGGTAGAAAGATTACTTTGCATTAATATATAGTCCAAGTAACAGCACACTACTTGCCTGCCTAGAAAATCAGCATTCGAAATCCTTGCTTTTGGCCTAGTCACCAACTCCGACTGCTTATGTCTATTGAAAGTAGATTTTCTACTAAGAATAATCTTTATCTAGCCCAAGGTTAAACTAATGTGTTTGGAGTAGTAGGAAGATTGTGTTGCGCTAACCTTCGGAGAGAGGAAATCTTGCCTACGTGCCTTGAAGATTATCATTCGAAATCTTATCCTTTTTTCCAAGTGTTAGAACTAAAAAAAATAAATTTTCAATATAGGTAGACTATGACCATTACAAAAATTGCTGCACTACAATCTTCCACTACTAAATTACCTAGTTTAACCGAATACCATATTACGTTAACTTTAGTAAAAACAAAAACAAAAAAATTCCATTTTTCCCCTTTTTTTAGGCGGTGCAGAAATATTTATTTGTTTTGTCCTTGATTGAACACTGAAGTAGCGATAACTGGTTAGCTTTTTTTCATTTAATATTATAAAAAGAAATTGCTTGGACTAAATATAGTTGGAGTGTGATTATATTTTTTCTCTCTGTTGATTTCCTGACTGTTCTTAATTAATTAATTGTTTTTTAACTGTAAAATTACATTTACATGTTTGTCCTAGATTGGCTCCGAAGAGCAAGGATCGAAACCTGGTTAGCTTCTTTCTTTTTTTTTAATGTTCTTCTTTATAATTGTTATTTTTTCGATTCCTTTCTTTATGTTGATTTATTTTATTATCCAGGTGCGTTGTGGTGCATTGGATATCGACTCGGAACGAGAAATCGGGAAGCCGAGTTCAAATTCCAGCTGAATCCATTATATTCACTTATGCGCAAATACCCTTGGGGAAGGTATTAATCCGTCTCTTCCTTCCAGTTATGGGTTAAATAACAGGACAGATTGGGTTCTATAGCCTTGGTCGGCAACCAGTCTACCGCAGAAAGCAATGGCAACCTACTGCGGGATAATATTCATGTTTCGAGACATGATCGCCCAAGCGTGTATCAAGTATGGCACTTAACTGACTGACTGTTCTCCTTATTCGTTTTTTATGTTCACACACACACACACACACACACACACATATATATATATATATATATATATATATATATATATATATATATATAATTACAGGGTATTCCAAAAGTAGGTGAACAATAGATTTGTATTCCAACAAGATGGGACCGCTCCGCATTATTCAAGAGCAGTCCGTGAGTATCCTGATGCAATATTTCCTGAGAAATGGACTTGCTGAAGAGGTTCAATTGATTGGCCACCACGTTCCCATCGATTTCTTACCACCCACCAACTTTTGAACCACCCTGTATCTAAACTTATTTATAAATGGAACTTTGTCTGTGTGTGTATGTGTCTGTGTGTGTGTGTGTGCGTGTCCGTTACCTATAGACTCTTTAAAAAAGGCTGAACCGATTTTCTTGAAAATTTACACAGTTATACTATAAGCATCTGCGAGTGTTCTTAGCTAGGTTTTGTGTCGAGGTACCCCCGATAAATATCGAAAATCAATAATCGAAAAATTCGGGTTATAGAAGGAGTGGTCCGATTTTAATCAAATTTGATACACTCATAGACAAAGACATAAGAAACGATATTCAGAAGTTTCAAGGTTGCTGTTCTTACAATAGTGCAGAAAATCGATAATATATATATAAAAGACAAGACGTTTGTGTGTGTCTGTTTATCTGTCTGTATGTCCTTTATACAAATCCACAATTTTTCTCCGATTCTCACCAAACTTCACACAAATATTCTTTATGCTGAGTCTGAGCTCCAGGACCATCTATTAGTTTTAAAGCTTTCATTACACCCGAGCAACGCCGGGCTATACTGCTAGTATATAATACTAATATGTCTGTTTTTATAGCATTAGCAAAATTTTGTACCGCACCATAGAATTCTTTGTAATATTTTTAATTTCCCACTTTACGATGAATAATTAAAAAAATAAAAATAAAACCATAATAATTTTCCAAGCTGGAGAAACGGCGATTTTTTTCTGACTAAACTAATAAATATCTTTTGTATTTTAAAAAGAGGTATTTGAAATTATTCTTTTTGTTGATTTTGTTGTTACCTCAAGGTTTCGATCGATTCGCTCTCTGGTCGTCTTCAATGTGTACAGACAGTATGGAAAGATAGGAAGTTTTCTTTTGTTTTTTTTTTCGATAGAATAGACTAGAAAATAGCAGTGTCCATTTTCCACACCACGAAGGCAGAATGTGACACAATTTTTACTTTTGTTTTGTGGTGGAATCTGTAAATTCTTACAACGCAGGACACCGCTCAGTTCCTCGATCATTGACACAGGCCCCTCTTAGTTCAATGGGCGATTCTTTCTGATCTTAACCTCCAGGCAATAAAATCAATAAACGAAGAACGGATGAGGGTTATAGAATGACAAGGAACCCATTAATAATGAAGTAGATTTGTGGAGGTTGTCTTATGACAATGTTCGTTCCCGGTGGCGATTCTACGGGGAGGGAGAAGAGAAGGGACCAAGTTCCCCCCACCACCTACATACACCGAATTTTGGCTGGTCAATCGGTTGCCCCCACCTTTTTTTTTAACTGATCAGTCTCTGAAATTAAAATCGAAGCAATACAGCATGTATGTTAACTTGTGTTTGTGTCAATTCAATTGCCCTATTTGATGATTTGTTTCAGGGTCATGGAAAAATGATATTATTTAAATTAAAAACCACAAACCAAAACCATAAACTAATTTTTTTAGCTGATTTTTGTACGGCTGTGGTGCCCACACCATTTTGATTGATTTCGTTGCTTTATTTTATTTTCGAATTTATTTTTCTCGCATTTTTTTTCTCGCATTTAATTTTTTTTTTTTTATTTATTTTCGTGCTTCAAAAAAGTTTTGTAGAGGAATAAAATCAGAGCAGAAAAATCACACTGTTCTGCTAGTATTGACATTAATATTAATGATTTTGTATTGAAATTAAACACTCTCGTGTTCCAACATATTGAGAATGGAAAAGAAGGCAAGAATAGATTAGAACTCCACTACTATAAATGGAAAGTTATTCCGTTTAATTTAATAAAGTAACATACTTATGCTCAAAGTCATTCTTAAGTTCTGTATACGATAGTGGTATAGTATGAAAATGAAAATGCTGCTTGAATTTGCTCCCCTCCTCCTCAGAAAAATCTCAGCCCCTAAGTGACCCCACACCACATTCAGAGTTTCACAATCACCACTGTCTGTTCCCATCATCTGTCTCTATATTTGGTTTTGGTGTATATTGGCCTTGTGTTATTAAAAGAAAACACAGTGTTGATAAATACAAGATAATAAATATTTATATAACACAATATAATGATGCATATATGTTTTTTAGAAAGAAAAAAGGGGAAAAGAATAATTATCGTTTAACGCTTTGGTTTTTCGCAACATTTGTTGTTGTCTTTTTGTTTTTTGTTCTTTTCTGAGACTCACTGTTAGTCTATGCAAGCGTTGATAAGTCACTGTGTTCAGTTACGGATCGTCGATCTTATAAGTTGAAGCTTAGTAATTTAATTTTTTTAATAAAAAGATCTATCACCCGATTCGTACTCCAACTCTTTCCCTTGAACAAAAGTAGAGGCTCATCCCTTGTTTCCTGTTTAGGAAGGGGTCCCCGGTTCTTTTGCTCTACTCAGGCCTTAATAGTGGTGCTTTTGTGGTATGTATTAATGATAGCAATGTCTCTTCAGACTAGGGTACCGGGTTGGCAGTTTTCTGGTAGCTGCTTCCGACTGGTAGTTAGGGGCCGGAACTCTTGCGTAGCGTCTACAGAGACTGCTCTGATCAACAGTCGGATATCAGGGCTCTTGTAGTGTCATGACGCGCATAGATGGGTGTCCCTGCAAGTGCCTCCAGTGGGCACACTATGCTGCAATCTGCGCCAGTTCCCTTCCCACATATGTTGCATATAACAACCGACTGCTAGTGCTGATCTAGCCCCCTCTTTACCAAATCTTTTTCAAACTACTAGTGGTTGCTGAATTGTAGTAAGCTGTTTCATTTATGACAAGTAAGTATAGATTTTACTAAATAACAATATCAGCTAACCGGTTTAAATTAATACAAAACTCACTTGAAGATGGACAAAGAATGTCCTAATTAAAATATTGTACATAAAAGAATATTGTAAATAAAAAAGTTAGAATGAAGCTGTAGATGTCCCATCGGTGTAATGATGATAGGCTCGGAAGGAGAAATTGGAGAGCCGATTTCGACTTCCACTTGAGATCGTTACATTCATTTTGGACAAAAATTCCATCGGAAATCCCCTGTTATATCTTCGTTGCGTTGAATGAAGATAATATTTGCCTGGAGTCGACATAATCTTGCTGAATCTTTATATGACGTTCGCTTACGGCTAGTTGTCTTGTAATTGTCTCGTAACTGTCTAGCAGTCTACTATCGATTCTCGACGTCAGTATTATACCATTTGGACGAGTCCACGTCACGCTATGGTGAGGTGTGTACATCTCCGCAACATCCCCAAGCTACGATTTAAACAGCAGAGTGGACTGGACTCGCTAGTCAGCGTTGGCAACCTGTATAAGAGAAGGAAAACTCTGAATTCAAAGCCGTATGTGGATTGGCGGGCACATACTTGAATTATATCTAAGATCTTCTCAGTATAGCTGCTATCTAAATCACTGGTTGGCTCTGTATGAGTTGAAACACAAATAAGCCTGAAAAGTAGGCGCAATCATAAACAAGCAGCTATAATAAAGAGGAAAATTCACACTTGATATTTTCAAATTGAAGCAATGCTGATGATCATAATAATGATGATACTGCTGATGAACAATATTCGATATCTAAACTTATTTATAAATGGAACTTTGTGTGTGTGTGTGTGTCTATATGTGTGTCCGTTACCAATAGATTCCGAAACGGCTGAACCGATTTTCTTGAAAATTTAAACAGTTGTACTATAAGCGTCTTCGAGTGTTCTTAGCTAGGTTTTGTGTCGAGGTACCCCCGATAAATATCTAAAATTGATAATCGAAAAAATCGGGTTATAGAAGGAGTGGTCCGATTTTAATCAAATTTGATACATTCATAGACAATGACATAACAAACGATATTCAGAAGTTTCAAGTTTGCAGCTCTTACAATAGTGCAGAAAATGGATAATATATATATATATATATATATATATATATATATATATATATAAGGCAAGATGTTTGTGTGTGTGTCTGTTTATCTGCCTGTATGTCTGGTTTTCAGCCCTTTTATTTTAGTTTTTGCTTCGGATTTGGCTATAAGTAGGTATAATTGTAGTTCTTAGTCTCAGTCATGATACCATTTACTCAGAGGACTTATTTAGCCTTCAAAATTTAGTTAAACGACGAAAAACACTTATTTGATATCGACACCATGAAATCAAAATTTGACTTACATTCATTCATTTTTCTTTCAGTTTACGGTTTTGCTTTAACTGGAAACAACTATTGCTTTTTAGTTTTTCATGCCAACGTCCAAAGAGTCTGAGCTCCAGGACCATGGATTAGTTTTAAAGCTTTCATTACACCCGAGCAACGCCGCGCTATACTGCTAGTAGAAAATATTTTAAAGCTGTAAACAAATACTGAAATTAGTCATATTTTAAACTCAAATAAACCAAGTCGATACATTTTAAAAGAAAGCGACTCCGTTTATATTTTAATGGCATCAGGACACCGGAGCCCTAGTTTTCACTTCTTTAATAGCTAAGAATTTCCATGGCTACTCGTAGGATATGAAATGGAATGGTTCCCATTGTCTTCGCGGTTTGGAATTAAGAGATGGTCTTCTTCTAGACTTCTCAGCCTTCTCCTATAGTGATTTTCTAAGCGTAACTTAGATGTGGCACAAGACCAAAAGTATGAGGCATCCTGTGAGGGTCGAACTCACTCAATAAGTGTCATACGTGATAAACGCTTGGGGGATCATATCTCGAAAGAGACATGACTGACTTGGTAGAAGGTTTCCCGCAGTAAGTTGACATTACTTTCTGTGGTAGACTGGTTGCCAACTAAGGCTATAGAATCCAATCTGTTCTGCTATTTAACCCATAGCTGAAGAGAGAAGCGACGGATTAATACCTTTCCCAATAGTATTTGCGCGAAAGCGAATGCAACTAGAATTCAATTCTGATTCCTCGTTCCGAGCCGATACCGACTGCACCACCCACGCACATCTTACTCACTATTCAGTTGTAATTGTTCTAACAAGGCAATCTTGCTAACCCTTACACCACGTCAAGGTGCGCTAACTTTCTACTACTTGTTAACCTTCTCCTAGACTCGTTGGACCTCTAGACTTGTTAGCCTTCTCCTAGACTTGTTAGTCTCCTTCTAGACCTGTTGACTGACTTCTACAGTTATTCGTCTTCACCTAGACTTCATAACCTTCTCTTAGATTTGTTGGCCTTCTGCTAGACGTTAGACTTCTCCCAGACTTGTTAGTCTTTTCCTACTTGTTGGTCATCTCGTACATTTAGACTTCTAGACTTGTTAGCCTTCTACTAGACGTGTTAACTATTTAGACTTGTTAACCATTTAGACTTGTTAGCCTTTTCCTAGACTGGCTGGCCTACTCCTATATTATTGACATATTTCCTACACTTATTAACCTCCCCCGAGACTAGTTAACCTTCTCCTAGACTTGTTGGACTTCGCTTAGCTTTTTTAGAGCCGTGCTAGTCTTGTTAGCTTTAGCCTAGATTTGTTGAACTTTTAATTTGTTATCCTTTTCCTGTACTTGTTGGTCTACTCTGTGTGTGTGTGTGTGTGTGTGTGTGTGTGTGTGTGTGTGTGTGTGTGAGAGAGAGAGAGAGAGAGAGAGAGAGAGATAGAGAGAGAGAGCAAGAGAGTCAAACATATACACACGTTTAAAGAGTTCAAAATTTCTGATACCTAAAGGAGGCCGAAACGGCCGAATCGTCATGTCATTCGTTTCTTTCTTTTTAATTGCTATTAAGAATTTTTAAAACAGAATTTCTACTTCCAGTAAACGTGGCAATATTAAATTAAATTTGGAGTAAATTGGAACAGCGAGGTAAAACCAGCGTATTTGTTTACCGGTAGCGAAATCTGATCTAAACATAAGTTGTGCCGTTTAAATTAGGTCATCAGAAGACAATGGAAATGAACGAAATAATTTTTCAAGTGAAATCAAAATAGCGCTCACTAAGCCAGACACTCTTGTTAAGCACATGGTGACTTGGTTTATAACCCTCCGGGTTCTCTATATAAGCGCGTCGTAATACTGAAGGAAGGAAGAGTCGGATCACGACCGTGAAAGTGTACGGTTGTTTGTGAGATTGGGTCTCCCCGATGAGTGGGGGTGCTGACAAGAGAGACAAAAACCATGTGGACCTACGGTTGAGTAAAAACGGGTCACCCCCCCCCCACGCTGAAGTAAGAGTGCAGACGAGTCAGAAACAAGGATTTTAAGGAATATTATCGCATGGAAAAACCGCTGAGTATATGAGACTTAATGTTCGTCACCAGCCCGACAACAATCGGAATCACATCATCCGTCGTTTGTACTAGCACTTTTCAAAGGCGCTGTGGTCCCAGCGTTTTATTTGAGAAGAACTGACTCCACTAAAAGAGTCTGGAGAACATTGTTGAAAAGAGTTATTTATCTTCTGAGATGATTTAACAGCAAGTGAACCACACACACACACACACACACACACACACACACACACACACACACACTCTCTCTCTCTCTCTCTCTCTCTCTCTCTCTCTCTCTCTCGACTCTAATGTGTGAGTTGTTATGCTGAAAGACGTTTACTTTCTATAACCTTTTTCTTTTTCTATTATTTTCTTGTTTTTCTTGTATATAAAAGACATTAACAGTGCAACCATGGGACAGTTGTTTGTTCGACTTTCTACGGGTATTATTTTTTTCTTTCTATTCCTTTTTGCTGTATTCTAAATGTTTAACACAGGCTCTCCAGCCGTGTCTACATCTTCAGTCGACTGTGAACGAACAACACTTCTGTTTTCTGGATCTAATAATCACAATATGGATAGAAAGCAGATTTAAGCCAGTGGGCCGTTTGACTGACCCACGGATACTCAGGGACCTACGGCCAACCCCTTGAGTTCGGTTAAGACCGAATAGACACCTCAACCCGAAGAGAAAGACGCCGGAGGTTGAGGAGCCATGGTGGAAGAGTTAGACCTGGTGCACGTTGACCAGAATAGAACCGTGGAGTGGAAGTGTTAAATATACAGTCCCGTGACCAGGATAACTACCCCCGGGGACAAAAAGTGGTTAAACTCTTAAATTGTTGCTCTTCTTCTAGAATTAACTTTCTCCTGGTCGTGTTGAACTTCTTGACTTGTTAGTCTTCTTCTAGACTTTTTGGAATTTTAGACTTGTAAGCCTTTTCCTGGACTTGTTGATTCACTTCTACAACTGCCAACCTTCTCTAGAATTATTCTAAACATGCTAGCCTTAACTTAGTTTTCTTAAACTTGTTAACCTTGTTAGCGTTCGCTTAGATTCTTAGACTTGTTAACCGTCTCTTAGACTTCTTCTAGACTTGTTACCCTTCTAGACTAGTTGGAATTTTAGACTTGTTTGACTTTTCCTAGATTTGTTAGTCAACTCATTCTCTTAGATCTGTTGGACTTCTCCGAAACTTGTTTGCCTTCTCCTAGACTTGTTAGCCTTCTGCTAGACTTGTTAGACTTTTTCATGATTTGTTGGCCTACTTCTAGAATTGTTAAACTTCTTCTGGTCTTATTGGAATTCTCCCAGATTGTTGGAATTTTAGACTTATTAGTCTTTTCGTCGACTTGGTGGCTTACTCCTAAAATGTTGAGCTTCTCTTAGACTTGCTAGCCTTCTCCTAGAATTATGAACATTCACGTAGGCTTGTTGTCATTCTCCTAGATTTGTTATATTTTTAGACATTTTAGCCTACTTCTAGAATTCTTAGCCTTTTTCGTGACTTGTTGACTTACTCCTAGAACTGTTATTCTTTTCCTAAACTTGTATTTCTCTCAGATTTGTCAGCCATTTTTTTAGACTCGCTGGACATTTTGACTTGTCAGCCTTTTCCGAGACAATTAAATTGTTGACTATTTTCTAGACTTGACTTTCTCTTAAAATCGTTAACCTTCTTCTAGACTTGCTGGTCTTCTTCTAGACTTGTTAGCCTTCTCCTAGACGCGTTGGATGTTTAGACTTGTTAGTCTTTTCTTAGACATAGCCTACTCCGAAATTGTTGACCTTCTCTTAGACTTGTTAGTCTTCTCCTAGACTTGTTAACCTTCTCTTAGACTTGTAAGCATTCTCTTAAACGTGTTAGCGTTCTCATAGACTTCTTAGCCTTCTTCTAGACTTGTTATACTTTAAGACTTGTCAGCCTTTTTCCTAGGCTTGTTGGCCTACTTCTAAATTGTTGATCTTCGCTTAGACTTGTTGACTATTTCCTTGACTCGATGGCCTTCTCTTAGAATTGTTAACCTTCTCTTAGACTTGTTAGACATCTCCTAAACTTATTAGAGTTCTCCTAGACTTGTTGGCCTTCTCCTAGAATTGTTAATCTTTTTCTAGACTTCTGAACCTTCTCCTACTTGTTAACCATCTCCTAGACTTGTTTGACTTCTAGACATGTTCACTTCCTCACAGACTTGTTAGCACTTTCGTAAACTTGTTAGCCTACTTCTAGATTGTTTACATTCTCCTCGACTTTTTGTCCTTCACCTGGACATGTTGGCTTTTTACTAGACTTGTACTTCTAGATCTGTTCGCTTTCTCTTAAAATTATTAAGCTTTTTCCTAAACTTGTTGGTCTACTTTTAAATTGTTTGCATTATCCTAGACTTGTTAGCCTTCTTCTATACTTGTTGAAATTTTTTACTTGTCATCCTTTTTCTAGATTTGTTAGCATACTCCTAAATTGTTAACCTTAACCTAAATTTGTTGGCCTTCTCCTAGATTTGTTATGCTTCTCCTAGACTTGTTAGCCTTCTGCTAGACTTCTTAGCCATTTTATGACTTGTTAATTTACTCCTAGATTTGCTATCCTTTTCCTAGAATTGTTGTACTTCTTCTAGACTTGTTAGCCTTTTCTTAGTCTTGTTGGATGTTTATACTTGCTAGCCTTTTTCTAGACTTGTTCGCCTACTCCTAAATTATTGGCCGTTTACTAAGACTACACATTCATCTATTTCGTTATAACTAATCGGCAAAAAATGGATGAATGCATTTATCCAAAGACATCTGTACGAATTAAATTCACTACACCCGCCTGGATTTGAATTTAACTTAGCATTTCCATTTTCTGCGTCGATTTTCAAAATTATCTCTTTAGATTTTAAAGTACTATTTTCATCAAACAGTTATGAATATTTAGGAAAGGAATCGATATCAAAATTTGAATTGTTGAGAAATTAAGTGGGGGTATTCTATCTCATTTTAGAGTTTTATCGGAATAATTACGATAATTTATACACTTTTGCTTAAATAGTTAACTGCTTCTCTTCACAATGCTGAATGTAAATGAAGTTATAAATCATTATTATAAATACTGTATTTACTAACATACTATCGCCCAGTTCACACTCCACCCACGTCTAATGAACAGATGAAGAAGCTCATCCCTTGTTCCCTGTTTAGGATGTGGTTCCCGGCTCTCTCTCTCTTTCTCTCTCTCTCTCTCTCTCTCTCTCTCTCTCTCTCTCTCTTCCAATCTTTTCACTCTTTTCTTTTTTTATTTTTTTCAATTGGAGTAGATAGACTAAACTATCGCCCGGTTCATACTCCACCCACGTCTATTGAACAGGTGAAGAGGCTCATCCCTTGTTCCCTGTTCAGGATGTGGTTTCCGGCTTTCTCTTTTCCAATCTTTTCACTCTTTTCTTTTTTTCTTTTTATTTTTTTTCAATTGGAGTAGATAGACTAAACTATCGCCCGGTTCACACTCCACCCACGTCTATTGAACAGGTGAAGAGGCTCATCCCTTGTTCCCTGTTTAGGATGTGGTTTCCGGCTTCTCTCTTCCAATCTTTTCACTCTTACGTAGCCCCCTGCACATCAGTGGCGTTACCGCTTTGCTCGGGGTGATATGATTAAATATATATATATAATACGCATGCAAAAAAGTCATTAAATTTTATTAAATACATTCAGACTGCAGCAGTAAAATGTAAATATTGTCTTAAGAAATACACCATTTCCACTTGCTGTAAACAAGGTGAATTCTACAAACGATTTGCTGGAAAAAAATATTCACTTTGTTCGAACTGTTGTCCTCATCTTTATTGTCATATTCACGACGTTTCAGTCGTTGTACTCTCCGGCCTTTTTCAGGTAATATACACAAGAATTTAGAACTGAACCCTTTATTTCGTCCACCAGGGTAGATTGTTCTAGTTCCACGTGCTATACCATATTCTGAATATATCAGTTTCAGTTATTTCTCTTTTAGTAACCCAACTCTACAAGGTTTTGTTCGCCTCTGTCGTGGTCAGGCATTGAACCCACAGCTCTTTGGGTCAAGTCACTGGATTACTTCAACGAACGCTTTTATCCTCTGGGCCATGTGTCAGTCAGTTAAGTGCCATACGTGATACACGATTTGGGCGATCATGTCTCGAAAGAGACATGACTGACTGGACAGAAGTTTACCCAATCTGTCCTGCTATTTAGCCTATAACTGAAAGGGAAAGACGGATTAATACCTTTCTCAAGGTTATCTGTGTGTAAGTGAATTCAAGGAATTCAACTGGAATTCGAACTCGGCACCCCGATTTGTCGTTCCGAGTCGATATCCATTGCACCACAACGCACCTCTGAGTCATGTGTCAGTGGCTTTTTATCGTTGATTGAAGTAATCCTGTTCGAAATTCTAGCTAATATCACCTGAAGTAGGCTGGAGTGTACAACGGCCAAAACGTCGTGAATATGACAATAAAGATGAGGACAACAGTCTGACCAATGTAAATAGTGTAAATAGTTACAATACATCATCCCAGAAAAATAAACAAATATTCAATCATTAAGAAGTATATTCAGTTATTAAGAATAAATATATGGGCGAGTGGCCTAGTGGTTAGAATGTTTGCTTTCCCTCTATGAAACCAAGGTTCATAATTGTCGATTTGTCAGGGAGGTGACTTTTTGATATTATCAGCCTGAGGAGGAGATCATAGCGTGCTTGAAAACCATACTACACTTACCCCCAATCCTTGTGAGAGAAATTGGGGAGACGGAATTATTTGGTAGTCTTCATTAGTTGTGCTAGCAAGAATCACATGTCATGGTGACCAAACGTACTAGCCTTGTTCAGACTGTTGATCATCTAAACTTATTTATAAATGGAACTTTGTCTGTGAGTGTGTGTGTGTCTCTGTGTGTGTCTCTGTGTGTGTGTGTATCCGTTACCTATAGACTCCAAAACGGCTGAACCGATTTTCTTGAAAATTTACTCAGTTGTACTATAAGCATCTGCGAGTGTTCTTAGCTAGGTTTTGTGTCGAGGTACCACCGATAAATATCGAAAATCGATAATCGAAAAAATCGGATTATAGAAGGAGTGGTCCGATTTTAATCAAATTTGATACACTCATAGACAAAGACATAAGAAACGATATTCTGAAGTTTCAAGGTTGCAGTTCTTACAATAGTGCAGAAAATTTGATATCGATACCAGGAAACCAAAATTTGATTTACATCCATTCATTTTTCTTTCAGTCTATGGTTTCGCTTTAACTGGAAACAACTATTGCTTTTTAGTCTTTCGTGCCAACGTCCAAAGAGTCTGAGCTCCAGGACCATAGATTAGTTTTAAAGCTTTCATTACACCCGAGCAACGCCGGGCTATACTGCTAGTACCAGATAATGCACCAACTCCCAGAAACTGTATCTAAGGTCCGCTCAATATATAGTACGCTCCCAGATGGGCTCTGTGGGTGTTGAACAAACACAAATGTGCCTAAGCAGGCATCTGCAATAGGGATTGACTAACCCCCCTTCGAGCAGCTAGCACAACATTAAGAACTGACTGCATTACAAGAAGACTATCTCTAATACGAGAACTGGAAGTAGCATACTCCTTTCAAAACACTCAAATGAATCAAGATTCTGAAACTTGCCGAGTTGAGCTCTTTTTTTAATCCTTTAAGGACGTAAGGGATTATGGTTTCCTACGGGTTGATTTTATTGTGTGCGTGAATTGCCATGATCTCTTTGGAAAGGTAGTGAAGTAGTTTCCCCCATGTCTTCACGATTTTTTTTTACCCAGACTGTCCCTTCTCTTCGACTGGTTGTCACCGAAGGCGAGGGAACCCAGTTCACCCTGCTGTTTAACCCGTAGCGGGAAGCGACGAAAAGAAATGCATTTACGCGAAAATAAACGCAATCGGTTCTCCGATTCAAATTTCTGTGTCGATAATTGTTGCACTACCCGATGAGTTTACGCACGTTAAAAAAAAAACAGTACTTGAAGGAATTAATTGAACTGTACGTGAAAAAGAACGTTTCATGTTTGAATTGTGATTAAAAGGTTTAATTTCCAAAGTCAACATATAGCAAAGAATTGTATCAGCTCTACGGGTACTGATGACCTCTTAGTTGTTAAATCATCTTGAGCATTGAGAGGCGCCAATACCTGCCTCCCTGAAACAAACTCAGTGGCCAAGGGAGATAATAAAATCCGCCGTAGAAACTGGAGGCGCCATACAAATGCTGTTCACACCTGGGGTCGCTAATGTGTCCAACTATTGAATGTGAGGAATTGCCACTGTCAATGTACGTCTTGGGGCGGGAACAAGCTAGTTTTACGGCTTCTTGTGCAGTTGGATGCTGACTGCCACTTCTCTCTTCTTGGGCTACTTTTTTTTCTTATTTTTCTCTTCACTCTCTAATTTCCTTCATCGCCATTTTCTTTTCTCGGAAGGGGTGCGGATGCGAATGAGAAGAAGAAGAAGAAAGTGAAAAAGGATTGTTTGACTTCTGTGCCTTCTACTCTTGGTGGCAGTACGGTGGCAACAGTCATCTGATGTCGCTACTGTGCTGAACCGCACCATCTTAGTACTGTAGTCGTGGTGGTGGTAGTCAATTGTGACTTGTAGACACTCATCCCGGTGCAAGCCACAGCCCACGACACGTTGTCACGTGGGACAGAGATAACAAGTAGAGAGAAAAAGAAAGAGAGCACCATTTTTATATATACATGTGCGTGTGTGTGTGTGTGTGTGTGTGTGTGTATAGCCCCCTTGTCTGCCTCTGCTCAACCAACGGATGGTCCCAGACGCCCGCAATTGCTCTCAGATAGAAAATAATCGATAAAACAGAAAAAAGATTTCGTTTATGATGGAAAGATTTTTAAGCTAACCATGAAATAGAACAGGAACGTTCTCCAACACATTCAATGTGTGTGTGTGTGTGTGTGTGTGTGTGTGTGTGTGTGTGTGTGTGATGCCCCTTTAGGATATTAGCGATCCGGGCTTTTCATAGTTTCGTGAGTGTCACTGTAGCTGTGAGCGTTTGTTCGATGGTAGATAGGACAGTAGCTAAGGGTCTGAAGTTTAATCTACGCGGATGCTTAACTGAGTCAGAAAATAGAAACAGCCCTCACCCACAAAAAAAAAAAGAGGTCAGAGTGTCCTTTCATCAGTAAATTTCGTATCTGCCTTCTCCCTTCTTATTCAAATTAATTCCTTATTGTTTGCCGATTTGCTCAGATAACAGAAGTTCATACAACACCTTGTTCGAATTTTAACCAACTTTTGCAAATATCAGTCAGTCAGTTAAATGCCATACGTGATACACGCTTTGGCGATTATGTCTATTTTGATCCATGACTGACTAGGCAAAAGATTTTCACGCAGTAGGTTGCCATTACTTGCTGCAGTAGATTGGTTGTCAACCAAGACTACAGAACTCAATCTGTCCTGCTATTTAACCCATAACTGGAGGGAAAAGAGATAGATTCATACTTTCCCAAAGGTATTTGTGCGTAAGTGACTTCGACTGGAATTCGAACTCGGCCCTCCGATTTCTCATTCCGAGCCAATATCCATTACATCACAACTTCGAATATCACTTCATATATAAACAGTGCGATGTCGTTCAGTGGATAACGGCGCCGAACAAGAAATCGGAGAGCTGAGTTCGAATTCCAATTGAATTCGTTGCATTCACTTATGCGTAAATATCCTTGGGAAAGATATTAATCCGTCTTTTCTCCCTGCGACTATGGGTTAAATAGTAGGACAGAAAGGATTCTATAGCCTTGGCTGGCAACCAGTCTACCGCATAAAGTAATGGCAACCTACTCAGGGAAAATCTTCTGCCTAGTCAGTCATGTCACTTTAAGGCATGATCTCCTAGAGGTGTAACACTCATGACACTTAACAGATATAAACAGATATTTTCATATAAAGTGTAACCCTGATATAAGAGAGTTGCCGGAACCGGACAATACTTATCTTATATCTGGTATTTCTCTTATATCCGGGTTTGGTATATTTTATATACATTATCACAGGCTCTAATTTGGGACCAGAGAAAATTTCTCTCGGGTTTCTCTTATATCATGGTCTCTTATATCCGGGTTATATATAAATAAACAGAATGCTATGAACAGTCTTATATATAGATACATTGATATGCGTGTTAGTAGGACGTAGACTACTAGCCTAGAAAAAAATTGGGGATGGTGGGACAAAATGTAAAAGATGTTTTAAAGAACAACGTGTTTTACCATCGTGTGTTAGGAACGGAATCTTCAGAGCAGACATTTGTAGGAAAAAAGGGTTAATAAATTAAATTCTCATATCAGATCCAACAACCAAAAAACCAGAAAGTGTTTTATTATTATTACTAGTAGTATAGCCCGGCGTTGCTCGGATGTAATGAAAGCTTTAAAACTAATCCATGGTCCTGGAGCTCAGACTCTTTGGACGTTGGCACGAAAGACTAAAAAGCAATAGTTGTTTCCAGTTAAAGCGAAACCGTAGACTGAAAGAAAAATGAATGGATGTAAGTCAAATTTTGATTTCCTGGTATCGATATCAAATTTTCTGCACTATTGTAAGAACTGCAACCTTGAAACTCCAGAATATCGTTTCTTATGTCTTTGTCTATGAGTGTATCAAATTTGATTAAAATCGGACCACTCCTTCTATAACCTGATTTTTTCGATTATCGATTTTCGATATTTATCGGTGGTACCTCGACACAAAACCTAGCTAAGGACACTCGCGACGATTATAGTACAACTGTGTAAAATTTCAAGAAAATCGGTTCAGCCGTTTCGGAATCTATAGGTAACGGACACACAGACACAGACACAGACACACACACACACACACACAGACAAAGTTCCATTTATAAATAAGTTTAGATTATTATTATTATTATTATTATTATTATTATTATTATTAAATATTAAAGCCGTTAATGTCACACTTTCTAGTCTCTGGTCGTCAGATCTGATAAGGTAATTTAATTTATTGTCCCTTTTATCTTAAAACGCATTTTCATTATCCGCAGTTTTGTTTTTCACTCTATGCATTTATATATAAACGCATAACCCATCATGATATCTGAGTTCGAATCTCACCATAATCTATTTGCCAAAAAGAAGATTTCTTGATATCGGCCAGGAGAGACTCACCCTATGTGCGAAACTATTGGAAAGTGCCTAAAAACTTGGCAACCCAGCACGAGTTGAAGCTAGGTTGACAAAAGTATTGGAAGTCATTGATGGTTAGACTTGCGTGAAGTCACAAGTCATCGTGACTGAGTTTTTGAGCATACTGGCTTGTCCAATGCGTTTTCTACCAAAAACTTGCAGTTTACACAACTGGTTGGTTCTGTGGATGTTGAAGAAACACAAATGAGCCTGAACAGACGTCTGTAATAGAGATTAGCTAGCCAACATAGAAAACGAGTAACCAGCCAGCCATTATGATGTGTACATACTTGGCAAGCAATCCTACATTAACAATGTGTCATCAAACAGCTTCTTTCTGCGAACCACTGCCCTATGAAACAGACTTCCAAGAGGATGTTTCTCCAATCAATTCAATCTTAACGTGTTCAAGTCTCCAGTCAACTGTTGTCTTCCCCTCTCATACATATAAACTAGCCACTAACGTAACACTCTATATCGAGTGGACCCGCGCATAGTACAGGGTTAAGCATACTTTAATATATATATATATATATATATATATATATATATATATATATATATATATATATAGTCATCCGCAGACAGATCTGTTTCGCTGTATCACAGCTCATCAGTACGTTTAGACTCCGATTGCTTTTAACCCAGGATTGAAACCCGACCGAATTGAGGTTAGTCGATGATTCTACCTCTGGGCTATGGGCGCTCGGTAGAAGAAAGTAGACATTTTAGCGTGTATATTATCATTATACACGCCCAATAGCCAGAGTGCTCTAATCCATTACTGAATGAGCGATGCGTAATCGGCCATAATTATTAGGCCACCCCAGTGTTTTAAAAAATTATGTATTTCATACTATTTTTTAGTATTTATTACCAAATGGATAAATGTAAATAACATGTGCATCAAATGAATTTATAAATATTTAATAATTACCTATAGTGCAGTTTTATCAATGAAAGAATGTAGAAAATTTAGGGTGATTCGGACGAGTTCATCTTTGCTTCCTTGACTTGGAAAATTTTGCAAAGTAATCATAACAAAAGAACCATTCTATTTTCATTTAGAATTATCCACTTGGCAATAAATACTAAAAATGGTATGAAATACATTATTTTAAAAAAACTGGGGTGGCCTAATAATTATGGCCGGTAAGCGCAGTACTAAATTGGTGTTGAGATCTCACTAATTTACAGTTGAACTGGCTAGATGTAACCGTAAATTCTATGCTAACAGTTTCTTTTCTCGAACTTCTCACTTCCAGGTTCATGGTTTTCAGCCAACTTTAATCCTCAACTATTTAACTGCCGTGTCAATTGCTTTGTACTATCGTCCTGATTACTCTTTCCTCTTCCCGCTCATTAATAGTGTTTCTGTTTCTAATTCTTCCACAACCAGTAATCTCTTGTGTGCTAGTGGCTTTACTGCCTTGATGCCAACTAAAAAAGCGGTTAAATGCAATATTGTTCGTGTTGGATACAGTCATTTCTGTAGCTGATATATTTTAGAAGAATCTTAAACGGTGCGTTCCAATAGGATATAGGCGTATCAACTTCAGACAGACATAGAACAAAGAAAGACAAAACGTTTGCTTCATTTGACCCCATTTTCGTAAAAGATCGAGCCGAAACACATCTGATTGCAAAATTGTCCCTCCTTAGTAATGATTATGAGTTCAATACTTAACCTTGACTTTGAACTCGGAAAGAAAAAATACATCAAATACTTACTTTTACATCAAATATATATATGTCCTTGAGGATATATATATATATATATATATATATATAGTCATCTGCAGACAGATCTGTTTCGCTATATCACAGCTCATCAGCACGGTTAGACATCCGATTGCTTCTAGCCAGGGTTGAAACCCGACATTGACATCAGTCGGCAATTCTACCTCTGAGCTATGGGCGCTCGGTAGAGGAAGGAAAGCTTTTAGCGTGTTATATACAATGTAAACACACCCCAGTAGCTGAGAGTGTTCATATTCATTACTGAATAAACGATGCGCAAATGCATGAGTAGCTACTGTCTTTTTAAGTTTACCATTCTTATATATATATATATATATATATATATATATATATATACTCAAGGACACATGGCCCAGAGAATATATAGGCATTGGTTAGTTCCAATGACTTGACCCAAAGAGTTGTGAGTTCAATACCAGTCTACACCAGTGGTGAACAAATAACTTAGAGAGTTAAATTCAAGCGTGAGTTCTCCTTCGCACAAGGAATGAGAATGATTTAGCCCAGTTCGAAATTCCTAGTACCTGAAGAAGGCCGGAGCGTATAATGGCCAAAACGTCTTTAAAATGGCAACAATAGTCCGAATAATGTAAATAATGTATATACTAACTCATCTCAGAAGTATAAACAAATGCACCTCATTTATGTTACAACACTCATTGGATTTTACGATTTTAAATTAAAAAATGCAATCTAGGTTCTTTTATCATTTAAACCAAAACAGCTTATTGTAAAAGACGTGACGTAATACCGTTTCAAAGATTTAATTAAATTCACAAATTTGTCTCTGCTCTGTCGAAAATTTGAACTTGGATTTCTACTTTTACCTCTTTAATAAACTTTGGACAGTTGTTGGCAGAATTTGCTCCTTCTTTGAGAAGAATTATTCGTAATTTGTATAAAGATGATAATTAAAATTAATCGACATAAAATGTATCTATTTAAATGGTATTTGTCTAAAATATACGAGTGAGCTCGCACCGTAAAAAAATGACGGCAAAATGTTTATATCGCTATTCCGTCTAAAATGACGGCAACATATACATTGATGTACCTACTATTGAGTATCTTATATTAAGACATAAGAAAAAGAAGATATGACAACTGTAACCCCTGAGCGTGAGATGAGGGATATATATATATATATATTCTTCACTCCTCGGCGACATAATTATTAAAAGAAATCAAATAATAAAGCACTGTTAAAGAGCAAACAAGCAGCAAGAGTTCTCAGAACTAATAGTAAAGTTTAATAACTGGTAGTAAAGAGAATAAAATGAGCCGTCGTTGTATCGCTATTGTTTCTCTATGAGTGCGACAGGTGGGATAATATATATATATATACATAAATGACAAACCTGGAAAAATGGAGAAAATAATCCAAAAATTTTATATAATTAATATAAAATATTAAATAGATAAAAATAGAGAACTTAATGTTTATTATCCAGAGCAATATGAAACATAAAATAATATAATCTTTGATGGTGGATGTCTTTATGTTAATGTCCCTGTAACCTCTCTGAAGATGGCTGATGTAAGCTGAAAGGTTAGAACCAGCATAATAAAAATATTGGTCCAATTTTTCTTTATTTTCACCTGAAATTAAAACAAAATACGATGTTCAGAACGGCTCATGATTAAATATAATAGACATTCATTGTCTGTTATTATGTTTAACAATATATATTTAGAAAATTATCTGATGCTTCGATACACTAAATATATATATATATGTGTGTGTGTGTGTGTGTGTGTGTGTGTGTGTGTGCCAGTAAATGATATCCAGCCTCTTAGATTTTTTCAAGTTCTGTACAATAAAACCAGACTTTTTCACACTTAACTCTGTTCATGACTGTCACTCAGCCTCTCTGGGTTTCTGTTTCCACTCATTTTGTTATGCAAAATAATAAGTCTTAATTGTAACCTATTCAATTACTCAGAACTTCAGCTGAAAAAATTGTTTTTATTAAAATTTGAACTTTCAAAAAAAATTAATGATTATATTTTCAGACTCTAGTTTTTTTTAAATGAAAACGGGTTAAAAAGTGAAGTTTTAATTAAACATTTTTTTTTTCTATTTAGATCAGGTCTATAGAAACTTGTTACATCCACTGAATATGGTTGAACATCAAGCAATGCAAGGTGGGTATTCATTAGCCTTTGTAACAGGATAAACAAAAACTGTTTTTAAATGTTATTTTGTTGTTGCAGATTTCTTCTATTTGTAGATATGTTCTCACTTTAAGTATGAAGAAAATGTTGATCTCAGAGAATATACAATTGATATCAACATTTGCAATGTAGTTTCATTTATTAAGTAAATAAATAGAAAAGAGATTATTTTGAAGATTTTTTTAAAATCCCATTCAACTCCCATCCTTTCTTCGGCATCCCCAGTACCCTGTTTTTTTTCTCTCTCTGTAGCCCACTGCGTACCAGTGACAGTCTTGCCATGCTTGGTGTGAAATGATTATGCAAAAAAAAAAAAAAGATCATATAGCCTATTAGTCAGCTTTTGCCAACATTTCTCAAATTATTTTGTTTAAGAAACCACACACATTTAATAAATATGTCTTTATGTAAAGAACTTAATCTAAAAGATTTAAGAAATATTTTGTTTTATTTCAGCTGAGGAAGTAATTTATTGTCATGATTTTTACTTTGGCAAGTATAGCAGGTGGATGCAGTCTTGTACACAGTTATACTAAGTTATCTCCAATATCTCAAAACTAACTTTCATTTTCTCTATTTAATTCTAATAATCATTAAGTGATATAAACCCTCTTCTTGGATTTTTTCAAAGTTCTGTTCTATAAAACCAGACATTTCCACACTGTTCGTCGACTGTCATTATATTTCATTGTGTTTCTACTCACTTTCAAAATGTGCGTTATCACTAATTTTGTTATGCAGGGATAGAGTAATAATCCTTAATAGTAACCTATTTAATTATTTAAAACCTTTTTTATAAAGATATTTTTTACAGTGATGTTCACCCTGCACAAGGCTCAAGAGCCACTCAATGTAGTGGGTTACAAATTAAGAAGCATCACCCCCAAGCAAAGTGATAATGCCAAGACGCAATGGGCTACCATAAGGGAAAGGCTCTAGAGGGAACCAGAAACCCAAACAGAGAATAAGGGATAAGATTTCAAAAGGTGGGAGAGGTGTGTAAATCTGACGATAGGCAAACCAATTTAATCCTAAGCCGAAAAAGTAAAAACAAGAATTACTAAAATTTTAACTTACAAAAGAAATTATAATTATGTTTTCAGACTGTAGTTCTTAAAAAAGAAAACCTGAGTTTTTATTCAGGACAAGTCTCTAGAAACTTGTTATATCCTCTCAATATGGTTGGACCTCAACTAATACAAGGTGTCTATTCACTCTATTTATACTTAGAATTTGTAAGATTGGTCAGCTTTGGCCAACATCTCTCAAATTATTCTGCCTAAGAAACAACACTGATTCAATACATCGGTCTTTTTGTAAACAACTTAATCTCAAAAGATTTTAGAAATTTTTTATTTTATTTCGACCGAGTATAGATGTTAAGAACATGGCTGTACACAGGTATCCTAACGCATTTTAAATTAATATTTAAATTTGATTCTTTAGAAATCCTCAACCCATGTAAGTTCTAGAAATTAATTGATTCTCAATTTCTCCTAGCAGAAATCTCTTTGACTAGACTTAACTAAGTTAAAACTTAGCAAGTCACTAGCCTCTATTTTTTTCTTTTTTTTTTTTTTAATTGGAGTAGATAGACTAAACTATCGCCCGGTTCACACTCCACCCACATCTATTGAACAGGTGAAGAGGCTCATCCCTTGTTCCTTGTTTAGGATGTGGTTTCCGGCTTTCTCTTTTCCAATCTTTTCACTGTTTTCTTTTTTTTTCAATTGGAGTAGATAGACTAAACTATCGCCCGGTTCACACTCCACCCACGTCTATTGAACAGGTGAAGAGGCTCATACCTTGTTCCTTGTTTAGGATGTGGTTTCCGGCTTTCTCTTTTCCAATCTTTTCACTCATTTCTTTTTTTTTTTTCAATTGGAGTAGATAGACTAAACTATCGCCCGGTTCCTACTCCACCCACGTCTATTGAACAGGTGAAGAGGCTCATCCTTTGTTCCTTGTTTAGGATGTGGTTTCCGGCTTTCTCTTTTCCAATCTTTTCACTCCTATGTAGCCCCCTGCGCTTCAGTGGCGTTACCGCCTTGCTCGGGGTGATATGATTAAAAAAAAAAAAGTTTGTTTTCCATACTTACTTAAAATGTTTATTAAATTTCTAAAAAAATGGACCTTTTTATATTTAGATCTATTTTAAAATATTTATTATTTATTTAAATGTATTATCTAACTTTCTATATTTAACTTAATTTCAACTGTTAAACTTCCTTATATAACGAAAATAGATATATTTCATTAATTATTCGAACTACTATGATTACTTCATGTGTTTGACCCATTTGGGTCTCTGTGAAATAATATTAATAATTATAGCAACAACAATAACAATAATAATAAGCGAAATGCAAACTACAATCTTTCCGCTCCGGAGGAATGAACAGAATGACAAGAGAGATCCATAGGATATATAATAAGCTGCTTAATTAATTCCCCTTGGCAATTAATCTACTAACGGAATATTCCAAGATGAGCAAGATCGTCATCATATTAAGCACGTCTCAGTTGCATGACATTCACACTGGATGTGTTTCATTCGTTTTGACGTGTTTATTACCAGTACAGCCATTTTCTTTTCTCAAGACAAGCGACGTTTAGACAAAGATATAATCTTTGTAAATTTTTAAAATAATTTTCATACTTGTACATAACTTTTAAATATAACTTAAAGGAGACAAAGATACTGCCGAAATATTGTTGAACATTGTCAAACACTGTTTTCTTTTTTTCTTTCTTAAATATAATCTAAAGACAGAGATACTGTCGAAATATTGTTGAACATAGCCAAACACGGCGCTTTTTCTATTCTTTTTCTTTTCTTAAAATAACCTGAAGAAGACAGAGATACTGTCGAAATATTGTTGAATATTGTCAAACATTGTGTCTTTTAATTTCTTTTTCTTTTCTTAAATATAGCTTTAAAAAGTCAGAGACACTGTTGAAATATTGTTGAGCATTGTTAAACACGGTGTCTTTTCTTTTCGTTTTTGTTTTCTTAAATATAAACTGAAAAAGACAGCTATACTCTCGAAATATTGTTGAATATTGTCAAACACTGTCTTTTAATTTCTTTTTCTTTTCATAAATATAACCAGAAAAAAAAAATAGATACTGTCAAAATATTCTCGAACATTGTCAAACAATATGACTTTTCTTTTCTGTTTCTTTTCTGAAATATAACCTGAAAAAGACAGAGATAGTGACGAAATATTATTGAACATTGTCAGACACTGTGTCTTTTAATTTCTTTTTCTTTTCCTAAATATGACCCGGAAAAAAAAACGGTCATACTGTTGAAATATTGCTGAACATTGACCAACACTGTGTATTTTCTTTCTTTTTTTTTCTTTCTTTTTTTTTTTGATACAACAAAAAGACAGAGATACCGTCGAAATATTGTTGAACATTGTCAAAGACTTTGTCTTTTCTTTTCTTTTCTTAAATATAACCTGAAGAAGACGGAGATAGTGTTGAAATATTACTATTATTACTATTATTGTCAAGCACTGTGGCTTTTCTTTTCTTAAATACAATCTGAAGAAGACAAAGGTACCGTCGACATATTGTTGAACATTCTCAAACAGTTTGTCTTTTATTTTTTTCTTAAATATAGCCTGAAGAAGATACAGATACTATCGAAACATTGTTGAATATTGTCAGACATTGTCTTTTCTTTTTCTTTTCTTAAATATAACCAGAAGAAGACAGACCTGCTCTTGAAATATTGCTGAACATTGTCAAGCACTACTTCTTTTTTTTTTTCTTAAATATAACCTAACGAAGATAGAGATAATGTCGAAATATTGTTGAACATTATCAAACACGGTGTCTTTTTTCTTTTCTTAAATATAACCTAATTTGATAATTGTACAAAACTTTTAAACATAACTTGAAGAAGACAAAAATACTGTCGAAATATTCTCGAACATTGTCAAACATTCTCTTTTCTTTTCTTATATCACACTCTTCTTTAAGTGTTAACAATAATAATAATAATAATAATAATAATAATATGAAATTCACCTTGAACCAGTCATAGACGACCACGTGTCCCATTTTTGGTGGACTTTACCATTCATACAGACAAGCATGTAAAAGATAACAGACCAGACACGGCCTCAAAAAATGCTTTGTTAAATATAGCATTGCCATTAGATAAAAAATATGAATTTTTGTCTATATTTCTGAGATGAAGTAGTATTTACAGTATTTACATTATTCGGACTATTGTTCTCATCTTTGTTGCCATTTGTAGGACGTTTCGGTCGTTGTACGCTCCGGCCTTCTTCAGGTGCTAAGAATTTAGAACCGAACCCTTTATTATAATCACTGGAGTATATCATCCTCGTTCCTTACGTAAAGCCTTAAGGACACATGGCCCAGTGGATAGAGACGTTGGTTAGTTCCTGACTTGACTCTTAGAGTTGCGAGTTCAATACCAGGCTACAGGCTACAGCAGTGGTGAACAAGTAACTTGCAAGGTTAGAGGGAGATAACTCATGACTTCCAATCTAGGCTTTACGCAAGGAATGAGGATGGTATACCCCAGTGATTATAGTAAAGGGTTCAGTTCGAAATTCCTAGCAGCTGAAACAGGCCGGAGTGTATAACGACCGAAACGTCGTACAAATGGCTACAAAGATGAGGACAATAGTCCGAATAATATAAATACTGTCAAAATATGTCTATCAAAGAATATAAAAAAATAAAATATATAAAATAAGTATAAATATCTTTAAAAATGCGGCAACTTAAAACTACTGTAATATTTATAAAGGTTGGGGCCCTGGTACGACAAAAAAATGTACAGGTAAGAACATTAACAAGATCTATTGTAAACCCTATTTCAAGGAGATTTTTTAATCATTCTGTCTGAAATGCCCATCTTCTCAAAAAGGTATTATCATGATAATATACAGTGTATATGTCAAGCTAATGTGAATTCATTATTAAGTGAATGTTGACTGCAAGAACTGAATCTATAACAATCGCATTTATGAACATATTTTTTCTTATTTTACTATTGTTCACCTAATACAGGGTTCAAGAGCCAGTCAAGTTAGAGGATTACTGAATGAGATTTAAAAACATTGTTTAAAAATTTAGCCCCAGACAAGGCAATAAAGCCACGAAGACACGAGCGGTTTTAATGATTTATTGTTTTTACTGCTTCTGAAGCTTTTGTAGGTTATTTAAAGCCACATAATTTTTTTAGATTTTTTTTTATGTGGAGAGGGTAATAGTGATATAAGTCTTACTAATTAACTCATAGCTAGGTGGGAGAGAAGAGTTCCTAAGAGTATTTTCGCGTTAATATAAGGAACTTAACTGGAACTGGAACACAACTCTCCGATTTTCAATTTGGAACTGTAATCCATTGCAACACACGCACATCCAAGCCAACAGCACTTGGATCTGCCAAACGGTCACCTCTCTATGTACTGGCCAGGCTCAACATTGCTTAAATTCGGTGGTCGTAAGAGAAACGGTGATTTGGCTGTTGGCCTGAGATTGTTTTAACGGCATAAAGAAAGAAAAAGAGGTGTATATCATAAGGATATGTAGAATACACATCTGTTGACTCTAAATTTGAAGACAGTTACGATTGTAATGCTCGGGGAAGTATCATCTCGGGAGTTTATACCACAAAGTAACAGTTCTGAGAAAGAAGTTTCACTGCTTAATAAAGGAATACAAAGAGAATGAGGATAATTTGACGCTGTGTATGTAATATGGCGACTTCTATCAGCGAAGATCTGAACAGGTGGAACTAAATAATAGCGATAGAGTAGTGAGAGGCTAGCAACGTTTCGTCTTTGAGAAAGTGGTTGTAGGGTGGGAAATAATTAATCAGTCACAAGATTTTAGAACTCTGACAAGGCAGGACAGTGAGGACCGGTCAGCATCGGCCCAGATATGGCAGCAATACTCCATTCTTGGTTTGATCTGGCTCTTGTAAAGATAAAGCATGGTAGAAAGAGTCAGATACTTTCTAGAGCGGTACAAGAAACCAACCTTCTTTTCAGCATGTTTAACGATTGTATAAGTATAAAATAAATGCTATTATTTGGCATTTTTTGACTAATGGTGGCATGTTAAAAGTCTTATACACGCAAAGACGACATAATGAAAAAAAAAAAACGAAAAATTTCGAATTTATTTTATCTATTCCGACAAACAACGTAAAAAATATTCCCTGTTTCCATTAACCCACTATAAGCATTATTATATCCATAATATAGTAACACATGATATCCATAACATAGTTCCATACATGGACGGAACAGAATGGCTTAAAAAAATTAATAACAAACATGCATGGTTCTCAAAGAAATTTTTATACCGATATATACATACTTATCCATAATTTATCCCACATAGATAACTTACAGCATATGTATACAACAAGCAGTTTGAAAAGGATTGGAAAGAGAGAGGGTCTTACTTGTAAAATTTTTAACGGGAAAAGAGGCAGGTCGGTGGTGCCCTTTATGTGCCAGGTGAAATAATGTGGGAGTTCTTCTGTTCACCCTACTACTTTGAACTCATCACGTTTATTTTCTTTGCAGTCTACCTAGCAACTGGCGTGAACAGACACGTCTTGTCTCTAGGCGGGATGAAATGCTACTACACCCGACACTATGAAGTGACGTTACTCACCGGCCGTCAAGTGACCTTCGTTACTCTCGTGACTTCGTCTCAACCAAAAGGAGATAATTCCACTTTTCATCCTTACACTGTTATGGTTTCAGTAGCAGGCTAGTTTTTACAGGGCCGCAGTGCTAGCCCGACATCCGAGTGCCCCAACTGGCCACAAATCGTTTATCAGGAGCAATCGAGTGAAGTGGGCGCTAATTGTCCCAGCTAGAATTCGATCTCATACACGTCTATTGCATTCTTCGTGTCGGTTAATCGTTAAACCGTACAATGTCATATTTTTGTATAAATAAAGAACAGCATTTGCTACCGTCTTTTTCGTTCGCGGTCGAAGAGTACATCTACCTACAATGCTGTCATAAAAATCAACATTAATAAAACGCAGTGACATTATTAGGTCAGATCCTAATTCCTTTTATTTATTTATTTATTTATTTTTCTTTGATCATAATACTTATAACTTCAAATTGTGTTTCTTGTATCACTATGGATTATTACCATTCTGGGATTCTGTAGACAAAATGTCCAACTTTTGTGTGGGCGGAAAATGCACGTGCCAACTTAGCAACAAAAGCAAATGACGAACAAGGTAAATTGATACATTTAGTAAATGAACAGAGAACAAGATCTTTATGACCCACTTTTATTAGAATGTGGGTCACTGTTTTACTGGTGCTATTGAAACAATCGCGTATATTTGAAGGTTATAACTGAATGGCATGCTCAACCAATGACTTTCTTAATAGGATGTTAAACAGGAAATTTTTGTTAGAAACAAAAACAAAATGCGCTGAACTATATAACATCAATTCTCAGTATGGCGTATGGCAAGGAAATATAGACAATTTCTTCAAAGACGAAGAAGAGACTTGAGACAATAGAGACTTGGTTCTACAGAAGGCTGATGAGAATACCATGGATAACGCATGCGAGTAAAGAAGTTTTAGGAAAAATGGATTTTGTTTTTGATTAATTTTCTTACAGTCTGTGCAGATTATTTAAAGCCGAAACATATTTTTAAATTATTTACGTTATCCGGACTATTGTCTTCATCTTTGTTGCCATTTGTACGACGTTTCGGCCGTTGTATGCTCCGGCCTTCGTCAGGTGATAGGAATTTCAAACCTAACCCTTTATTACAATCACTGGGGTATATCATTCTCATTCAAAAAATGATAGAGAAAACCGTTAACATTAAAAAAAAAAATTACTAGAGAAAACCATTAACATCAAAAAATTGGAATATGAACTCTGGTAAAAAATGGTTACTGAAGATTAGGTTTATAAGTCTCAGAAGTTCAGTTGTTCTGGTTCTTTAAGACACGTGGCTGTGGATTTAGACGTTGGTTAGTTCCTGTGACTTGAGTCAAAGATTTAGTTCAATACCAGGCTACAGTAGTGGTGAACAAGTAACTTAGAGGGTTAGAGAGAGATAACTTATGACTACTAAAAGAGGCTCTATGCTAAGAATGAGAGTGATATACCCTTGTGATTCTAAAAAAGGTTCGATTCGAAATTCCTAACACCTGAAGAAGGCCGGGGAGTACAACGGCCGAAACGTCGTACAAATGGCAACAAAGATGAGGACAATAGTCCGAATAATGTAAATACTGTAAATACTACCTCATCTCAGAAATATAGACAAATATTTTTTAATTCTAAGAATGTTTTGAAAATAATAATGATTTACAGATATAAGCCCTACCAATTAATCCAAATTTGAAAGAAGACATGGATTCATATTGTTCTTGATAGTATTCGCGCTTAAGCGAATATAACGAACCCGACTGTAATAGGAGCTCGGCTCTCCGATTAACGATTCTGAGCTGCTATTCATTATACCACCTGAACATCCATGCTTACAGCGTCTGGTATTCCCAGGTGGTCAGTCATCTAGTTGATGGCCAGGCTCGACGCTGCTTAGCCGGTGATCTTTCGGAATGCGGTGTTTCAACGTGATGTAGCCTTAAGCCCAAATACGATTGATGAAAAAAAAGTTCTAGTTGAAGTTCAACGGTCTTTAAAATGTCTAAAGCAAAGGTTTTAAAATGTCCAAAGTATGGGCTTAAAGATGTTCAAAGTAAGTGCTTTAAGATGTCCAAAGTAAGGGCTTAAAGATACCCAAAGCAAGGGCTTAAAGATGCTCAAAGCAAATTCTTTAAAATGTCAAAAGTAAGGGCTTAAAAATATCCAAAGCAAGGCTTAAAATGCCCAAAGCAAAGACTTTAAGATGTCCAAAGCAAGGGCTTAAAAATATCCAAAGCAAGGGCATAAAATGCCCAAAGCACGGGCTTAAAGATGCATGTGTTTTAAAATGTCCAAAGTATGGGCTATATATACCCTAGTGATTGTAAAAAAGGTTCGATTCGAAATTCCTAGCACCTGAAGAAGACCGGAGCGTACAACGGTCGAAACATCGAACAAATGCAACAAAGATGAGAACAATAGTCCGAATAATGTAAATTCTGTAAATACTACCTCATCTCAGAAATATAGACCAAAAATTTTTAATTCTAAGAATGTTTTGAAAATAATAATACTTTACAGATATAAGCCCTACCAATTAATCCAAATTTGAAAGGAGAAGCCATGGATTAATATTGTTCTCGATAGTATTTGCGCTTAAGTCAATATAACGAACCCGACTGTAATAGGAACTCAAGCAAGTGCTTTTAACGATAGCTTTAAACGTCGAAGAAATAGAGAGTTCAAAATATTGCATTGAATCAATCTATCAACTGATTAATAACTCCGAGCCGTTATCAATTACACCACACGCACATCCGCGCTTACAGCACCTGAAATTTTCAAGCAGTCACCCATTTAGGTACTGACCAGGCTTGACGTTGCTTAACTTCGGCGATTGTATGGGAATCGTTCTTTCATGCATTAAGAAAGATGAAATCAAAAATGACATTTATACTGAGAATCAGAAAAAAAGAATTTGAAATTTCTAAGACACATAATGAAGAAAGAGTGATTGGAAAATTTGACACTCAAAAGACATTGAACAGAGAAAAGCACCTCATAATCTATCTAAAAATATTGTGTAAATGGATGGTAGAATAGTGTTTGGGAAGAATATTAAAAAAACAAGCTTTGGTAAGAGTCACAAAAGATGGAAAGTTGTGGCGAACCATGATCGCCCACGTCCCGAAAAGATATAACATATAAAAAGAACATTCCACGTGGGGTATCGTAACGGTTATAGCTGTACAAAGTGGAATCAGCGCGCCTAGTCTCTTGTATTCACTTTCGCACAAATGCTCTTCGAAAATATATAAATTCGTCACCCCCTTCCGCCGCCTCCACCACCACCACCACCAATAGCAACTATTGCTTAAGCAGCAGGGAACAACGGATATTATCAGCGATCTCCTACAACCTGAAATATGTATCGGCTTTAAATAACCTACAAATGGGTTGATATACCATTAAAAAAAAACAATCAATCAACTAATTTAGATGGTAACCAGTCTAGAAGAAAAATAGGTCTGAATTCAAGACTATGGGAAGACAAGTGAAAACCTCACGGCTATCTTTTCAAACTTGTCATGGTAATTAACAGCTAACATCGAAAATGAATGTGTAGAGAGCCTTAAAATATTACATTATTGTCTTTTGGAACTGATTTAGTTTCCAGGGGAAAGTGAAAATTTGCAATTTTTGTATTCAACAAACCCTGATTTGGTGATAGAATAGTTATTTAATAAGGTAAATTTAATGTGGTACAAGGCCTGGAATGCACTGCCTCCAGTAAGTGTGTCCTCCCTTTATCAGTAGTCGATCCGGATAATGTTCAGAATATTTCGAACTGAGACCTTTCTTGAATTTTTGGTTGTCTATGTCTCGGAATATCTAGTTTTGTTTATATTTAGTATTGCTTAGCTATTCATCGCCCAATTTTCCATTAAGTCTATATCTGAACTACTCGTCCCAGGGATTGATATCACAATTACTATGTGTTGTATACCTACCTGTATACAAGAATGGGATGTTCCTATTCTCTGAAATACATTGACACACTTGGAGTAAATTGTAGTCGAGGGAGTGATTATACTAGTAGTTCACTAGCAGTGTATCTACTTCATGCAGCGTGCGAGTCTTGTGCTTGTCTATATACTATTGTTCCTAACCACTATTTTGGTGATTACTCATGCAGTAACCTTTTAAGGTTACAACACTATGTCACCGAATTCATGAAACAATGTCTTAAATACCCAGAAGAGTGACTCGTTGCGCCTTCTTGGGTTAATATTCTCGGCTCACACGAAGTCAAAAGACGATATTGAATCTATTGCCAGGCCAGCCTCTACGAAATCTGGTTCAATGTCTTGATAGACAGTTTTTATTTCCAGAATCTATCTTACATATCTATAAGTCTACCATTCCTCCTTGCTTTGAATATTGCTGCTACATCTGATCCGGTGCTCCTGCTGTATGTTTACAGATTCTTGATAAAATCCAGAAAAGAATCAGCAATATTATTGGCCCTGACCTGCCATCTCAGTTTCAGCCACTTTCCCACCACTATAACGTAACTTCCTTGTGTTGTTCTATAAATATTTTCTTGATAATTATTCTGATGAACTTTCCTCTATGATACCTTGAATTTTTTAATTTAAGTACAGTTCAAAGGTGGGCTGCCTAAATGTATCTGTAAATTCTATGCTAACAATTTTTTTTCGCCTTTCTCGTTTGTGGAACTCTCTTCCAGATCCATGCTTTCCAGTCAACTTTGGTCTTCAGAAATTTAAATGCAATGCCAATGCTCACCTACTTGATTACTCTTCTATTCTTCTTGTCCCTTGATGTTTCTCTTTTTTCTTTCTTGATCATCCACACTCACTCCCATTTTCTACCCTGATAACTGCTAGATGGCAGAGAGACGGTTGGTATTACACCGACCACCAGGTCCAGGGTGGCACACCTGATTGAGAATACCAACCAGTGCTTTCTGACTGGCTATCTTATTAAAATATGCTTTTTTCTACCAATACCTATATTGAATCCATTGCTAAGTCAGTTACAATAAAGTTGGTTCACTCTTATTAGACAATTATTTATCCCCGAAATCTATCATAAATATTTGTAAGTCTACCATTCGTCCACGCTTTAAATATTACTGTCATATATGGTCCGATGCTCCTGCTATATATTTAAAGACTCTTGATAAAACTCAAAGAAGAATCAGCAATGTTAGTGGTTCTGGCATAGCGTTACGGCTTCACTGCCGTAAAATTGCTCCCCTGTGGCTTTTCTATAAACACTTTGATGGAAATTGCTTGGATTAGCACTTTGTTGTGGTACTTAGACTTTATGCATTTAAGCGCAGTGCTAGATTAAAAAGTTCTCACCAGTTTATAGTTGAATCGACTAAATGGAACCGTAAGTTCTATGGTAACAGTTTCTTTTCTCGCACTTTTCGCTTGTGAAACAGTCTTCCAGTTGCATGTTTTCCAGCCAACTTTAATCTTCAAAAAGTTAATTGCAGTGTCAATCGTTGCCTACTGCCTTCTGGAATACTCTTTTATCGTTCTCGCTCTTTAGTAAATGATTATGTTTTTGTCATTCATTCTCACTCAGTAATCCCTTGTGTCTTAGTGTCTTTGCTACCTTGCATGGGGTGGATTTGATTTTTAAAAAAATTGAAGAGTTAATCCTAATCTGCCTAATCTAAAATACTTTTTTTTTAACTTCATCGGCTATGATTTTATCTCGGACTGAAGAGCTTATCTCAAATTGATAAACATATAGAAACCTATAGAATTGCTGTGCGTTGGGGTAACCGGCGTGGTTAAGATGTAGTTGTCATAATAATTGAATAAAGTCCAGGTTTGTACGAAATATACCATCATCTTTATTTTCGTTGTTGACTCCATTAGTTTACAAATTTTTGTTTAGGTGAATGTTCTTCACTTTATGTGTATTTTGATGTTGATGTTGTATTTTGGTGTAATAAAGAGTTTCATATGAATATATTATATTTGCTTTGATGCGTGTGTCCGGGTAACGTAGTAGCAGTTGTTGTTGTGTGTTAGTGTTGTAGGGGGTTATCCACTTAATAATGGACTCTTCTTTGCCTATATTAACCGAGAGTTAATTACTCTCGAGGACAGAGCCGGGGCGACAGAGACACTGGTTTCCAGTACGACTTCAGTTCAGCTCAGCCTAGTCTGTCAGTCTGTCGGTTACTTGTAGCCAAGCTATTATATTATTACCCTTTCCCTTTGTATCTTTTTGTATCTTTTGTTGACGTAATATATGTTCTTGACCTACCACCGTGTTGACTCATTATTTTATGGTCCCATACTGGGTCCATATCAACTGGCGACGAAGATGTAAGAATTCACGCAGGGAAGGAAAACCTTTTCTTTGACCACTGTCGATATATTAACGAGCGACAAAGATATAAAAATTCACGCAAGAAATGAAAACCTTTTTTCTTTGACCACTATCGGCACATATCAACTAGCAACGTCGGAAATACGGAAATTGCGAACATCAACGGTCAAAGGTGGATTTCAAGTACCAAGGGATACCCCTCGCCTCACATATAATCGGTCGAAAAAACGTGAAATATCAAGAAAGGAAAAATATATACCCCATCTAAACCAGCCTGTAACTAATAAAAAAAATGAGAGAAGGAAAAAATTCTGAGTCGAATGAAAAAATTCTCTGCAAGCCCGGAACGGCGTCACAGAAAAATCTGTAAGTAGATTCGTTTTGAGCATATCTCTTTCTCTTTTATGTACGTCTTACGGAAAAAACTGTAACTACAGTTAATGTTTTTCCTCTCGTGTTTACGAAAAATGGGTCGTGTTGAGTTTGAAAAAAAAATGGAATACTTACAAAAAGTGATAATTCAATTAATGAAAACTCAGTTGGAGCGACAACAAAAAAGCGACGAGCAGTTACAACAACAATTATTTATGGAACTACATAAACAACAGATGGATTTGCAAGAACATTTTTTAAAGGGACCGAGGAACGACAAAATCAAATTGGAGAGTTACTTCTTAAATCGTTAAATGGCAAACAAACTGAGAACGATATTGCTTTTTCCCAGGGTACTATCTGGAACACTATGGAAACCTTTGAGTATGTACCTGAAGACGAAAAACCTTTGATGCTTTTTATAGGCAATACGAGGATTTATTTAACGTCGACTGTTATAACTGGCTAAATTCCAAGAAAGTGCGTTTATTACTAAGGAAGTTGGGTACAGCAGCGCACAGCAGGTTTGTTGATTTTATCCTCCCCAAAAAGACCTGGAATTCTCAGAAACAGTCAAGCTACTGTCGGAATTATTTGGGCCGAACACATCACTTTTTCTTAAAAGATGCAAGTGCCTAAATTTATTCAAAGAGGATCTGCAGGACTATTTAACATTTGCCGCTACGGTAAATAAATACTGTAACGATTTCAAATTAACGGAATTATCTGCTGACGACTTTAAATGCCTAATTTTTGCTCAAGGTCTGGTCTCAGCCGGAGACGCTGAAGTTAGACGTCGAGTGCTAACAAAACTAGAAAATGAGCCGGGTTTAACCCTCCAAAAATTAGCAGAAAACTGCCAGAGGGTCGTATCCGTAAAAAGTGACTCTAGAAATATCGAGGGGTTGGGAGTCGCTCACATAACAAAAACATATGAACAGATCAAAACGCCACTCCCCGGAAAGAGAGAAAAGAAAATATCGTGACAAGCATACTATAAGACAAGAACATTCACCACCAGGTCCGTGTTACATTTGCAGAAAATTAGACTGGATGAGGTTTTGGTCGTCCAGAAAGAAACAAATCTGTCAGAATTGCGGTAAAGCTGGCCAGATAACATCAAGTTGCTGGTATGCAAAAAATTCAGAAGAACAAAAAATAAAATAAGGCAGACGCAGTTAAGTGATGAGGAAATTTGCGCAAATATGTAATCGTGCAAATATTAAATAAAACAATTAAATTCCACCTGGACAGTGGATCTGACCTGACGATCATAAATATGCATACGTGGAGGCGACTGAAAAAGCCAACTTTATTGAGAACTAACAAAACGGCACGCTCTGTGACTGGGGAAAAATAAACATTTTAGGAGAAGTATTTTTCGCGGTAACATGAAATGGAACAACTAAATTGAGAGCATATGTGATGAAAAATACTGAAAATTTGTTCGGTACAGATTGGATTGAAAAGTTCAATTTGTGGGACTGTCCAATGAGTATGTTCGGTCGCAAAATAAAAACTACATTGAAAAACTGAAACTGGAACTAAAGGAAAAATTCCCGGAGGTGTTTTCAGGCGGTTTAGGGAAATGCACTAAAATAAGAGCTCATTTCAAGTTAAAGGATAATGCACAGCTCGTGTTCTAAAAGAAGAGGAACGTTCCGTTCGCAGCGGTAGACCAAATATACGAAGAATTAAACAGATTAGTAAATGCAGGTATCCTGTCTGAAATTGATTTTTCGGAATGGGCTGCGCCAGTGGTATACGTTAAGAAGTCAAATAAAATCAGAGTATACGCCTCGTTAAAAGACCATCATTATCCTCTATCTAGCCCCGAAGAAATATTCAACAAATTAAACTTTGGCAAATTTTTTTCAAAAATCGATTTATCAGACGCTTACCTACAAACCCAGGTTGACGAAGAATGCTCCAAACTGCTGTGTATAAATACACATAGAGGTCTATATAAATTTAATAGATTAGCTTTTGGGGTCAAGGTCGCACCTGCTATTTTTCAACTGGTCATGGACATCATGCTGGGCATCCTTGATTTCGCAACTGCCTATCTTGACGACATTCTAGTTACGAGTGAATCAGTGAAAGACCATAGAGAACATATAATAAACGTATTCGATAAAATCCACGAACATGGGTTTAAAGTTAAAGAAGCTAAGTGCGAATTTGATTTAACCCAAATAAAATATTTAGGACACATTATTGATAAAGACGGTCGACGACCGGATAAAGCCAGGGCGATTAAGGACATGCCGGACCCCAATAAAGCACAAGCACTGCAAAGCTTTTTAGGCCTAGCTAATTTCTATCAAGTATTCATAAAGAACATGCATAACTTGAGAGCTCCGTTGAATGATCTTTTAAAGAAAGATAAAATCTGGAATTGGACACCAGAATGTCAATCAGCATTCGAGAAAATAAACGATACACTTACGTCAGACCTTTCCCTCACCCACTATAACCCAAAATTAGATATTATAGTAGCGAGTGATGCCAGCTCTTATGGCATTGGCGCCTGTATATTACATAAACTTCCGGACGGAACGAGAAAGCCGACAGCGCATGCTTCCCGATCTTTCCTGTCGGCAGAAAAGCAGTATTCACAGATCGAAAAAGAAGCATTATGTATAATCTTTGCTGTGATCAAATTCCACAGATATCTGCATGGCAGACATTTTACTCTACAAACTGATCACAAGCCCCTACTGACGATATAGGATTGCCGGTGTACACCGCTAACAGACTCATTCGATGGGGAACAATATTGTTGAAATACAATTTCAAAATCGAGCATTTGTCTTCCAAGAATATTTGCCACGCTGACGGATTATCCAGACTCGTTCCTAAAAATAAAGAGTTTTTCGAAGACGCGATAATCGCAACATTGAGAACGGATTGCGAAATAACAAACATGATCGCCAACAGCATAAGAGTTCTTCTCCCAGTTACATTAACCGACATTAAAAGGGAGGCTCTGAAAGACGAGTTCATTACGTCCACTAAGAATAAAATTTACAAAAAAGACTCAAGTGTACCTGAGGTTTTTTTCTCTTTGTGATGAGGTACTATTATACAACTAAAGAGTGGTGATACCAAAAAGTTTACAAAAGAAAATCCTTCGGGACTTTCATACGAGACATCCTGGAAAAAACCGAACTAAAAGCCTGATGCAATATTATGTCTAATGGCCTAACATGGACGGAGATAGCACAGACATGACTGACGCATTCAAAAGGTGCGCGTTTGCTGCTAAAGCTCCACCAGTTACGTGCAGTCCTTGGTCGAAGACGGACTAGCGATGGCAGGGGATACATGTCGATTTTGCGGGACCATTAGAGGATCACTATTACCTCATAGTCATAGACAGCCACACTAAATGGCCAGAATTCCTCAGATGTAAAAGACCAACCACAGGATGCACGATAGCTTTTCTGCATGAACTGTTTGCACGTTTCGGCGTTGTGGATTGCGTAGTAACTGATAACGCACTTCACATCTTGCGAATTCGAACAATTCTGCGAAACGTTTCAAGTGAACCATATCACGACTCCACAATATCACCCTAGGTCCAATGGACAAGCGGAATGTTTCATCGACACATTGAAATGAGCATTTAAGAAAGCACAGGGCACACCTACTGAGAAGGCGCTGCAACAGTTCCTCCAGGTGTATAGAATTACTCCAAAACCCAATACACCAACGGGACTTTCACCGGCAGAAACGATGTTTGCGAGAAAAATCAGATGAGTTTTCGACAAGGTTATCCCCAAGCAAGCTAAATTCAAAAAGACAATCACACTTCCCAATGATCGTTTTGGGAAGTGGGCACTATAAAACAAAGAATGGGAGACCTGGTCTACATGATACAAAGTCCTAAGAATATACATAAGCGTCACCAAAATCAAATATGGAAATGTCGGACAACTCATAAATGATTCGCCACCGTCCAATAAAGAGCTGATAGATATCATCTTCGAGAATTTCGACCTCGAGGCACCCCAAGCTTCAACCGAAAGAAGACGATCTAGTAGGAAATGAAAGTTCACGGACCCTTTGATCGTCGACCCTAAACGAAAAAAATATTAAACAGCTTTTCGGGAAGAAAAGCTCTTGGAAGTGGGGTGTTGTGGGGAGTTGCACACTTAATAATGGACTCTTCTTTGCCGATATTAACCGAGAGTTAATTACTCCCAAGGATAGAGCCGGGGCAACAGAGACACTGGTTTCCAGTACGACTTCAGTTCAGCTCAGTCTGTCTGTCTGTCGGTCACTTGTAGCCAAGTTATTATTACTCTTTCCCTTTGTATCTCTTTGTATCTGTTTGTATCTCTTGTTGACGTAATATATGTTCTTGACCTACCACTGTGTTGACTCATTATTTTATGGTCCCATATCAGTTACGTTATAATTTGTTCCGGTATTTGAGGGGTGGATTGTCTTTGAAACTAATTCTTGGTTTTCAGGATATCTTTTTCTTGTGTGGATATTATTTCAACGCGTCTTTTTTTAGGGTTGGTTGACATCTGTGGAATCTCCAATATCTGAAGCAAAGCTTCATACACAGGCACGTGTGTGCGACCTATTTGCCACTTACGAGCGAAGAGCAGAAACCGTATTCAAGTGTTTGTTGTTTTTATATCTTCGTAACGTCTGCACGTTTCTGCTTTGATTTTAGCGGAAGCGTTAGTGATTGGTTGGCTTCCGCATGACGTCAGCTGACCAAGTAAGCTATGCCCAAGTTATAGAAAAGAAGGAAAAGTTATGTGTAGATAGAAAAAGAGAGAACAAGTTTCTCTGTCATTCTATTCGTAAAGAGGAAAGGGTAAATTCCAATACGCTTACTACACAAACCAATTCATGTTTATTTATTAATTTATTTTCGTCACTTAATTTGTGTAAATTATTTTGCAATTCAAGGCTATTTTTGACTGAAGATAAATAGTATCACGGTTCAATTATTTCCATTAGTTTTGTCTTGTAGAAGATTTAAATTTCTGTCTTCGAGAGATTGATTTCGTAACGGTTTGGCCAGCAAACGCAAGCAACATAACTCGACTATATTCTGTAAAAAACGGTTTAATTTCTATTTTTGTCTTCAGAAATTGAATTAAATCAACTTTACAGTGTTAGCTGCTTGTGGTAAGTCAACCGGGATTCAGTCCATTTTTCAGTCTGTTTTTGTGTAATTTTTTGGAAATTATTTTATTTATTTATTTTCGTCACTAAATTTGTGTAAATTATTTTGCAATTCAAGGCTATTTTTGACTTTTACTAAGTTAAAACTTTGTAAACCTCAGTCACTTTTTTTTTTTTAATTGGAGTAGATAGTTCCTACTATCGCCCGGTCTCACACTCCACCCGCTTCTTTTGAATGAGTTTAGAGGTGATCACCTTGTTTCTTGTTTAGGAAGGGGTTCCCGGTTCATCCCCTTTCTCCGGTCTTGGTGTTAGTTCAGCTGGAAGCTCTTTGCAGTTACGGAGTATGGTGGCAACGTCTTTTCATTCTGAGGGTACCGGGTTGGCAGTTTCCTGGTTGCTGCTTCCGACTGGTAATTAGGAGCCCGAACTCTTGCGTAGCGTCTTGAGAGGCTGCTCTGATCAACAGATGAATAATACCGGGGTTCTTGTAGTGTCATATCGCGCATGGACGGGCGTCCCTGCATGAACGTTCGGTGGGCAACCCCGAGGCCACATTATGTTGTAGGCCGCGCCAGTCTCCATCCTTCACAAATTGCAAATGATTGACCGACTGATTCTATTCTAAGACCACTCCTTAACTGAATCACTATGGAAAACAGCAAACATAATAACAAAACTAAACCAGCTCATTTGAAAACGCCCAAACCTGTCTGCATCTCTTTCACTAACATACGCGGCATCCGCACCAACTTCCCCAGCGTAGATTCTTTCCTCCATAATAACTCACCTGATATATTAGCCCTATGTGAAACTAATCTTAACCCTTTTATCCCCTCATCTGAGTTCTACGTTCCTGGCTACCTTCCCCTCTTCAGGAAGGACTCCAATGTTCATATGCATGGGCTTGGTGTCTATGTCAGCGAACACCTTCCCTTAGCTAGGGTGTCATCTTTTGAATCCCCAGATCATTCTTTCATGTGCTTCCGCCTCTCACTTCTCAGCTTGATTAGCTATCTCTTCTTTCTCTACCGCTCTCCTTCCATCCCTCTGCCCATGTATTCGTGTTTGGTGACTTTAACGCCCACCACACCAAGTGGCTGAAGAACGCTGTCACTGATCCTGCTGGTGTCCACACCATGAACTTTTCAATCACCCAATCCCTTACGCAAGTAGTGGACTTCCCCACGCGTTTCTCCGACAACCCTAACGGAAAGGAGTCACTTCTAGACCTCTGCTTCACTTCCATCCCAGACTCTTGCACTACCAGACAACTCTGCCCACTTGGAAACTCTGACCACACTGTAGTATCCGTCAATATTTCACTCCACTCCCGCCCGACCCATGAAACCCAGACAAGTAGAATATCCTACTGCTATCAAAGAGCAGACTGGGATTCGTTCCGAGACTTCCTCTGTGACATCCCTTGGAACAACGTCTTTAGTCTTCCCATCGAAGAATGTGCATCCGAGGTCTCCTCCTGGGTTAAGGCTGGCATCGATGCCTTCATCCCTGCTAGGAAATTCCAGCTTAAATCTCATTCGTCTCCATGGTTCTCACCCGCTTGCTCGGCTGCCATTGCCCACCGGAATCATTTCTTCCGACTCTATCGTAACTACGCGTCGGACCAAAACAGGCGCCTTTTCACTTCAGCTCGTAATAAGTGTAAAAGGATACTTAACGAAGCTAAGATGTTGCTGCCAGAATGAAGCAACGCATAGTATGCTCTAATTTTGGCTCTAAAGACTACTGGCGACTCTGTAAAAGAGTACTTAACAAGAGCAAGTCCACAATACCCCCGCTAATCAACAAATTTGAGGTCCTCACCTCCCCAGCAGATAAGGCTGAATGCTTTGCCCGCAGATCCTCGAACAATTCGAGTCTGGACTCGTTTGGAGTTTTGACACCCGACTTCTCACCTAGAACCGAGGCACAACTGAATGATGTCCACATTACACCTTCGCTTGTCTCTAAGATAATCTTAAAACTTGACCCTCACAAAGCGAGCGGTGGTGACGGAATCCCAACCATAGTCTTAAAGAAATGTGCCCCTGAAATCTCCTCTGTCCTTTCTAAGCTCTACAACCTCTGCCTATCTGCTTCCTGCTTTCCTGCCTGTTGGAAATCTTCCTCTGTAGTTCCTATATTTAAAAACACTGGAGAACCCTCTGACCCTGCAAATTACCGCCCTATCAGCCTTCTTCCGATCTTTGGCAAAGTGTTCGAAGCCATTATCAACGCCGAGGTGGTTCAGCATCTCACAGCACACAGGCTCCTCTCGGACAAGCAATATGGTTTCCGCTTCACCAGGTCTACTGCTGATATGCTAACGACCATCACCGAGTACATATACCAGGCACTCGACAGGAATGGCGAAGCCCGAACCGTTGCATTGGATATATCTAAGGCGTTCGACAGAGTTTGGCATGCTGGCCTTCTATGTAAACTGCGGAGCTATGGTATAACTGGACATTTGTTTGAACTAATCCAGTCATTCCTCCCTAACCGCACAATGAAGGTGGTATTAAACGGACATGCCTCTCAGAACTACCATACAAACGCAGGTGTCCCCCAAGGCTCCATCTTAGGTCCTACACTCTTCCTGATATATATTAATGATCTCCCTGATTCCATAAGAGCCCAAATAGGTCTGTACGCCGATGACACCACAGTTTACTCTCGCCTCCAACAAAAATCTGGTGTAGGCAACAAAGCTAACCTCGCAGCCGAGATTGAAAAAGACCTCCAATCCATGTTGGACTGGGGTAAGAAATTGCTAGTAAATTTTCATGCTTCTAAAACGAAGTTACTCTCAATTAACCATCATCGACAATCTCACCTACCTCCCATTAGCATGGACCAGGCTTGCCTCCCAAAGAGTAAAACACTACGCCTCCTTGGTCTCACACTTTCAGCGAACCTCAAATGGAATGACTATATCGAATCCATTGCTAAATCCGCTGCTATGAAAGTCGGTTCTCTGTGTAGGGCCCGGAAGTTTTTTCCGTCTAAATCTATCCTGCACATTTACAAATCTACCATCCGCCCGTGCATTGAATACTGCTGCCATATCTGGTCGGGTGCCCCTGCTGTTCTCCTCGGGCTTCTCGATAAGGTTCAGAGGAGGGTCTGTAATGTGATAGATACCGACTTGGCAGACCGCCTGCAGTCTCTCTCCCACCGGCGAGACGTGGCTTCCCTGTGTCTCTTCTATAAATACTTTCACGGCTTCTGCTCCGATGAACTTAGATCACTGGTGCCCCCTAAATACGAATTTGCACGAGATACTAGATTAGCAACTAGATCCCACCCTTTTACAGTGAACGATGTAATGCAGCCGTAACTTCTACTCCAACAGTTTCTTTCCTCGCACTTCCCGACTGTGGAATTCTCTTCCAAACGATTGCTTCCCCGACGGTTACAATCTCCAGGAGTTTAAATGTAAGGTCAATAGACACCTCCTAGCACACTAACCTGCTCCCATTCTATCAAGCACTCTTCCCATCTGCCTAACCCTCATCCTCGCTATCCTTACTCATCTGTCACCTTCCTCCTGACATTCCCTATGTCTAACCACTCCTTCTCTTTACCTTCCCCTATGTAGCCCCATGCGCAATAGTGGCAGTGGAATGCCTTGCTTGGGGTGAGATGATTAAAAAAAAAAATGTACTTTCTTCTTATGTTACACAATGCTGTGTTTTTCACACGCCAGCTTACACTCGAGATCAAAGTATTCCGAGTACACCACCACTTTAACCAAATTTCGAGTTGTTTTTTGCAAGCCACTAAAACGCAAGGGTGTGGAAGAATAAATTTGGCTGGAAAGCATGGAGCCGAAAGCATAGATTTACCGTAAAAGAAACTCTTAGCATAGAACTTACGGCTACACCTAAACCATAAATTGATGAGATCTCGACGCCAATCTGGTACTGCGCTTTTGATTTAAGGACATTAGTCATTTTACATTTTTCCAGTTTGACACGTCCCTACTAGTAGCCCAGACTGATATCTTTTTTATTGAGTCACCAAAAGGTTGATGAACCGAAAAAAAAGAGAAAAATTAATCACTTATCGAGTCACCCCAAGCAAGGAAGTAAGGCCACTAAAACGCAAGGGGTTACAGGGTATGGAAGAATTAGAAACATTAACATTAAAAACGAACAATCAGGAGGACAGTAGATAGCAGTTAACATTGCATTTACATTTTTGCGGATTAAAATTGGCTGAGAAGCATGGAGCCGGAAGGGAGTACCAAAAATGAGAAGTGCGAGAAAAAAAAGTTAACATAGAACTTAAGGTTATATTTAACCACAACTGTAAATTAATGAAATCTCGACGCCAGTCTGGTACTGCGCTTAAATTCATAAAGTCTAGGTGCCATAGCGAAGAACTCATCCGAACAATGACCATGGAAGTATTTATAAAAATAAAAAAAAGTCACAGAGAGGCAACCTTACGGCGGTGGGTAAGTGACTGAAGCCAAGTCACCAAATCAGGACTCTTCTTTGGATCTTATCAAGGAGCTCAAAGTAAATAGCTGGGACAATATGTGGCAACAATATTCTACGCATGGATGAATGGTAGACTTATAAATATGTAAGATAGATTCCGAAGAGAAAAATTTTCTTGCATGTCACAGTGAACCGACTTTCTTAGCAACTGACATAGCAATAGATTCAAAATAGTCTTTTTCCTTCATGACAATTGAAAACGTAAGCCCGAGAAGGCGAAACGAGTCATTTTCCTGGAGGTTGGCATCAGCCATGTGAATGAAAGACAGACTGATGTCTTTCAGATGATTAATGGAGAGAAGTTTAGTTTTAGAAGCATTAAAAGTGACAAGCTATCTTTTGCCTCAGTTAACTATGGTCTTGAGGTTGTTTTGGACATCAGCTGCCATTTTGACCTGCCGGGCTGATCATCCTTACTATTAAGGCAGGAGTAAATGGCTGCGCCGTCAGCGTAGATGCCAAGTTGAGAACTGATCATCAAGAAGGTCGTTAATGATGAATATTAAAAATCAGTGTAGGTCCAAGGATGGAGCCTTGGGGGACACCTATGTTAGTATGAAAGTATCTAAGCGAGTAGCCGTTCAGGATAACTTTCATAACGTCATCGTCTTGATGGTTTCAGTTCTTCCACCGGTTTCAAATCTTCCAAATTATCTGAGACAGTCTTCAAGAATCTTTCAAACGTGACGATAATGATTCGTACAAATGCTATTTTCAGGTTACTCATTTCATTTTCCGTTTTCTGGAAAGGTTTCGATATTTTCCTAGGTTTTCAACTTGTGGCGTTGTGAAATCCACAATCTGACAATTTTTTCTTTTACGATAACTAAATCTGGTCTCCTGGCCTGAGTTGGTTGATCTGTTTGAATTTCAAGGTTCCACAGTTTTTTTGTTCCATTATCTAGAACTTCAGGCTTATGGATAGACTGTAGACTTGCATCGTTAATTCCAACTTGTTTGCATTATTTCCAATAGGCCACCGTTCCGACAAAATCATACATATATTTTTATACTTCTGAAATAAGTGGTAGTTACTGTTCTGTTATAATGTTTATCTAAACCTTAATATTTTGCTTTGATGCACTTATTCTGATCTGTTATTGGTAAGAGTTCAGTTTCTCTATTCAAGTGTCTTCTGTGAAACCATGATTATGTCATTTTCTCTGCAATACCTTTTGTTTGTGCCTTGAAATATCGATAGAGTTGCTTTTATTTTTATGGGCCTAACTTTGTCTTTTTGTCCATTTTCTTGCCGTTTCTGTTCGTCATAGGCAATTTCTGATTACTCTGTTGTGCATATTTCAGAAGTTATTTGATATTATAAATATTATCATTCACTCATCGAATATCCACATTAGTATTAACTGGTGGCTTACAATGATCTCATTTGACAGCAAGCCTCCGCAAGACTTCCTCTCTATCTTCAGCATCCTGTTTTCACCAATCTCGTCGAATGTACTGGATGATTCCAAAGCAATCCTTAATTTCTATTTCTTCCAACCCAATTTTTATTTATTTATTTATTTTATTTTATTTTATTTTATTTTATTATTTTTTTTTAAGTTCGTCAGAACTGTTCCAAGTGCTAATGTCATATTTATGTTTCACAGTTTCCACACAAGAACATCTATACACACCTTATCAAATTTTCACTTTCTTTTGATCTCTTTACTTCGATGGAACATCGACATCCCAAATCTGGCGTGTGTTTTTGTCTTTTGCTTTTTTTTTTTTTTGTTTATTAATAATGACACCGGTTTTCTAGCCTAGATTAGTTGATATATTTGAATCTCAACGTCCGACAGAAAATTATTATTATTATTATTATTATTATTATTATTATTATTATTATACGAGTGGGCCTATGCCGTCAAAAATGACGGCAAAATATTTATATCGATATGCCAACTAAAATGGCTGCAACATATATATTGATGAGTCAACTAATGAGTATCATACATTAAGACATAAGAAAAAACAAACAAAATTATCCAAACCCCTATGCATGAAAGGAGGGATATATATATATATATATATATATATATATATATATATATATATATATATCCTCTTCACTAATCGACGACATAATTATTGCAAAATAAAATAATAAAATAATAAAGCATTGTTAAAGAGCAAACATGCGGCAAGAGATTTTATAACTGGTAATAAAGATTAATAAATGGTAGTAAAGAGAATGAACTGAGCCAACTCTGCCTTGCTATTCTCTCTCTCTCTCTCTCTCTCTCTCTCTCTCTCTCTCTCTCTCTCTCTCTCTCTCTCCATGAGCGTGACAGGAAGGATATATATATATATAACGGTCTTTATTATAATAAAGAAAATTTTTCTTATTGTCCTGCTTTGTTAACTCATGGGGCCGAAGCAATTTTTATATATATATATATATATATATATCTGGAGAGTTTTTTTTTCTGTAGATTTTAGGGAAAGGGTTTCTTTCATTGGAGACAGACGTATTGATCGTCTAACAATTTCTTTTATTCTTGTGCTTTAATACTGGATCGGATGTTTTTACCTTAATTTCATGGACTGTCCTAGAGAATTATTATTGTTAATTTTTAATAATGTAAGGGAGTAATCCACCAACAAAGTGACACTAGGGTACAAATATACGAAACTCAATAAACCCAACATGACACTAAGCCCGTTAAGGGTATACAAAGCACATGCATTTCAGCCAAATGTGCGCGATATGGTGATTGGTTTTGAGCAGCTCATAACAGAGATGGAGCCGAGTAAACTAGTCAGTTCAGGCAATATTTAATTATTATTATTATTATTATTATTATTATTATTTTAATCTATTCACCCCCAAACAAGGCGATAAAGCCACTAAGACGCAAGGAGGAGTAACTAGGATTTTGATTCGCATATTTGTTTGTCCATATCATTCTTTTGTTTTATGGAATGGACATGTTTATGAGGTATATTCATGTTTTTAAAGTCTATTATTATTATTATTATTATTATTATTATTAAATCTGGTTTATTGGTTTAAGCAGTGTGGGTGGCATATATGGCAAAGTCCCAGGGTGATGTAACATTATAACATTCTAGCAATAGTAGTGGTTTGTCTTAATACCATTTTTATGTCTTCATACCATTTTAATGCACAAGGAAGGTTATAAGGTCCTAAGGTTGGAGCATCTTCCACTTTATGTATTTCCTACTCTATTTATGTCTAGAATTCACTTGAGATTATCAACAGTTTCGTTGGTGTTTATTATTATTATTATTATTATTATTACTACTACTACTACTACTACTACTACTAAGTGAGCAGCCCGCAGATGGACAAATATACAAAGCCCAATACACCCAAAATGACACTAAACCTGATAAGGGTATACCAAGCACATGCATCACAGCCATTTGTGCGCTTTATGTTGACGCGTTTTAATAAAGCAGCTCATAGGCTTAGAAATGTGGCCCAGTTAGAAATTCCTCCAATACAAGCAATTCCTTCTCTCATATGTCTGTATTTTAATTCATTTGGGGGTTAAGGTAGTGCAACCAGATTAGATGGTTATTAATATTATTGTTTGTGCATAACCCTCTCTTTGTTAGATCGCACGTGAGTTATGTCTTGCCCATACCTCATAAATAATGGACTATTCCGTTTTGATCGGGTGGAAAGAGGGGGAAAGACACTACTTGGTTTCAGTGAGAAGAGAAAGAAGTGTTTAATGGCTGTTTTAAAAATGGAAAGATGTCAATTTCATTTTTTTCATTTTTACTTCTTTACTTTTTAAATAACAAACAACACTCTTGTTTATGATTGTTATTGCAATATTTTAAGCTCAAATATTTAACAAGCCTTTCCTTGCTCCAGTTAACAACAGAATGTAGGTCATTTTTTAGATCAGCTTCCAATTCGACTTTATCGAGCCGCTCAGAATTACTACTATGACTAGAAAGACAGGTTGTCATCAGACACTGAAGAACATCACGCTAGCAATGTGATGCCGGTGTAATATTTATCGGGTGACGTTGTGAATATTTGTTCAAAACCCAATATGCCCAACACATTACGCCTGATAAGGGTATACCAAGCACATGCACACAGCCAAATGTGCGCAATATGGTGACAGGCTTTGATGAAAGCGGAGAATAAGCGGCACATAACCTTGCAGATAGTACCCAGTTAGAAATACCAGTAACTCGGATAATACACCCTGTTTGAACAAACTCCGATTGAGAGTATTTCCAAGTATCTAGATATGATTCCCAAGTCGCCTTGGTTGCCTTATCTTCCAAAATAAAAAATAAAAAATCTATCTCGACACCAGTCATGATGCTAACCGCCTACTTTCGCTTATGAACAGAGATGCACAGTAGTTAAGATCAGGCAACTGACGAGTAAATCTGTAGCAATTAAAGAGTTATTTACTGTAGCCCATATAAACACCTACAATCATGACCAGGAGCAATGAGAGTAATGCCTGGTGTATTATCAAAGCATTTATTATTATTATTATTATTATTATTATTATTATTATTATTATTATTATTATTAAACAGAATGATCGATGTAACTTGTAAAACTTAGAAAAGAACGCGATTTAAGAAAAGAAGAAAAGAATAATGTTTCACATAATTTCCATCGTATGTCTCTCTTCAAGTTATGTTTAAAAATTTTCTCTAATTTATGCTTTTATTTTAAAAAATGTCTTTGTACAAATGTCGCTTGTCTTGAGAAGAAGGGTTGTACTAGTAATCGGCCAGCGTAAATGGAATGCAACTTTGACCTAAGTAGCATGACGCGGATTAATAACTAATAAACTAACAAACAATTTCAAGGTGAACATTATCAGATGCTAGTCCAAAAAAGAAACGCATTTGGCTCGTAGATCTAATTAATAGAGTATTACCATTAAGGTTTAAATGCTTGTTTATGGGCGTGTGGCCAAGAAAGTTCGCTTTCTGACCATGGAGCCCAGGTTCGAATCTCACTACGGTCGATTTGTTAGGAATGTCTTGATGTTATCAGTCTAGAGGAGGCGATCTCAGCGTACAGCACCTTTGGAAAGTGCCTGAAAACTATACCACGGTTTGATGCAAGCCTTGTGAGCGAAATTTGAGAGCCGTCGATGGTTGTGCACGAAGTCACAAGTCATCGTGACCGAGGGTTTGAGTGACCTGGCCTTGTTCAGCCTGTTCACGCTAGATAACGCGCTCTTTCCCAGAAACTGTAACTAATGTTCACTCAGCGTAGTTGCTGTATAAACCACAGGTGGGCTCTGTAGGAGCGGGGGTGAACAAACACGAAATTGCCTGAGCAGGCGTCTGCAATGAGGATTAGCTAGCCGCCTTAGTAGACAGGCATCCTTGGATACGAGTGGCCATCCATGCATAAATGCTCGTTCTTGTTAAGGAATGTTAATCTGTGGTGATACCGAGCAAAAGCGATGGGCCGGATGTTAGCGCTTTCACGACCAAAAAGCAAATGACCAAAAGTCGTCGTGCTCAGCCGGCTCCGCGCAGGTGTTCCGGTTGAAAACTAAAAATTAATCAAATATTAAATTTCCAGTTCGCGAGCCTACGCGAATTTTATTTATCAGCCAATGGAAATCCCAGAATCAAATACAAGTGTGAAATCCCAAGTGATCTACTGTGATTCAAAATGAAGATATAAAAAGCGGATACAGAAAGCTTCGACAGGCAGACCAACTCAAGGAGAAGAGAGTAATTAGTAGCTCCCTTGACCGAAAGTCAAGTGACTTACTACGCTCGCCTCCCTTACCTCTTTCCTTCTTCCCTGTCTCAAAACTACTTACTGACCTAAGGAGCTACATCAAAGACATTCCTTACTCATAGCGCTCCCCACATTCCTAAGTATTAATTCTCTTTCAGCATTTTATTGCCATGAACATTTTAACATCCGTTGGACCTATATTTCAAGTATTACTTCAATTGTAAAAACATTAATTGATATGTGTATATATAAAATGTTATTTTTCAACTCAATTTGCTTTTCTTGATTTTATAATCATTTTATGACTTATAGTGGGCTATCTACAACAAGGCCAAATTCCGTTAATCTTCAACACTATACAACTACCCTTTACTAGAACGGACTCCCACTACTAACAGAAATGAATAGATACCCCCACTATAAACTAAGGCCTGTTCAACATATTTAGGATATAAACCAGAGGTAGGGTCTGGGCACTGAAAAAACTAAAATGGGACTGACAAGATGGGAATGCTTGGAAACGAACAGTCAGCCAGAAGATGAAAAACCACACTGGTCTGCTGTATACCTTCAAGTGGAAAAAGCTCTGATAATGAAAATAGTGTCGTTTAACTAACAAATTGAATTAATGGCTTAGCTTGCTCTGACGTAGCTAGTATTCAGTAAGGATCATTTTTTTTCTTGTTAATTTATAGTCCCACAGTAGGCTCTCATAGTAGACAAGTGAGCGGGTAGAAAAATGATGTAGAGAAAATAAACATTCAATTTTTTAAAAACTGGGCATGATATCTAGTACTGTTATGAATACGTAACTATGTCAGTCATAAGGTAGTAGACATCAGTACGTCTCACTTCAAAACGCAGACTGTGTAGGTGGAGTTGATTCAATGGAGAAGTTTTTCTCTTTGTTTAGGTCAATCATTTTACGAGCTCACTGAATCAGAAATTATTTCATTTGAGGGATAAGGTTTCAAAAAAAGCTTCCCTTGCTTACTTCATTGGCTAAAAAAAGAACTGAACAGAGATCAACTTTTTAAAGTTTTTTCTTTCTTTCTTGTTTTTACCTTTCTTTTCTTATTTACTTTCTCCTTTTGTTCTTTTTCCCCTCTCTTCCTCCTTTTTGAACTTTTCATTCATTCATTCATTTATTCTTTCTTTCTTTCTTTTACATGTCTTTCCTTTTTCTTTGCACGGTTCTTTTTTTCTTCTTTTCCTTCTTTCCTTTCTTTTGGCAGTTTTCAATTTTTCTTTCTTTCTTTCTTTCTTTCTACCTTACTTTCCTTTTTCTTTTCTTTCCTTATTTCCTTTTACCTTTTGTTCTTGTTCCTTCCTTCCTTCCTTCCTTCCTTCCTTCCTTCCTTCCTTTTGGTTTTTTTCAATCTTTATGTGCCTGCTTCTTTCTTTCTTTCTTTCTTTCTTTCTTTCTTTTAAATACTCTTCCGTGCCTAATAAATAGGGGGCTAATAATGCTATAGAACCCAGTCTGACCTGCTATTCAACCCATAGCTGGAGGGAGAAGAGAAGGATTAATACTTTTCATAAGGGTATTTACGCGTAAGTGAATACAAGGAATTCAACTGGAATTTATGTATATTACAAAAACTAAGTGCAACTGACTTTTAAAGGATGGAAAGTTTTTTGCGAATTTTGATGTCATTCTGGGATAATTTTTTTTTTTGTCCATATCCGTGAATTTGTTTATCTCGGGGCATGCGCGAATTACCCCAGACCCTCGACTCCGAGCGGTGGGGGATTGATTGAAGGGAGGCATGCAGTCGCTGTGACTTTCGCTATCTTATCAAAATTTGCTTTTTTTTTTTTACGTATTTATATACACTACAAATTAAATTAAGCACAAAAAAGGATGAACGTTTTTTTTTTTCAGATTTTGATGTCCACTCGGTCAATATACCATTGTTTTTGGTTTTTGTTTTTTTGTTTTTCAAATATTTTTTGGATCAGACGTTACAAAAAGAAGACGTTACAAAAAGAAAACGTTACAAAAAGAGTTGTTATCGAAAGTTGAAAAAACAGACAAAAGCGCACTACTAACAAAATACATTAAAGAAATAAATGATAAAAATTACATTTGTATATTTAAATTTTCTAAAATTAAAAATAATTTTTATGATAATTTTAATAATTCCTTTTTTTTTTAATCATATCACCCCGAGCAAGGCGGTAACGCCACTGATGCGCAGGGAGCTACATAAGAGTGAAAAGATTGAAAGAGAGAAAACCAGAAACCACATCCTAAACAGGGAACAAGGGATGAGCCTCTTCACCTGTTCCATAGACGTGGGTGGAGTGTGAACCGGGCGATAGTTTAGTCTATCTACTCCAATTGAAAAAGAAAAAAGAAAAGAGTGAAAAGATTGGAAACGAGAAAGCCGGAAACCACATCCTAAACAGGGAACAAGGGATGAGCCTCTTCGCCTGTTCCATAGACGTGGGTGGAGTGTGAACCGGGTGATATATTATCTAATATTTTTATTATTAGATAGATTTGATATATAGATTAATAAGAATGATTATCTCGTGGATAAACCCTGCACTTTTAGGAAAAATGGTTATAATGTACAAATGAGTAAAAGCCAGGTTTTTTTTAACTATACCATAATTTTATTTTTGTTGTTGACTCCATAAGGTTACATATTTTGTTTATATGTGAATGTCCATTATTATATATGTATAATATGTGTTTCGGTTATAAAGATTCCTTCCGTGTATATGCATATTCATATAAAATATTGAATATTTGTTTCTACACGTATGTGTCCGGTGGCATGTAGTATCAGGTTGCTGTTTGTGTTATGTTTTGGTATGTTCCTGGTATTTGAGTGTGTGGGTTGTGTCTTGAATTCATTTCTTAGTTTCATGCATATTCTTTTTGTGAAGATTATTTACGGTACATCTTTCTTTGGTTGGTTGGTATGCTCATTGAATCTTCGACGGTTGCCGTGGACGTCACACACACACACACACACACACACACACACACACACACACACACACACACACACACACGTGCGTGCGAGCTGCAAACCATCTGAAGAGGAAAAGAGGCTATGCAAGTGTTCGCTGTTCTGTTTATATTTACTTAATGTCTACACGTTTCTGCTTGGACTTTGGCGAAAGCGTTAGTCATTGGTTGACTTTTGCATGACGTCAGCTGGCCCATTAAGCGATGTTCGGGTTATATCTAGGCGACCAAAAATATGGAAGAATTGAAAGAAGGAAAAAGGATGTATGTGTTTAGAGAGAGAGGGGGGAGTGAGAGAGGGGGGAGAGAGAGAGTTTCTCTGTCACTATATTTGTAAAGAGAAAAAGGTATATCCCAATACGCTTTACTACTATCTATTTAATCACCACATAGTTCCCCTCTAGAATACGGAGTAAATAAAATTTTTGGTATGATTATGTTCTATATTATTACTATAACTGATACACATTTTTCGTTTTTTTTAATGAAAATTACAGTACTCATTTTGCTTTTTCCAGGTGACATGTCTACCTAGACTTGATGCGTACGATTTGGTATAACTACTTGTCATATTTTCATCAGATGTATTGGTAGTAACATCTTCATCAGATGTATTGGTAGTAACATCTTTCTCACTGTCTATTCATTTGACTTTACCTCTAATTTGGCCCTATTTTTATTTTCTGGTACAGATGTTTCTGTGTACGGTTTTAATCCATCGATTGACACTTGTGTATGTATATCATTATTTAAATCTATTTGATAATGCTTCGGCGAAACTTCGTAAGGGTCTGAATAAGGTGCTTCCAAAGGTTTTCGCAACATATTTACTGGAAGCCATACTTTATCAGAAATATGCAAAGAATTTGGTATGAAAGTGTTTATTCGTGTAATATAGATATCTTCACTAAATCGCTGAAAAAACAGCAAAGTATGAATAAAAACGGCCCCAAACTTGATAAAAACGTTCATATTATTATTAAGAGAAAAGATCAAAGTATTTTTTAATTATTTAAACAAATTAATCTCTTCTAACACGTTGGAAATTTTGGTAAAATAACCTTGTTTTGATTTTAGTTAGCAGGTAACAACGGAAGACGTAATATTACATAACTCAGTTTTTTTTTTCCGATGACAAACATATTAATTTGAAAATTCTTGCAAAAATCAAATAATTGTCGGATTTTAATGAAACTTTCAGGACGTATTCACAAATTAATTAAATTGTTTTTGAAATTATGATTTTTAAAAAGTCTGGGTGATTTTTTTATTTGTTACCACCCCACTTCATGTAAATTTATGACATTTTATTAAATTAAATTTTCTTGGGAGCATTGGTTTTATTAATTATAGGCATGACTCATTGGGGAATGTAAATCATCTATTATTTTTTGAAAGATTTTGCCTTTATTTCCGAAAATCTGCTCCCAATAATAAAATAAAAAATGCAATATAACCATGACAATATTTAATTTGATAAAATTTTAATTGGTTGAATAAAAAATATAAATTAAGGACCTTATAGTCTGAAGAAAATTTATTTTCGATCAATAATGAAATTTTAAAAAAAATAATTATAATAATTTATAAAGTTTCAAAACTATTTTTAAAATACTTCAAAGATTTGTTGGGCTTAGTCTAAAAACCTATTAAGCGAATATTATACTTACTAATTGAAAATTCAAATGTTTAATACAAATCTTCGTGCTTTCCTATTTCTAAAATAATTTTTAATTTTTTTGTGTGCATTTGAAGTTTTTTTTGCATGGTAATTTCTATGTATGAATTAAAAAGTCATGCGTTTCAAGGTTTCTTCTCTTTTACCAGGAAAAAATTGAACAATTATGTCACTTGCGATTGCCATACACTTATCTCGCATCTGTCAACCTGTCAACACATTTGAAGTACGGTGGACAGGTCAAAAAGTTTAATTCTGAAATAAGAAATAGTTTTATTCTAAATTTCATGCTATAAATAAGTAATACTTGTGTAAATCAGATTAATTTAACATTAAATTTGTTAATTTTTCAAAAAATAATGTGTCAGAGATATATATTTTGTTTTTGCAAGATTTTAAAACCGAGAATTATCTTTTGTTTACAAATGTGTCAATCGCTTAAAAATGGCCGAAAAATTGAAAGATTGAAAACATTGAAAAATTTTAGATTCCAATCAATATAATTTCTGTTTGAAATACACCAGAATATTTTGCTTACTGAAAATGGTCAAGTTAATCATTTAGCACTCAATTAAAACTAAAATAAGTTTCAAGAAAACTTTTTTATTTTTAAAATTTCAATTTAAAATTTAGATATCGAAAATGAGTGGAGGTAACCTGTGTAATATGATGTTTTCTGTCGTCATTTGACATGTCGAATTGCGACATAAATGTACATAAATCATTTATAAACTCTTCTTGTACAGGGGTATTGTTTTTAACATTTGCATTGCGAACGAACAGGTGAGGAATCAGCATGGGGGCTTCAGTAACTGTGTAATATAGCAATCTAGCCCCCACCCGAAGAAGGTTGATGCAATTGATGATATTTCCCGTCGATGAAGTGGTCAGCGAACGACAAGACAGGTGTTTGAGAAATACATCCTGTCGGCGTCTGGAGCGGATGTCGCAGGGTTATGAGTCGGGCTCGTTTGACCTTATTTCTGACAGCGGCGGAAATGACTACGGAAGTAAACAAAACAGGTGTCTCTTGGAATTACGTGGGCGTTGCGTAGGCGAGACAAAACCGGAAGGAAAAGTCCCGGTTCTAGAAGACTATAAAAAGAAATCGACACACAGATTCGCCAGCAGAGAACGGCCAGTGGAAGCAGAGAGACACCACAGGCAAGACTTACACTCCCGTCGACTCATTCTATGTGCGCTCTCACTCTTCCATTCTCTGTTCCACACAGGCTCGTCGTCAGGAATAGAAATATAATCTTATATTTTTATATATGCGTGTTCTCGTTGTTTGTCGTCGTACAGTGATATATAACATACACAATTTGGTGCATAGTGACTTGCTGTTTTTAAGACAACAACAACAACAAAACAGATAGATGCGAACTTCGTTACCACGGCGACAATTTGAAATTCTACGAAATTAAAACCACTAAATAGAGGAAGAAAAAGAAAAAAGAAGACGAAAATAGAAAGCAACCGGACGACCATAGACGACATCAACGAAAGGTAGGTGACTTTTGATTCGATCTTGTGTGTGTTCTGCTCTTGTTCATAATAAGTTTATAATAAGTCTAATTAAAAAAAAAAAAAATGGAACAGCATACTTTTGCCGATTTTGTTCAAGGTCTGACCCTAGAATTGAGAAATGTGGCTTGTTCGGTGTCGAACACTTTAAGGGGAGAATCTTTTTTAAAGAATATGCAGCCATTAGCGTGCAAAGAAGATGGTGGTTATAGTGCTTGGTTGGAGGATATAGAGAGGTATTTTAAAGTTGTGCGCGTGGCAGAAGAAGACAAGTGTCAGGCAGCTCTTCTCACAACAAGAGGAGCTGTTGGACACTATGTATATAGACTAATCTCTAATAACCCACAACTCACATGGAAGGAGTTCAAAACTTCTTTAAAGGAATACTACGGATTGGTTTTAGACCCCGACGCACGGTTAGTTGAATTAGTGAACATTAAGCAGGGTAGAACAGAGGGGGTGCAGGACTACATGCAGAGAGTAGTACGCCTAGCGGAGAGCGCATATGTTGGGGTTGACGGGAGGAATGAAGTTGTGATAAAACAAGTTCTAGGATTTTTCATAAAAGGTCTAAGGAATCGGGACATAAAGATGGCAGTTATGAAGGATGAGCCACAAACACTAGAGGCTGCCTATCAGAAAGCGTTATCTGAGTTGAGATGGAAAATTCGACTCGATGCAAACTCTGAATACGAAGAGGAGCCTATGGAAATTTGCCACTCTCGGAGACGGGTACCGATAGAAGCCGTAAGCCCCGCTAAATCTAATAATAATAATAATAATAATAGGAATAAGAACAATAGAAAAGGTGGTAATAGGGGAACTGAATACAAGACTCGCGAGCGGGAGAGGAACGAGAGCGTTGTTAGGTGTTGGAATTGTGGGAAAGAAGGCCACATAGCGAAATTTTGTAGACGCGCCCCGGGAAACGGCAGAGGTCCGTTCGTGCGACGCCCAACGAACGGAACAAGACGGTACCAACGCACATAGTTGGTAATATAGGCGCGCCAAATTCCATCTTTATTAGAATAGAACGTAGACCTTATAGGGCATTGGTAGATACAGGAGCAGAGGTATCGGTTATAAGCTGTAGGGTATTTAAAAAATTGCGACTGGGACTTGAACTGCAAAAGAGGGACATTAAACTTCGAACTGCGAATGGATCCCCGTTATACGTTGAAGGCCTTTGTCGTCTACAGGTCCAGATAGGAAGTAAGTCCATACCCCATGATTTTTTAGTCGTGAAAAATCTCAATAGAAACGTTATACTTGGCCGAGATTGGCTGATGCAGAACGGGGTGAGAATGTATTTCGATTTGGGGGCATTGAAGATTGGTGAAGAATACGTGGCATTAGGGGAGGATGTTCATATTTCCTCTATTGTTAGGTTAGCTCAAAAAGTAACATTAAGACCTCAACACCTGCATGCTTGTCTGGGATTAACCAGGCTGAGAAATGGACGTGGCAAAGAATATGAAATCGAACAGCTGAGTAGTGGATATGTTAGCAACTTATGTGGTATATCAGTAGCCAACGCAGTTGTAAAAATGCCAAAGTCTCGTAAGTTTCAGTTGCTGATAATGAATAACACTAACCAGACAATCACTTTGAGACGGGGGTGTCCGCTGGCTAAATTGGAAAGGGCAGGTAATATTACTGAAATTACTATGCCCGATAAACAAAATAATAAAAGTCCTGATGTAGATTTGGAACAGGTACATGTACCGGAGGAATTCAAGCCTGAAATTAACAAATTGCTAAAAAGAAATAGGGACATGTTCGTTAGTGACTACAAAAACCTGGGCAGAACCGATACTGTGGAGATGCGTATCGATACTGGAACGCATGAGCCCATAAGAAAACGCCCATATCGCACACCCCTCAAACAAAGAAAGACAATGAATTCAGCAATCGACGAAATGATGCAGGCAGGTGTAATTGAGAGATCCAATAGCCCGTGGGGTTTTCCAGTAGTTTTAGTAGAGAAGAAAGACGGTGGTAAGAGATTTTGTGTAGACTTTAGAGCACTTAATAAGATTACAAAGAAATATGCTCGACCTCTTCCTGTCATCGATGATATACTGGCATCACTTGGTTCGGCAAGGTACTTTTCGAAGCTTGATTTAAAATCAGGGCACTGGCAAGTTAAGCTTCATGATGATGACAAAGAAAAAAGTGCATTCACCTGCCACAAGGGTCTGTTTCATTTTAATGTTATGCCATTTGGACTTGCAAACGCACCCGGCATCTTCCAGGAATTAATATCAGTTGTTTTACAGGGACGGGAAGATTTTGCTCTGGCATATTTAGATGATATTCTGATATTTTCAAATACGGTGGAAGATCATTTAAAACATATAGACACAGTCTTGAGTAGTCTACGTAAGTACAACCTTAAACTGATGCCAGCTAAGTGTGAGTTCTTTAAGAAAGAGACCCAATACCTGGGGTTCAAGATAAGTGAAGAGGGAATACAACCAGACCTCAATAAAGTCAAGGCTATAAAGTCAGTTTCTACTCCAACCACTGTTAGGCAAGTAAGAGCTTTTATCGGGATGACCTCATACTATCGCCGCTTTATTAGAAATTTCTCTGATATAGCCGAACCGCTGGTCAATTTGACAAGGAAATATGCACGATTCCAATGGGACGATGCTTGCCAAACCGCTTTCGATACACTAAAAACGAAGCTCGCGGAGATGGTAACACTAGCCTATCCCAACCCAAATAAGGCGTATAGGTTATATACTGACGCATCCGATCAATCGATTGGCGCATGCCTATCTCAGGTGGTGTACGATAAGGAAAATAGGAAGGATGTAGAAAAACCAATTTATTTATTGTCCCATAAATTAAGTGACACACAAACGAGGTGGTCAACTATAGAGAAAGAGGCTTATGCCATACACTATGCTCTTCAAAAACTGAATCACTACCTGCATGGCGCAACATTCACAATATACACTGATCATAGGCCCCTGGAGCACTTACTTAATTCGCCCATACAAAATAAGAAGATACAGACTTGGGCTCTGAGCATGTCTAGCTACAATTGCAGCATACAGTATCTTAAGGGTAAGGATAATGTTTGCGCGGATCTCTTATCACGCGCTGTTGATGTGAACGAAGACCATATTGCTTCTCCAGTAGATATAGATGATAGAAATTACTTGGTTAGTGTTATGAACTCCAACCTAATGGAGCCGGAAGAATTAGCAGCCCATAAAAATGTCGGAAATTCATCAGAGGCACCCGAACGGCCCACATTGAAAGGAATAGACATAACCAGGGAGCAAGAATCAGACAAAAACATCTTAGACCTGAAGATTAGATTACGAAATGGTAGGGCTACCAAAGCAGAACAGAAGAGATATATAGTAATGGATGAGGTGGTGTACTATTTGTCTCAGCCTGATGATGAACCCCTCATCAGGCTGTATGTACCATCTCACCTTAGAAAAAGGGTGCTAGTTCAATACCATGATGACAGTGGCCATATGGGGGTGGATAAGACATTCCACTCAATAAAACAAAAGTATTTCTGGCCTTGTTTACTTAGAGAAATAAATGATTTCGGAGGTAAATGTATCCCGTGTCAGACAAGAAACCTAAAGAAGCAGCAACCCCACATACAGGAATGTGACTTCCCTCCTTTTCCTTTTGCAAAGGTTGCTTTAGATGTCTCAGGACCCTACCCAAAGACCCATTCAGGTAACCAATACATAGTTACATTCATAGATATGTACAGTGGTTGGCCGGAGGCATTTGCGGTTCCTAACAAGAAGGCAGAAACAGTGGTGCATCTCTTAGTTGACGAAATTTTCCCCAGATTTGGGACACCACTTCAGCTTTTAACTGATAATGGGCCAGAAAATGTCAACAGGGCAATGAAAAAGACATTAGAAGACCTAAATGTACACCATGTGACAACTTCTTTTTATCACCCCCAGAGCAACGGTAAGGTTGAGAGGTTTCACAGAACAATGCATGATGTTCTAGCAAAAAAAATCGGCAACAACGAACAGTCGTGGGATGTTTACATTAACCAAATGTTGGCGGCTATCCGGTTTCATGTGAGCGAAACCACTAAGTTTTCACCGTATTACTTGCTCTATAACAGGGATGTTATTTTGCCCTTGGACAATATACTGAGGCCTCGTCGCATATATTATGGTGATGAGCATCACCAAATTGCACTACAGGAAATGCATCGTAGCTTCACTTTAGTTAGGAATAATATAAGAAAAGCGAGGAGAGCCGCGATAGATAAGTCGCGTGGTAAGACGAAAAATGCAACTTTTGAGGTTGGTGATTTGGTGTACTATAAGAATCACCAAAAGAAAGGGAAGTTAGATGTGCGCTGGCGGCCATATTATGTGATCGTTGAAAAGACTGGCCCGGTCTCTTATAGAATTAGAGATCAGTTAACCGGCTCGGTCATTAAGACGCATGCTGAGCATCTTCGGACAGCGTCCATTGATGAATGGAAAATCCCTACTTCCGATAGGCCGTTACGAAAGATTGTATTGGCTGCTCCAGTAGAATCCAGTGGTTCGGATGACGAATCCGGAGCGGAACAGACCGACTTTCCAGTGCACAAATATCGACACCAACGTGTGGAATCAGACGATGAGTCTGATGTTCCATTAATGGAGCGTCGCATCATGACGCGACGTAAAATGGCGAATAAAAACGTGTCAACTATTGATAATGATGATAGAATCGGTGGTATAAATAATGTTTCATCCACGTTCGAGGATGATTGCTCAAAGTGTGAAACGTCTGGATCTACTCATGTAGATCAGGGTTTTTCTAGGGAATCACCTAGCAGCGAAGATGTCCAAATGAGGCAAACGTCTGTTGGGGCAAAAAGCACATGCAGATTCCACAGTTGATCGGAACAAAAAGAAAGAACAACTGAAAAGTCTTGTAGACTTATTGGCTGATATGCTATAGGATTGGGAAAGAAAGCAGTGGGAGGATTAACGATAGTTTAAGTGAAATAGTTAGGTCACCTTCCTTATAGCAACACATGCGGAAGATACAAACGTGGAAAATTATTAATGGTATCTAAAGCATAAAGTAAATTATTCGTCTCTGGTGTCAGTACAGAGCGAGACTAACGGCTTTGTCTCTCGTTTCAGATGGCAAACTTTGTTCTTTTGGTCCTGCTGTTTTTTCCTGGATTGGACGTAGCGATTGAAAATTACCAGAACGTCGTATTTATTGAACAGAACGAGATCTCACTGTCACGTGCAAGGTGGCTGGTGACATTTTCGATCAATCTGACACCATACGACGCTGCGTTCCAATCATTGAAGGGATGCATACAAAATGTCCAGTCGGGCGCAAAGGAAAATTTCCCACAGGAATTCCTTGGGGACGTCACATTCGAAACATTGATGAATCATGTAAATGATGAATTTAAGCAAATTGCAATAGAACGTGAAAGGCTGTTATTAAAATACAAAGATTATAGGTCTATGACTCGCAGAACTAAGCGGTCCGTGTTGCCCTTTGTAGGGAATGCTCTTAGTTACCTTTTTGGAGTAACATCGGAAGATGATCTACGTGTGATCAAAAGAGCATTGGGTAAGTTAGCAAATACACAGGAAAGGATATTACATATGACAGAGGATAGCATTTCCGTAGTAAATGTTACGAGACATGAGGTATCTAATAATAGACACAAAATAAATGAAATTATTTCTAGCCTTAAAGGTATTGTAGGTTCCATGGCAAACGCAACACAGGGGTTGGCTAAACGAATATCCAGATTAGAGATCCTTACCCATAGATACTGGTTGTACAAGATTGTAGTCGATAAATTAGGGAAATATTTCTTAGACGTCCGTATGGCTTTAAGCTATTTGGAACTGCAGCTCAACTTATTGTCGATTGGTCATTTGTCTCCTAGCATAATCGCTCCGCACGACTTAAGGGGATTGATGCATAATATAGCTCAGACGCTCCCAGATAATTTCAAATTAGCAAGCGATCCAGATAAGGACATCTGGTATTATTATAAAACATTAAGTTGTAGGACACTTTTTGACTCAAAATCGATTGTGGTTGTGGTGGACGTCCCATTGGTGGATAGAGAACACTCCTATGTAGTATATAACATTTTGAATTTTCCTCTTCCGTTGCCCACACGATCAGGTTCAGCGTTCGGATCCAAGTTGTCGGCCAGGTTTGAAATGGAGTCAAAAATGATCGCGGTAAATAGGGCTGGAACACGTTATATTCTCTTGGGCCAGGCTGAAGCGACACGGTGCTCGGCAAGTACCGACGGATTGTGCGAGGTATCCGGTCCCGTTTATGCTACCAATTCAAGAGAATCTTGCGAGATGTCGCTTTTTCGGCATAATCAAGCAGGAATAGAGAGGAACTGTCGAGTCACAGTTAAAACGAATACTCGACTTCCAATCGCAATCAGGGTGGACCGGGAATCTTGGATGGTCGCTGCTACCAGGGATTTGCACTTTGCGGTTCTTTGTGGTGGCGGGTCTCGGAGCAAGCTTGTCGCCCAAGCCCCGCTAGCCAGTATACAGATAAAGGAGGGGTGTACTGCTTACAATGATCATATGGTGTTGGCTGCACAGGTTAACGGTGACTCAAGATTTAGAAACGTAGGGAAGCTACAGCTCACACCCATAAACGTCTCTAGTTCAGTGGTTTGGTCCCCAATTACGCAGAAATTTCCCAATTTTTCAGTGGACACCATGCCGGTAGAATTGCGCGATATGGAGGAGATTCCTATCCGCAAACTAGTAAATACCTTGGAACAGATAGATATGGAAAGATTTAGTGAAGGATATGAACAACTCCCGAAGAAGTTGACGATAGGAGTCAGTGCTGGCATAGTCGGCGTAATAATAATCCTTGGAATAATAGCTAGGAAGCGGATTTTTAAGTGTGAAAGAATCAACAGTGCTTCGGGAAAGGAAATTGAGTTATCCGTTGTGAATAGTACTCCGGGGTCAACGGGTGTTCAACACTCAAATGTCTCTGCGTTAAACAGAGAGATGTCAACAAATTAGATATGCTTGGATTCGAATCCAGAGGAAGTAGTTAAAGGAAAAGAAAACATTGTACAAACTAAGGAATTACGAGTCACGGGTCCATTTTTTTAGACTAAATTAAGATAGATGAAACCTCTAATCCTCCACAAGTAAATTGCATACGGATTAACGTTGGAATCAGGGTAATTTTCTTCGTTTTCTATTGAACATTTCTCGGTCAGACTATGAATGATATGTACTGCAGATAATGGCCATTTTTCTGTGTTCAAACATAGTATGTTTGAAATTAAATTAAATTAAATGAAGTTACATGTGTAACAATAAACTCGAGCGGAAACACGCATGGTGTTGGTCAAAGGTCATTTACTCGATGTCAGTTTAGAAACTGGGGCGCGGTTACCGCCTATGATCATATGGTCGTGCATCGAGGCGTCTACGCGTATGGACAGAGTCGAGAAAGGAAACGAACATTGAAAGTTACAGAAACTTAAAAGTAAGAAGAAGAAAAAAAAAAAGGGAGAAAAGGAGAAGGGAAAAGGAAGAAGAAAAAAGGGGAAAAAAAAGAACAATGAAACATCGAGCTAGGAGAACATTATGAAAATTCCACAATGGACACGAACATTGTTGGGTTGCCGATGTAGGCTCCCCTATATTTTTTTTTTGTTTCGGCGTGCACATGTTTTGTACAATTGTCGGGCTTGTGTGGCATGGGGGGGGGGTGTTGCGCTTAAAATGTTCTTATGTGAACATTTTGGAAAATGGGAGGGCGAGGAGAGTAATATAGCAATCTAGCCCCCACCCGAAGAAGGTTGATGCAATCGATGATATTTCCCATCGATAAAGGGGTCAGCGAACGACAAGACAGGTGTTTGAGAAATACATCCTATCGGCGTCTGGAGCGGATGTCGCAGGGTTATGAGTCGGGCTCGTTTGACCTTATTTCCGACAGCGGCGGAAATGACTACGGAAGTAAACAAAACAGGTGTCTCTTGGAATTACGTGGGCGTTGCGTAGGCGAGACAAAACCGGAAGGAAAAGTCCCGGTTCTAGAAGACTATAAAAAGAAATCGACACACAGATTCGCCAGCAGAGAACGGCCAGTGGAAGCAGAGAGACACCACAGGCAAGACTTACACTCCCGTCGACTCATTCTATGTGCGCTCTCACTCTTCCATTCTCTGTTCCACACAGGCTCGTCGTCAAGAATAGAAATATAATCTTATATTTTTATATATGCGTGTTCTCGTTGTTTGTCGTCGTACAGTGATATATAACAACTGCCGTGAATGAGGCAAAATTAGATTCAACTGAAGTACTACGAAAGTACAATTTCTTTCAAGTCATTATTGTTGTTTTTAGCGTGTGATGCACTCGTTCTATCAATCCATTGCATTGTGGATGATATGCAGTTGTACTTAATCTATAAAATGCTACTACTATTCTTGGAATAATTTGCTTTCAGATTTGTGACTATGATTGATGACAACGTATAGCGGTACGCGGAATTGTGATATCCATGCATTAATGAAAGCTTAGGCTACTGACTTTGCAGTGATTTATATCATTGGTTAGACTTCAATCAAAAGTTTCGCATGATCTCTAAAGATAAGTAAATATCGATAAAGGCTGATATATTGTTCTGATTCTTTTCGTATTGGCGGTAACAGCCCGACAATGTCGATGTTTACAGTTTGAAATCTTGTTGAAGGTAACTCAAAATTCTGCACAACAGACTTGATGTGTATGTGAATTTTGGATTGTTGACAGACCACGCATTCTGCACAGAATTTCTTTATGGATTCGTCCATTTCAGGTCAAAATTATCTTGATTTTAATAATTTCGAAGAGGCATCTACTCAAGGGTGCGTTAAGGAATGTAAGCTAGTAAATATTGTTCTACGCATACCCCTAGGAACAAATAACCTAGGATGTATGGTGGAAATATTACATAGTATGGATCAAATTTCAGGGGAAATTATATATTTTACATTTTTATATGACCTGATTTCGTCATCGTGCTTCTGTGTCTGTGTTATCTCTGACAAATCACAAGCATCTATTTACACTGCGAGCGCGGGTCTTTATAGACAGCCTGTAGCTATATTCTGCTTGCCTCTGATATATACAATATCAGATATATACTCAGATAACACTGAAAGATGATGCTGCTGTCGATCGGATTTTGCTGGAGTCTGACTATGGAATGGTGCGCACAACGGCTTATGATCTGCAAACAGTACTACATTGCGGCCCTCAATGAGGTGGTGAAAATGCAACACGGAGAGATAAGCAGCGAGAAGCTCTCGATTGAACGTAAAACATTTTGTCTGCGCCTGTTAATTTTTTTTTAAAGAATCCAATTGGTATAAGTTGTTTGTTTACTATTTGATGTAAGGCAGCGCCAGCCACGTATTGACTGCTATCGGTCACTAACCAGTATTCTGTTATTGAAGATTGGGAATGTGCTAATGCTGTCATCTCTATTAACTTATTTTTATAACATCAAATGCGTTAAATTCTTGTTCATTTAGCTCAAACACTGATTTTGGATTTAACCGCATGCGTTCAGATAACGGCAATATGTTTGCATAATTTGGAATAAGTTTTCGGTAAGCAACTGACATGTTCTAAAATCGCCTTAGACTTTTAGAATCCGTTGGTTTAGGAAAAGTTTTAATAACTTTAATTTTCTTTTGTGTTTGTAGTAAACCGTTTTTACTGGCATGAAAAACTAGAAAATCTAGTCCCGTTACATTAAATATGCACTTATCTATCGAAATTCTTAGGTTATTGTCATTAAGTACTTGTAGCACTTTAAGTCTTTTTTTGTATTGCTGTTCATTATCGCTAAAAACTAGGATATTATCCATATATATGAATACCCAATCCAGTTTGAAAAGTATGCTATCCATGAAACGCTGAAATGCAGCAGATGCAGTTTTTAACCCGAAAAGCATGTATAAAAATTCGAATAACCCAGGGGATGTAGCTACAGCGGATTTTGCTACGTTCTCGGGATGCATTTTAATTCGATGATAAAAATATATGTTTTTCACAGTAGTTTATAAAATATGTATTTCACCGCAAAAAAGACACTAAAATTCCCTATATTAATCTCTGGCCTCACCGCTAACACACACACACACACACACACACACACACACACACACACACACACACACAAAACAAGATTTATGACCAAAATTTTGAACATTCTAAAAAGGATCGAAAAATATAATTTAATAATTAAAAAAAACCCTTTAGTCCTTCCTGTTCTTATTAATAAGGAAGATTTTGACAATAAAACTATGTTTTTATTGAGTTTGGGGCATTTTTCATCATGGTAGACTCATTTTTAAGTAATCAGCGGATGTACCTAAATAAAACTTAAGAGATTATTTAATTAGAACAACTTTGTAATCGCTTATATAAATAAGACATATTAAGGACACTATTATCTTCGATGGAAAATGAATTCGATAAATAATGTTTTCGATGAATAATTAATTTTTACATGAATTATTTCAATTTTTTTCCATTTTAATTATAATAATTTATAAAGGTTTAAATCTTTTAAAATTCTAATTTATTTGTACTGGTTAGGTGATATTGTTAACAAGTAAAAACTATATTTATTAATCATAAATGAAAACTTAGTACAATTTAGTGAAACCTAGTATTTTAAAACAATTTTGAATGTTTTTGTATGTATATAAACTCGCCTATTGTTGTACATAATTAGATTCCAATAAAATTTGCATTTTATATGAATACTAGCTAATGAAAATTGAGATCTAGTAGAGTGGGGGTTTTCATACCGTAGATTGGGAGATGTATTATAGATTCGAAGTGCGAATTACAGCCTCCGTTTTACCGGCCTTGCTGTTACCAACAGATATTTATTCCAATTCCATTCAAATTGCGTGTCTGTACGTTTGTATATAAGCATATATATTTTAATTCAGTGACACACCTAAAACTCTTCCTACATAATAAAAACAAAGCACTTTAAAAATAATACTTTTTAGGATTTAAAAATTATTTATTCTCTTGTTTCCTATTATATTGCTCAGCTCAATGTAGGTGTTGTCCAAACTGAGTAGTAGAGGAATATTTTATTCTAGTTTCTCTTTCCAAACCCGGACCAGTTGTGCGTATATGTATGGTATTTAAAGATTCCGTATTGGTGTTATGTAGGGTGTGTTGGGGAGAGTTCACATGTAAGTAATTAAAGAAATATACATAAATTTAGGGCCGTTCATTCACTTGTTTTTTGTTTTTTTGTTTTTTGTTTAATGGAAACTGTAATAAAACAAAATTCTCTATGGCCTCTTGGGTATGTCCGTTTTCTTTTTGTGGTCTAGAAAGTAAGGGTAAGTAAAGATAAGCATCGTTATAATAGGCGAACTCAAGTCGGCTTTGCACTAAGCTGGAACGACCAAAGAAAGTTTGTACCTATTTTATCGTTTGGAGGTAATGGTTGTAATGGTCGAGCTCAAGTCGGCCTTGCGCTGAGTTGTAAAAACCAAAGAACAAGTTGATTTTCTTTATAGGTGGAGGTTTTGGAAGGCACGTACGAACGACATGCGTTGGAAAGTGGAAAGAGAGTTCAGTCATCAGAGTACGGGGAATCGAACGTGTCCCAGCGGCGACGTTATTTTTCTCCACGTCCTGATACATGATTTGAGAAAGAAAAAGAAAGAGAGAAACAGTAAGAAAATGTTTATCTTTTTATAGACTTGAACAGCGCCATCTAATGGTTGTTTGACAAAATCAAGATGGGATAATAAAATTTCCGGTACCGTTATTACTAACATCATGGGTAAATGGAACTCTTTTTTCTTTTTCTATTATTATTATTATTATTATTATTATTATTATTATTATTATCTCTACCTTTTATTGTATTCGGTCGTATTTGTCTGTTTATTGCGTCCGTGGTTAAAGTAATCAGGGAAGATTGATTTCATGACTGGCATGAACTGATTACATTTCGGGTTCGATTCGGTACCGGATAAAGTCTTTGGGTTATTTTCCCGGTTTTTTTTTTACTAATATTTTTCGTACGTTTCACCTGCCAAATACTGGATTACTTTCCCTAGAGTCCTTTACGTTATTTCAATTGCTGAACGTACTATTTTTTCCACAAAAATATTATTATTTAATTTAATAATTATTATCCAAAAGCAAAAAAAAAAAAAAAAGAAAGAAAAAAAGAAGAAAAGTAAAGAGCAGTCGCGTTCATTGAGGTTATTCTCTTTTAATAATCATCTCTTGGTAATCACTAAGATGATGTTGGTATTGCCTTGGCGGAGGTTTGTGGTCTTTGACTGCTTTTGTTTTATTTATTGATTTTAGTTCATTTTTTTACATGTGTGTGCGTGTGTGTGTGTGTGTGTGTGTGTGTGTGTGTGTGTGTTAAATGGCAAAAGCACATGTAAGTCACTCATACATAATACAGGCTAACACATGTACATTACATACGCATATGAAAAGTCATACGTAGATAGCGCATGACGGACAGAGAACCAGCTTGTTTATATGCGAGTGGGCTCGTGCCGTCAAAAACGACGGAAAAATATATCAATATGCCATCTAAAATGATGGCAACATATATATTGATGTGCCAACTATTGAGTATCTTACATCAAGACATGAGAAAAAAAAAACAAAATAATACAAGCCCCTGGGCGCGACAGGAGATAAACACACACACACACACACACACACACACACAATGGTCTTTATTATAATAGAGAAGATATATATATATATATATATATATATATATATATATATATATATATATGACACTGTAAAAGAGCGAACACTCGGCAAGAGCTTTCATAACTGGTAGTAAAGTTTAATAACTGGTAGTAAAGAGAATGAACTGAGCCGACGCTGCTTCACTAATGTCCCTCCAATGAACTAAGCCGACGCTACACCGCTATTGTCTCCCTCTCCATGAGCATGACAGGATGGATATATATATATATTTATAAAAGCATTATATCACTACACAAAAATTTTCATGTTTCTGAACAATACCGTTCTTCTTCAGATGATAGTTTAAAATAAATTGTGAAAATGATTTATTTCGACAATATAAAATGAATTCATGGTTAATTAGAAACTAAAGAGGTAGTAGTAGAAGGGACAGGTAGAGAATATGCTTGAAGGTATGTCACTTGAAATTTGATCTTGCGTCATGTTCCATTTGAGTTGGCTGATGAATTAATACCAGTAAAAATTGAATTAAAAAACGTTGAATATGTGCAGGTGGTGTAACAGATGTCGGCACAGAAAGTGTTTAGAGTTCCAAATTCCAAGCATATATTTTGTGTTCCCTTGTTTACACTCGGGAAAGGCATAAACCCATCTCTTCCCTCATACTTCCCCATCTATGTGCACAGTAGAAAGAAGTATTGGGGTCTCTCGCCTTGGTAAATTAACCAGTCTAGGAGAAAGACAATTCTGAATTTTTTTCTTTTGAAGAAAGCAGTGTGAAATTATTCCACCATATTTTCGAAGAACAGTTATGGCGATTCACTATTTACAGATAATTAAGTTAACTGCTGAGAGTCATGATATTCTATCTTATACTGAAAAGGATATTACTTAAAAAAAAAAAAAAAAAAGGACCGGCGCTTACTACATTCGACTTCCCTGACAGGGTGGGATTGGGGTTCCGGGCCGTGCTTTATGACCCTCGCTATGTTATCAGCTTTTTCTTTTTTCTACCTATATTTATATATATTACAAATCAAACTCGGCGCAAATGACTATTAAAGGATGAGAATTTTTTTTTCGGAATTTGACGTCATTCTGAGTTTTTTTTTTTGTTTTTTTTTTTGTTCAAGTCTGTGAATTTACTTTGCTCAAGAAGGAAATTACTGGAAATTACTGGAAAGTAATTGAAACTCACCTGAAGCGAGCTGATGTGTAATGCTCCTCATGCCAATGACATTTCCACCGAGCTTCTCTACGGCATATGACTTCCATTGAATTTCTTTTAATGTGTTCCTCTCGAATTTGTATTTAAATTGGCGTCACCAGGGGAGAATGTGCACTGTTTCTGAGCCTTCCTCTCAACTGTTTCACTTGCACACCGGTCCCCCTCACTAAGGTGAGGCTTCATTATAACTATATACAAGTGTGTTGTAGATATACTAGCTCAAATGTCTAACTTAGATTTACGAAAAATGTCGAAAAACGGCAAACCTCGCGTTCTGAGAATGCTTTATTCATGCTAAATTTCGAAAAAAAAAATTCACTGGTTTTTTCTATAATGTTGAATGTGTTTTAAAATTATTCACAAGAAAAATCTCAAGTTGATGCTAAACATTCATGCAAGACATTATTAATATATTTAAGCTCTAAAGTGTAATTTTAGATACAGTGTATTTATTTTCGATTTTTCTTATTGAATTGTTTACCTATATTGCATACGTTTCGTTACTGTATATAATTAAGTTACAATAAAATTTATCTTTTATGTGAATATTTAGTTATGAAAATTTTTATGCAATAGAATGGGAAGACCATATCATAAATTCGGCGGGGAGTGGGGCACGAAACCCTTGCACCGGCCTTGATTGACAGAGTGAATTTTGAAGACCAGACAAATCCTGAAAGGGGCGACCGAAATGACAACATTCTTTAAAGTTGAGAATTGACGTTAAAAAAACAAAAAAAAAATTTATATTTGTCTTATCTCCCCGCATCTAAATGTAGTAAAGTTAACTGGTTAACAATATCGCTAAGAACTAGGTTTTATTCCAATCCCTAGTCTTGTGTTTAGTTCTGATATCATACTGTATAAATTTTTACATTCATTTTATTTTATTTATATTATACATTGGTAGGATTGTTGTCCCCATTGTTATTGACATATTCATGACGTTTCGACCGCTGTAAGTTCCGGACTTTTTCAGGTGTTTGGGATTTCGAACCGAACCCTATATTTCGTCTAAGAAATATAGGGTTCGGTTCGAAATTGTAGATTGTTCTAGTTTCACGTGCCATGCCGCTTCCAGATAACTCAGTATCAGTTATCTCCCTTTTAAATCAACTCCACAACTTTTTGTTCACCTCTGCTGTAGCCAGGCATTGAAGTCACAACTCTTTGGGTCAAGTCACTGGATTTAAACAACGGTTTTATCCACTCGGCCACGTGTCATTGAGGAAATAAAGGGTTCGGTTCGAAATTCCAAACACCTGAAGAATCGTCGAAACGTTATGAATATGGCAACAAAGAAGAGGACAACAGTCCTTTAAATAGGGTAAATAATTACAATACCTCATCTCAGAATAGACAGTCATTTTATTTTGCACAAAAACTTGTTTTCTACTTCAGTATTTATCATTTGTAATATACTCTTTTCGAACGTGTGTATTACTGGTGAGAGCACACGCTCAAGTTTTTCTTTCTTTTTTTTTTTTTGTGTGTGTGTGTGTGTGTGTGTGTGTGTGTGTGTGTTTTTGTTTTTTTTTGTTTTTTTACTTCCCTGCCTTAGCAAGTATGGAAATAGCGACAGTAAAAATCAGACCCCGACCTATCACCAGTCACGATGAGCGGATGTCCCCCTGAAGTAGCCCCGTGTCTTGAGAGGATATTGAGCCTCAGGCTCACACCCGACCTCAAATGGAATTCTTATATGAAATCCATTGCTAAAGATATAGGTAAAATGATCGGCTGCCTGTATGGCTCCAATAAGTACCTGACTCCTCATGCTATCACCTACCTTTATAAGAGCCAGGTCGGGCCGAAAATGGAGTACTGTTGCCATATTTGGACATGAGCTGCCAGGACCTCACTTTCCAGTATTGATAGACTTCAAAAGCGTCTCCGATGATCTGTTGGAGAAGAATCATTTTCCACACTCCAACATCTCTTTCTCAGTCGAGATGTGGTGAGTATGGAAAGTGCTCGGGCGAATTGCATCACCTGATTCCAACAGGTCTGACCTTCGCGGCTAGGACCCGCCATTCCATTTACATAGTAGCAAACCACCCGCACTCCCTGCGTGTTCTATCAGTGATAAGTAAGTTCCACGCAACGAAATGCTTCTTCCCGATGACCAGGACCCAAGAGGATTTTTCCCTGATCATTACAATCTTGAGCCTGTTCAAGTCTAGTGTTAACCGTTGTCTTCCCCTTTTTTCCATATAAACTACCCTTTAAAGTAACTCTCTACCTTGGCCGTCGGGTATTGTACAGTGTGAACCAGACTGTAAAAAAATAAAAAATATATATATATAGAAATGACGATTGTCGCCCCATTGTTCCAATAAAGCAAATTTCTTCCTTCCTCCTTTTCATCCGACAAAATTCTAGTATCATCCACTACTGGCTTGAAACTGAACGGTGATTATAATTAATGGCTCTCTCAGCCACGTGAAGTGTTTTTAACTTGATGGTAAGTTAAGTTATATTTCTAAGATCAACATATTTCTAATATCAAAGTCAATTTATTTCTTTTCAATCCCCCGTTGACTTTTCTTGATTTTTAAGCCGCTTTTCTTGGCAATTCTTGCGTTTAACTCTATTCCATAACGGTCTGTAGCTTAACAACAACAACAACAACAATAAGTGTTATAATAATAATAATAATAATAATAATAATAATAATAATAATAATTTATAGTACGAAAGCACATTAGTGCATAAATTTTGCTTCAGTTAGCATTCTGGCTATAATTTGATTTATATTTCGACGAATTTTAGCAATTACTCTTGTTATCATTCTTTAAAAATAATCGTTTTAATTTCAACATTTAAATTGAGTTTTAAATGTTAACCCATTTTTATACGTACAATCATGTAATAGCTGTTCCATTATCACCTATTTTTTCTCCAAGACTACCTGTATTTAAAAAAAAAACTCATTGCTAAAATTCTTTCCTAATACTGAATTTCCATTTACCATAAAAATGCTCAGTTGATAAGTTATTTGAGTGCAAAAAGAAAATTGTCATCATCACCAGCCGATGTTTAGTAGCGGTCTGTTCTTAATAGCATTTTCTAGTTCAAGGTTTCACCTAAAATAAATTTCTTCTTCTTCTTCTTCTTCTTCTTCTTATTATTATTATTATTATTATTATTATTATTATTATTATTATTATTGTTGTTGTTGTTGTTGTTGTTGTTGTTGTTGTTGTTGTTGTTGTTGTTTGTTGTTGTTGTTGTTATTATTATTATTATTAGAACTATAATTAGAATATTTCTATTCCTCTTCCTGTTCTTATTCTTTTTATTCATATTCCCGTTCTTCTTGTTCTTATTCATATTCTTCTTCTTATTTCTATTCTTCCTCTTGTTCTCATTCTTATTCTTGTTATTCATATTCATATACTTCCTCTTCCTTTTCTTATTCTTATTTTTCTTATTCTTATTCCTATAACCTCTCTTCTTATTCTTATTCTTCCTCTTTATTCTTATTCCTCCTGTTGTTGTTGTTGTTGTTGTTGTTTTTGTTCTTGTTCTTATTATTATTATTCCTCTTCCTATTCTTCCTCTTTTTTCAACTTCTTTTTCTGCTTACGTTTCCTATTCTTATTACTATTCATTCTTATTATTTTTTTTATTCTTGTTTCTATTCTTCCTCTTATTCTTCTTGTTCTTATTCCTATTCTTATTTTTGTTTCTATTCTTCCTCTTCTTATTCGTAATATTCTTATTATTCCTCTTCACCTTCTAGTTCTTCTTTCTTCTCTTCTTTTTATTTTTATTCTTGTTACTATTTTTCTTCTTGCTCTTATTTGTATTCTTTCTCATTGTTATTCCCATTTTTGATCGTCATCTTATTCTTATTCTTCTTATTATTAATCCTATTCCTCTTCCAATTCTTCTTCTTTATTCTCTTCTTCTTGTTTCTATTTCCTCTTCTTATTTTTCTTGCTCATTTCTCTTCTCTCTCATTATTATTCTTATTCCTATGCTTCATCTTCGTATTCTTATTCGTAGTTTTCTTATTCTTATTCTTCCCCTTTTTATTCTTATTTCTATTCTTCGTCTTCTTATTCTTCCTCTTCTTTCTCTTATTCTTATTCCTATTCTTCCTCTTCTTACTATTCGTCGTCGTCTTCTTCTTCTTCTTCTTCTTCTTATTATTATTATTATTAATAATAATAATAATAATAATAATATCATCTTCTTATTCTTATTCCTATTCTTCCTCTTATTATTTTTATTATTATTCCTATTGCTCTGCTTCTTATTCTTATTCATATTCTTCTTATTCCTATTCTTTTTCAGTTTTATTCTTCCTGTTACTCCTATTCTTCTTCATTATTAAATAATCACAAAACTAGAAGTATTTTAATTCTAATTGCATAATTAAAATTTCCATGATCAAGTTTTTATTACAGAAGAAATCTAAATATCAATCAGTGCCAAATGAATATTACATAAAAAATTTATTTTTGAACAATGTTGTAGGAGTTTTATTTCGCTTATCTTTTTTTTAAAGTTTAAATGTTTTACATCTCTCCAAGAAACTAATCCTTATTCATTCAGATGTATGATGAGGAATTTAGAACTTTTCTTCCACTAAAATGTTACATTATCTTTTATAAAGTAGAAAAAAGCCTTAAGTTATTGATTTATTTATTTGATTTTTTTTTCATTTATTTTACAACTTATACGGGAAAATCTCTTGTTAAGGTTCCTTTCATTTTTTTAAATAATTTGAATACTGAACATTTTTCACTTTCAGTCTTTCACATATTTAAGGTTACATCTATCTAAATATGTGAATTGTTGTTTGAATTGATTCTAACACTGATTTTCTTTTTGTTTTCAGAGTGAATTTAAGGCTAAGTCACTAGGTAAAAAATGGTAGATAGATATATACTAACTAGCAGAGCTCGACATACTAAGATTCAAACAAATGAAATCCTTCCGAATTAGAACGGATTTTTATTTTTTACTTTATTCAATATTTATTCGTCCTATTTTTATTACCATTGTAGCAACAACAGTAACACTAACACTAACAGTCATTTAAAAGTTAAACTCTAAAATTATTATTATTAAATAAATAAATAAGGATGGTGATGATGTTGTTGATTGTGAACAACAGTAACACGTTGAGGTCTAGTAGTAAATTCCACGAGTCGAAAAAGTCTCCATGTGATTGTGATGTGCTGTTTTAATGTTTACTGTTTAATTTAAGTTTTCTTTTTTGTATTTCTCATCTTGTAATAACCAGCACAAATAATTAATTATATTCATTTCTTTGTTTATTGTTTTTATTAATAATGACTGGAAAAGGTAACACGAAAAAAACACATCTTCAGGCATGTGCTCCTGTTTTTTTCACGTTGGCACAACATGTCATGTTGCAGGAGTCTGACGATGCTGCAGATTCTCTACTACACAAAAATTTACTCATGGATAATATCGCATGCACGTATTCTGTATTCATTTTATCTGCAAAAAAAATCAAAATTTAGATCATATTGTTAAATAAATAAATTAAATGAATGCTTTTACAAAAAGACACAGTTTAAAAAAGAAAAACGATGGATAAACAAGTGATTTTATTTAATTTAAAAAATAAATTTCGCTCCAGAGTTCAGTATTAAAAATCGGGATGGGTAATGGAAATAATGTCAATAAAAAACAGTTCTTGATTTAAAATAAATAATAATTTTTTATAATATGAGATAAGATTTAAAAAAAAAAAAAGAGGGAGAACGAATTCCTCACCTCCTCCCCTGCTGAAAGTATCTGTCTATCTATTGAATCTATTCTATCTACGCCGTTTGTCCTCGTGGTGAGTGCTTTGCTTCCCTTGGTCCTTGTTCACGCCTTGCAGCAGCCACACGCGGATCTAAAATTTCATTCATTAATTTCCAATTCCGCTTCGACCCCCGCTCAACTCATGTGTCAATAGAAAATAAGGAATCGATTTTTTATTTATTTCATCATCTAAGATAGAGAATTGTTAATATTGCCAATAACTTAACAGAATTTAATATATATATATTTTTTTTGGTTTAGTTAATTTTAATCGTTTTTTTTTTGTTTGTTTAAATTCATTCTAACCGGGCCGGTTTGTTGTTAAATCAACGAGACGAAGACGTGCATTCGCCAGCCATGTTGTGTTTTCCCTTAATCGTCTATCTTTCTTTCTTGTAAAAGAAAAGAAAAGGGACAACGATCGACGGACACATTTCACTCATTACTGGTATTTATTTATTTATCTATCTATATTTATTCTCTTGGTTTTATTGTCTTTAATCTTTAAATGTTTGAGTGTGTTTTCCGACACTTGTCAGTGGTGTTCTTTTTTGGCAGACACTTCGAGCCTGAGGTGCACACTCTTTTAAACTACTGTAAAACTCGAGCACGTTTCTCGCTTTTATTTTTGTATTTTAGTAAAAAAAAAAATTGAATAGAAACCCTTTTTTTTATTTTATTTCAGTAATTAATTTCTAGAGGAAAATGAAAAAAATAAACTTTGTTTTACTTGGATTAAACAAGGAAGTAAAATACATTAAAAAAATTCTGTAACTTTTTTTAAATCAGTTTTTTTTCTTCAGCCTTTTTTTTTTTTTTTTTTTCCAAATTCTGAATTTTAAATTATTTTCGAGATTTAATTTTTTTATCGTGGTTGGAAGAAAAAAAGACAACATTAAATTGTTTTAATTCATGTTGAAATCTCATTTTATTTAATTATTTTTTTTATCTTTGACCGTACGATTTTTTTAAGTGTCAAAGTAATAGTAAAAAAAAAACTAATTGAAATCAGTTAGTTTCATTTTTAAATATTTTTCACTTGTATAAGAAGTCGAATTATTCTTTGTGAAATGTTTTATATATATATATATATATATATATATATATATATTCCACATAAACTAAACACTTTCTGGAAAGTCTGGGTATTTTCTTTTAATTCAGTTCTCCATTGCACCCTAATAATAATGATAAAAATATCCGTTTTGTGGGGTATTTTTTGTACCCGTCTCTTGTAATGTGGATTCTGTGGTTATCTTTTCTTAGATTTTACTTTCTAAGATTTTCACACTGACATTGTTTCTTCGACACACTTTACAGACAGTGCCATTGTTTGGAATTATCGATTTCCAAGACCCTTTCCCTTCTTTCCTTCCTAGAATTTCCTGGTCTTGTCACATGAGATCACTTAGAGAGAAAGCGAACCTTGGGATTTACCCTGCCTGGAGGAAAATGTTAAGCATGCACATTTTTGTTTGTTTAATATTTTTTTTGTGTAATAAGGATTTAATGATTCACTGTATTTTCTTTTTGCATTAATTAATATTTTGAATACATTTCATGACCTGCAATTAGGAAGTAAAAAAGTATATTTATTCGGAAGCAGTTTTTGTTTTTTTTTTTTAAATGTACATTTTTTTTTTTTTTTTAGAAGAAGCAACTGATGAATATTATTATTTAAATATTCACGAATGTTGAGGATTGTTGTCAATTGGGTGTGAATTTATAAACAAACGAAGTATGATCTGATCAAATTATAAGTAAAAAAAAAAAATAATAATAATAGAGGCATTTTGGTTTTTCTTCCTTTTTTGGGAGGTGCTAAATTTAGTTCAAATTCTTTTTGTCTCTTTCGTAACATTTCATTTCTTGGTCGTGATATTAATTTCATTAAAATTTATAATTAATTAGACCAGAATCTGAAATTGATGTGTTTCCTTTCACTTGGACATTTTTCTTTTTTCATCTTTTACTCTTGGTTGTTAATCACTGGACGTAATTTTTGTTTTTATCTTACTTTTTAACAATTCAATCCCCGTTGGCATTAAGTGTTCAAATTCACAAATAAAAAAATTATTTAATTTTTGATGATAGTCGCTTCTTTGTATATTTTTGATGTTCATTATTATTGTCATTCTAACTACATTCTACAATTTTCTGTTCCATTTCACATTTTTACAAATTGTTACTGTGAGTGTGAAGTTTTTCTGTCGATAGTTGTTAAAAATCTGTTCTAATGACGTTAATTAAAATTTGGTGACGAAAGATTTAATTTCTACAGAGTATACACACGGATATATAAAAATATATTTTGTTTTAACTTCCCACCATCTTGCTTTAAAGATTGTATATTTGAAAGAAAAGATTGAATAGGTTATTCATTGCTGTGTCTTTAGTAGTTTCATTTTTAAAGTAAGTATTTATTATGTCAGTTGAACTTTTACAAACATCCAAGGATATTTTTAAAAACAATGAATTAATTAACATTGTCAAAACTCATTAGTTGTGTGTGTTCATTTCATAAAATTCTGACAGCAGCTGGACTTTCAAATTGTTTTGAATAATTATTGATTTTCACTTTTTCAGAGTTTTTATTGTATTTTTGAGATGGTGTATTTAAATGATAAATGTGAATTGTGAATGAAGTTGTTGCAATTAAACTTTAACTAAACTAGTACTATGCCCTTTTATTTATTTATTATCCAAAAACATTAATTTCTATTTTCTATTCAATTATTCTAAACTTTACGACTGTAACTTTGCTTTTTTTATAGCAAGATAAGGAAACGAATGACAAAAAATAAACAAAAATATTACTTTTAATTTTTGCTTAAAAATTTGTTTGTAAACAAATGCTTTTAAAACAAACAAAGGCTTTTTGCCCAACATAATAACTGAAAAATGAAAATAAAGTTCTAAAAACTGATTTCATGCAAAAAAAGTTAAAAGTAAATTTAATTAATATTTCTTATTTGAAAATTAAAGCTATTTTAATTTCCTTTTTGAGGCAGGAATAATGTTACTGTCTGGCTGGATCATAGTAAGACACCTGAGGAAGGACGGAGGTTACAAGATCGAAATGTGTAAAACAATTGGTAAAAAAATTAATCTGGAAATAAACCACATACAAGTGTACAAAAAATGTACTTTTTATTTCTTTTTTAAATGAAACAAAAATCACGACCATTTTTATGGTGTATTTTATTAGGTTGCTAATTTTCAACAAAGTGTGACAGAAAATTTTGCTTATACTCAATAAAACTTTAATAGCAGTAATTAGCAGTTCCCTGTACCTTTTTTCTCTCCCCACCCTTTTTTAGTATTAAAAAACACATAAAATAACGTTGAACAAAAAGTAACAGATCTCTTTGTGTGGAGACACACACACTGTCCTAAAATCAATCTACCAAATCAATGTCACTTTTCTTTCCATTTTTATTTCACATTTAGATTTTACTTCACTAGTAGGACACTTGCTAAAAGGTTCCATTCAAAATGCTGAGCTGATTTGAATTACAAAAATACACAATGTCAGAAAAAAAATCTGATTTTTAAAAAAAGGTGTGTTTCAATTACTTTTTTTTATGGGGTGGGTGTTAGTTTTATTTTGTAGTTCAAATCAGATTTTCATTTTGAAGGGAATAAGTGTTTTATCATTAGTTTTAAAATCTCTACAGAAGTCTTACTCTTATATGCAGGAAAAGTCTGTTGTTGTTTCACATACAAGCTAACAGCCTCCAAAAATGTATTCAAGATCAAAACAAATGTTTTCATTTGGATATTAGATCTTAAAAAGAAAATTCATTTTGAGAAAATCAGATAATATTGAATCAAGTTTTTAAAACTTAACATCTGACCCCCAACCCCAATTTTTTTTAATTTTGTGTTGCCAAATCTGCGTAATTTTTGCTAAGTGTAAAAATAAACAAAACTCTTAACTGTTGCTTTCTCTCTCTTTGTCAAAGGATTACTGAACAAGATTGTTGTAAGGTTTTAATGGGATGAGGAAGAAGCACATATTATGAGTATATATAGGATAAATATTGGTTGACCCTAGACGAAGAGGTGAAGGTTGTAGTTGTGAGAGAAGCATCCTCTCTAGAGTCTGTTCCACAAGGTGAGAGTTCTGGAAAAGAAGCCATTTTCCTCCTTACAAAAAAAAATATGAAAGGAATGATGATGATTTGACTGTGACAATTTGATAGGTCTTTTATGTGCGTTGTGGTGCATTGGATATCGGCTCGGAACGAGAAATTGGGGAGGTGAGTTCGAATTCCAGCCGAATACATTGCATTTACTTACGCGCAAATACCCTTGGGAAAGGTATTAATCCATCTATTCCTTCCAGTTATGGGTTAAATAACAGGACAGATTGGGTTCTATATCCTTGGTCGGCAACCAGTCTACCGCAGAAAGCAATGGCAACCTACTGCGGGATAATATTCTGCCCAGTCAGTCATGTCTCTTTTGAGACATGATCGCCCAAGCGTGTATCACGTATGGCACTTAACTGACTGACTGATTCATTAGTGAGAAAACTGGTTTAGTTTCTGATGACCTGACCATGTGGTAGGTAGTACTGGTTTACGTTGTACCAGTAACACTCTTAGAGAGTGACATGACATTTCCCTTTGGCCTTTTCCCCTTTTTATAAGAACGTTGTTCATTTTTTTTTTTTTTTTTCACTAGAAATGTAAATTGTTTTTGTTAAATATCAACAGAAACGATTGATAATTTCTGTCTATACTTTTGAGATGAGGTATTGTAATTATTTACATTGTTTGAACTGTTGTCCTCACCTTTATTGCTATATTCATGGCATTCCTTAGATGACTGGAATTTTGAACCTAATGCTTTCTTTCAATCATTGGGGTATATTGTTCTCGTTCCATGAGTCATGCCACTTTTGGATGTCTTATCTCCCATTAACTCAACTTAAGTTTTTCTTCATCACTACTGTAGCCAGGTATTGAACTCACAACTCTTTGTGTCAAGTCACTGGATCTAACCAACACTTTTATCCACTAGGCCATGTGTCTTTGAAACATTGTGAATATGGCATGAGAACAACATTCCAAACAATGTAAATGATAATTTCTGCCTGAATTTCTAGGATGAAGAGTTATTTACATTTAAACTAATATCCCCATCTTTATTATCATGTTTCAGTTTTTATGGTCTCTCGCTTTCTTCATTCAACATTCTCTGAAGACACCTAAAGAAGTTTGGATTGCACAACAGCCAAAACATGATAATTAGAAAAGGTTTTAGGGCATTATGAGTTCAAATTGAAATAATCAAGAAATTAATCTTCATCACTCTGTATTTGACTTCATTTGCTGTACAAATTTCATAGTTGAATTGTCATCTCCTGCTATGACAAGAGAAAACAACTGAGTGATGAGTGTGATTAACAATAAGGATACTGTAATTGAGAGGGATAAATACAGTAGAAAGAGAAGTAACATTAATAATGCAGAATGCTAAAGGTTAAATTGCTGATTTATTATATTTATTTTATTTAATATTTTGGCATGTAAATAGGACCTTCAATTTAAATGAATTTAATATCATCTTCAGTCAGTTAAGTGCCATACGTGAAACACGCTTGGGCAATCATGTCTCGAAAGAGACATGACTGACTGGGCAGAAGATTATCCCGCAGTAGTTTGCCATTGCTTTCTGCGGTAGACTGGTTGCCAGCTAAGGCTATAGAACCCAATCTGTCCTGTTATTTAACCCATAACTGGAAGGAAGAGACGGATTAATACCTTTCCTTTGCGTGTAAGTGAATGCAATGAATTCAACTGGAATTCGAACTCGGCTCCCCGATTTCTCGTTCCAAGCCGATATCCACTGGACCACAACGCACACCCTAACATCATCTTAGGCTCTCTTAAAAAAATCTTTTTATTTTTTGAATTTAAAATATAAATCTTAAAAGCTTATGTGACTTAGTATTATTTCTGAGTATTTTAAATCAACCTTTAGATTTTTTTTTTTTTTTTTTTCCAAGAAATTATTGTGTCAAATAATTTCTGTTTTATTAAATTTATTCTTGAAAACAAAGTACAATTACATTTTATTTAATTATATATTTACTATTATTTGGAATTACTTTTTTTTTCTAATTATCAAAGAGTTCTTCGATATCTTTGTGTAAAATGTCCATAAGATTTCTCCTCTTAAAGCATTTTGCAGTAATTAAAAGGTATTAATCATTTAGTGCAAAGACAAGTGAATATGGCAGGTGGGAATAGAATAAACCAACCAAGTTCCACAAAATTTTCTTGTGATGCAGACTTGTCTTGGAGAACAACATTTTTCCTATTGATGTGTGCAGGGTGCTTTATGACCAAACTTTGAACCTGTTACAGCTGCTGGATGTTTCAATGTGCATTTAATGTTTAATCATTATAAGAGCTGTAAATGAATAACTTAATGATTCCACTACACACAACATCAGCTTTCTTTCATGGAGCTCAGCTTTTGGTGTCAGATGTGAAGGTTTATCCTTGTCAGAAATACCAATATTCAGAAGAAAAAAATAAACAAATTTTGATTGGTCAGAATTCCTACTTAAGATTGAATAAAAAGATCGCATATTGTTGCAATCATGTGAAAGCTGTTCTAGAATGCTAGTTGAGAATTGATTTCTCTCGGCTAGGCAGTCCTGGGTATGACAATAAACTACATCTGGCAACAAGGCCACTGATTAGTAGTTTGGAAGAGTGTAGAACCACCTCTTAATTGCTTTGGTTCTTAGGTCCATCCTGACCTGGGGTAGTAGCACTTGTTAAATAGTGAATCCCTAAAACACTATGAAAGTGTAAAAATACATTTTTATATTAAAAAAAATTACCAATGATACATATTTATAGTAGAATTATTAATACATTTTATTACAAAATGACCATTTCTATAGATGAAGTCATAAAATTGTATTTAAAGTATTTAGATTTCAGCATTAAATAACCCATAGATATGTTGATATGCCACTAAACAAAATCAAACAATCTACAGGAAAGAACTCTTTCAGGACAATTAATTTATATAAATAGCCACAATTTCTTAAAGAAATCAAACTGTATTTCAAAATATAACTTTATCAAAAATACAACTTAAAACACACACATTGCCACATTTTTAATAATTTCTGTACAAACATGTATATGCACAAAAGCTGACTATCATTTACCGTGTACTCAGTTGTGAAAGTTGAATAACATGTCTCATATTTTTATTACTTCAAAGCTCCCAAGAAATTAAAATTTCAGTATTAAATGACTGTTAAGATGTTACGTCATTAAACAAATCAGCCTCAGCAGGGGCCATATAAGTCTGACGTGATGGAGGCCCAAAACTTCTTATGGTGATTTTCTCAGCATAGCTTAGATGTGGCACAAGGCCAAAAGTAAGGGATACCCAATGAGGATCAAACTCACTATTCAGTTGTAATGATTCTAGTGAGACAAGCTTGCTAACCATTACACCACCTTGAGGTGCCCAGGCCCAAAACTTCCTATGATTTCAGAATCAACATCACTGAGGAAACACTCTAGTGCACAATAGCTACATATAAAACAAATGTTGAACATTATCAAATTTATTCTTAACTGTCAAATATGATTAGTAGTTAAGATAACATATTCATCATTACAATTGGTTCCCCAAAATGAAAATTATGACTTAGCCTAATACATTTCTTGTGCCTTTCTTGTCAACTCCACAATTCTTATAATACTAGACCTCTTAAATTTTTGAATAATAAATTATGCATGTTTATGATTTTTCCCATAATAGTTTGAATATAATATGCAAGTTTGCTTTTTTTTTTTGTTTTGTTTTATAATCAAAGATTGATTCAAGAATGTGTATTGAAAACATACTAAACTTCTTTATAAAAATGTCATAAAAACAGTTCTAGATAAAGAACCCTCTGCCTAATTTTAATAAAATTTGGCACTGCACTTGGCAGAGGTTCAAGGTACAATGTGCTCCTAAATTGGTTAGAGTATTAAGTATCATTTAAGCTGCATCTCTGGAAAACATACAAGATTAGAGTTTTAGTATCATATAAATTTAGAAAAGAACAATTATGATGAATATTCATATTGGACTTTTGAAATGATTCTATTTTTTTCAACCAAACTTAGTATATTAATTATTCCTTTGGTTTTCAAATTGAACAGTTTTTATTTTTATATGCTTTCTAAAATTCATACTTTTTTCTTAAATATCTGACTGGTAATGTATTTAGGAAATGGGGATAATAGAAGACCTTTAAATTCTCTTTATAACCAGTTTAATATTTGGAAATGCCACAAACTCCAAACTTTATGCAATCTAGTATATAAAAAAAAATTAAATGTGTAAGAAATGTTTTAACAGTGTAACACCAAAATCCAAAGGTGCATTAGGATAGCAAAAGTTGCCTTTACAAAAGTTAACCAAAATATTAAGAAATGGGGGAAAATTTCATTAAAAACAAAGAAAATAGTACTGAACTGTGATTTAATATTGGTCCTCTTATATGGTAACTAGCAGTATAGCCCCGGTGTTGCTCGGGTGTAATGAAAGTTTTAAAACTAATTCATGGTCCTGGAGCTCTAGACTCTTTGGACGTTGACACAAAAGACTAAAAAGCAATAGTTGTTTCCAGTTAAAGCGAAACCGTAGACTGAAAGAAAAATGAATGGATGTAAATCAAATTTTGGTTTCCTGGTATCGATATAAAATTTTCTGCACTATTGTAAGAACTACAACCTTGAAGCTTCTGAATATCGTTTCTTATGTCTTTGTCTATGAGTGTATCAAATCTGGTTAAAATCGGACCACTCCTTCTATAACCCGATTTTCGATATTTATTGGCGGTACCTCGACACAAAACCTAGCTAAGAACACTTGCAGATGCTTATAGTTCAATTGTAAATTTTCAAGAAAATTGGTTCAGCCGTTTTGGAGTCTATAGGTAACAGACACACACACACACACACACACACACAAAGTTCCATTTATAAATAAGTTTAGAGGAATTTTGGACAATCTTTTCACAGATTAAGAAAAGAGTTGAGGCAACGAATGTGTGTTTCTACAGAAGAATGCTGAGAATACCATGGACTGAACTTGTGAGCTAAGATGAAGTTTTTAGAGAAAAGAACACTTATACTTAACCTCAGAAAGAAATAGTTGAAATTTCTAAGATGCATAAGGAGGGTTTAGAAAATTTGACACTGACAGGACATATTGAAGGCAAGAGGGGCACAAACCTCAGTAATAAACATATACTATCAAATGACCTTGATTCATTTTCTGTGGCTCATCAACCCTTTGCAGGTTATTTAAAGTCGGAATATTTTTAGATTCTAAGAATTTTTATTTTTTGGAGATAATAGATATCACCACAGAAAACAATACATTTAGATTTAAAAATAATTTTTAAAAATGATAAATCTTTCTTGAAGCTTTTTTAGTCTTAATTAAATTTAATATTTCTAATAAGCAAAAATGCAGAATACTTCACTGTGTTTCAAAACTAATTTAAATTGATTTGATGAAGGTTTTTCTTTTCTTTTTTTTTTTTCTATAATAGCTATTTTTTTTTTTTGTTTTTGTTTTTCTAAAAAAGCTGATTAGCATGCTCTCTTTAGTTTTTTTTTTCATCACAATGTAATTCACTTTATTAAAATATCTTCCAAGAATATGCTTTTCTGAAACTTTAAATCAGCTAATATTCCTAAAATAAACTCAAATTTATTTGGTTTGAAATAAATATTTTCTTTACATTTGAAATATTGCATAAAAGCCTTTTTTTATACAGCAGTAGCTGTTTGTTTAAGATGTTGACATGTTTATAAGCTTGAAGACAGATTGCTTATCTAATGTTGTTTTATGGTAGTCGACAATTTGATTTTGCAAGAATTTCTCAAACAATATTTGTTTGTTTTTTATTGCAAAAAGATGCTAACTTCTTCATACTAATCTTTGGCCCACCTGCTGATGCAAGAAAAACAGGATTTTTAATTTGGGACATGCTAGAAAGGATTAATAAAATTTATAAAATAATAAAAAATATTTTGGTTTTTCCTCTTAATGAGATAACTCTTTTGATGATAAAATTGTTTTTTTATCAAGTTTCATAATGGTATGCTCTTTTTAGGGCAATTCTGGAAGTACCTATATAATACACTATTTCTGTCCCAAAATAGTTGTTCCATTTAGTGCTTGAAATGTATATGGAAATGTGATACCTATTATGGACCAGTATCTAAATCTAAACTTATTTATAAATGGAACTTTGTCTCTGTGTGTGTCCGTTACCTATAGACTCTGAAATGGCTGAACTGATTTTCTTGAAAATTTACACAGTTGTACTATAAGCATCTGCGAGTGTTCTTAGCTAGGTTTTGTGTTGAGGTACCCCCAATAAATATGGATGATCGAAAAAATCGGGTTATAGAAGGAGTGGTCTGATGTTAATCAAATTTGATACACTCATAGATAAAGACATAAACGATATTCAGAAGTTTCAAGGTTGCAGTTCTTACAATAGTGCAGAAAATCGACTATATATATATATATATATAAGGCAAGATGTTTGTATGTGTGTCTGTTTATTTGCCTGTATGTCTGTATTTTTTTTTTCAGCCCTTTTATTTTAGTTTTTGGCTCTAAGTAGGTATAATTGTAGTTCTTAGTCTCAGCTATGATACCATTTACTCAGAGGACTTATTTAGCCTTCAAAATCAGTTTACGACGAAAAAAACTTATTTGATGTCGGTACCAGGAAATCAAAATTTGACTTACATCCATTTTTCTTTCAGTCTACGGTTTTGCTTTAACTGGAAATAACTATTGCTTTTTAGTCTTTTGTGCCAACATCTAAAGAGTCTGAGCTCCAGGACCATGGATTAGTTTTTTAAAGCTTTCATTACACCCGAGCAACGCCAGGCTATACTGCTAGTTAGTACATATGAAAGTTTATTTATATTTTTTTCTGTGGGAATTTTACTATTCTCTATTCTTACATGGCTAATTTGCCCTGTATTTACTTAAAATACAGCTTTCCCTATCATAGCCATAGTGACTTTCATTTGGCCTTATTATTATTATTATTATTATTATTATTAAAAACAAAAACTTTGTCTCTTCTCTTCTTTTGATCTGTGTGTAGAAGTTTTGCAATTTTTATTCCATTCTATTTCCCCAACCCTATTCTTGTAAATCTTGATCATGCCAATCCTCTATTTGTCTAATCTAACCTCACCTTTGCAAGCCTTCTTGAGTAACTGTTTAGCTTGAAGAGCTATTTGCAATGAAACCTGATTTCTTTCTTTCTTAGTTGTTATATAATATTTGCACATTATCAATATTCTCTGTCAATGAATCTTACCTAAAAAAAAGAGTTTACTTTCTAGGATGAAATATCTTTTAAGTTATACTTGCCAAAATTCCTATGGATCATTTAACGTTGTCTAAAATTTCTTTACAGAATGCCATCTCATGTGTTGGAATCTTTTCGTGTATATTTGTGTGAACAGCTACCAAAGAATATGATAGGCTTGAGATAATTCTCAATTTTTGTCTATGGATAAATTCTTATGTGGCCTGACCATCAGTAATAAAGATGAAAAAGATGCTATTGATAGATTTTGAAGTAAACAAATTAACTTTTTATAAACAAACACTTCTCCACTGGAGAAGTTGTTTAAAAAAAAAAGTGTAATTTTACATTAATGTTTGAGTGATGATAAACTAATTGTTTAGTGATATCTAAATCAAATATTACTCCAAACATTAATGAAATAATTAGTATCCAATATTATAATGGAGAAAAACAAAAAAAACATTAGACACTCTGCATTGAAATGCAGTTTAAAATTAGAGTATTTGATTGTAGCGTATAGTTTTTAGGGGCAATTTTGTATTTGTAATAAATCAGACAAAACTCTATATATATATGTTTTCAGAAATTAATCTGCATTTTATGGACAAAATAAATAAATTGAATTTATCAAATATATCTATCTTAAAATAGTTATAAATAAACATTAATTTTTGATGTCAACATAATTTTAAATTTAATCTTTAAGGACATTATAACATGACATAATTTGAGATTATTCAATTCTGTGTCTTAGATAATATTTGGTTATCTGAAAAGTTCATGTCGATTTGTAAGGAAAATTAAAATCCAAAACAAAATTTTGCCATTAAATTCAACTAAATGAGTCATTTTGTTGCACAACAATTTTATTTATTTATTTTTTTCTTCAACTACCCAGAATTTTGGTGTTTCTTTGCAAAGAACACATTAAAATGCTTTTTAATGTCAAAGAATTAAAAAAAAAGTCATTGAGTTTATTTTGCAAGGACCTAAATAAATGAAAATTCAAAGGTGCTATATCTGGTGAATCTAGTGGGTGGGGTAAAACATCTCAGCCAAGCTGCAACAATTTTACTGGGTTGCTAAAGAAACATGAGGTTTGGCATCATTCTGATGGAAAACAACACTTTTCCTTTTCATCAATTCTGGGCACTTTCTTGAATGCTGCCTTTTAAGTCATTAATTGCAATCAGTATTTTTCAGAATCCATTGACTCATTACTTGGCAGGAGCTCATAGTAAGGGATTCCTTTCCAAATCCCACCAGAAACACAGCTTGGCTTTCTTAAAATGACGACCTACTTTTGGAGTGGCTAAAATTGGCTCATGTTGCTTACTTCAGGATCTTTTTTGCTTAACATTGTTACAAATGGTCCATTTTTCATCACAAATCACTTCTCGAAAGAATGCATTTTCATTGCATTGTTATAGCAAATCTGAGATAGAAGTATGACCCAAAAGATTCTTTTCACTCGGATCATGTGGTACCCAAACATTGTAGTGATTTGAATAACTAAGCTTTAATAAGTGCTCATGGATGGTTGATTTTGATAAATTTAGTTTTTTGCCAAATCCTGTATTGTTATTCTCAATCAATGACTTGATTTGGTCATCATCTGTAGTGATGGGAGTCTGCCTGAATGTTCTTCATCAATAAGGCTACAATCACCAACTTTAAACATAGCAAACCACTTCTGTACAATTTTGTCAGGTAAAGCACCTTCACTGTACACAGTAACATAACTTTTTGTTGCTTGTGAGACATTTTTACCTTTTACAGTAATAAAAAAAGGCATCAGTACTTTAAGTACTTTATAATCTTCCATTTTTCATAGGGATGCAAAATTGACATGAATTAAGTAATTTTAAACTTTCTATCTCAAGATATAGTTTGAAGTGTGCTCTAATCAGAAATGTAAGCATATTATATGTTGATAAATTTAAAGTGTTCTAACATGTTGGCATATGAACAACTAAAAATTAGCATGAACTTTCCAAACAAACAAATATTTCTGTTATAGAAAGGAATTACTATAAAAAAGACAAATGTAAATGATTCTGACATATATACAGAGTGTAATGGATAAATTGTCTAAATTATGCAAAAATGAAAATAACACTACCATTTCATTTTAACGGATATTTACCAAAATTACACAAAATTGAAATGGTAAATAGTAAATTTATTCAGTAAAGTCGCTATTGACTTCAACCATGTCCTCCAGACAACTTCAGAATCTCCTGCAACACTTCTGGACAGTTTCCTTGTTTAAGTTGGTGAATGCTGCCATGATCCTTGCATTCAGTTCATCTTTGGTTTAACAGGGAGTTATGTTGATCTCTTGCTCAACTGTACCCCAAATATAATAATCGAACAGGATTGCAGTCTGGGGAGTTAGGTGGCAAGAGGTAAGGGGTGATGTGGATGCAGAAACTGACAACCATGACTTGTTTCTCCTGCTTGTGTGGCATAGTGCAGAGTCCTGTTGCCTGGCATAGGGTCTTCCAGCAGCCACTCTCTTAATCCTGGACAGCATATCTCTTCAAGGCACTTGATGTAGAACTCCATGTTGAGTCTGAGGTTCTCAGCAACAAATTCAGCAGTTCATATTTTTCTTTTTTTTTTATCAGAATGATTAGAGTGAGTTTTCCAAGCTGCTGTACCTTTTTGCAATCACCATTAGACTCCTTCAACTCCTTCTGAATCCTTTGTGCTGTACTTAGATTGCTGCCCAATCACTCTGAAATGCTAGTATTGTAGCTTCTGACAGGAATGCCAAGCAATACAGCATATAGTTTCCAAATTTCTGGTGGAGTGAATTGTGTCATGGTAATCTTTTGCTCACAGGCAGTACCCAACTGACCCTACTATACTGTGCAGTTGATAAAAATGTAAAACAATGTGAATACATGAAACTAAAAATATAAAATAACCATAATTTATCCATTGCACTCTGTGTGTGTGTGTGTGTGTGTGTGTGTGTGTTGCAAGGGAGGTGGGACAGAGCACCTTACTTTTTCCTCTGTGGATATTAAGTTAACAAAGTCTATACAATAGATTAACTAAAAAAATCTTAGCAAAAAATGAGCTCAGTCTTAAAACCTCAGGAAAATCGAAAAATTGAGTTTTAAGTTTCTTGGAGGCTTTAAAGATGCTGACTTTTATTTATTCTACTGACATGAACACTGACAGCATTCACTTGAAATCAGGAAAATTATTTGGTTTATTAGTTGTCGTTATTTACAGAGAGGTTGTGCCAGCCATTTTGCATTTTTTATCGTGTCACTATCATAAATAATTTTATTTTTAATTTTTTTTATTCTTTCTGTGTTGTAAGAAAAAGAGATGGTATGTTTACTGGTGTTGAAGAGTAACTTGGTTTTGTTATGTAAACAAGAAATTCTAGTGGTTAACTTACATTTCGGTGGGGGGCACTTTGCAACCAGCAACAATAGATTTGAGGATCCAACTGCCAAAATGTAGGCTTTTAATAAATTCTAGCAAGCTCACCAAACTCATACAGCTGGTGATTTGGGTGCCTTAAGCCCATAAGAAAATTTTGAAATTTGACAAATTCCAGGGGAATTTTGAGGCCATACATTAGAGCACATTTTAAGGCCAACATTAGCCACTTCAATCTATTGACTAATGATTCTATCACTATACTTGCTTTAATTTAATAACAAATATTAAAAAGAAATTGATTTTGTTGAAAAATTCACTCATTAAAGTTTTTTCAGGGGCCTTTCTGGTATTAAGGGCTCTGAAGTTTAAGCTTCGTTAGTTTCATAGATATGCCACTGAAAAATTCTTAATTTGCATATTGATTTAAAAAATGCTTTTGGTTAGACAATGCTGACTGCTATTAAATAAGTTCTGTAAAAGACTTAATACTGTGTAGAGCTTAAGCATAATATAAAATATACATACTTTTAGCTAAAGTATTTATATTTTATAATTTTGTGCTGTCTCTTACATGCACACATTGTGCAAAAGTAGGTATACAGTAATGAAAAAGAAACATTGTATTATACAAAAATATTAATAATAAACATATCAATCCCTCAAATGTTCAAACTGTTTTCTCCCAACATTCCTACACTCTTTATTTACAGAATATTTATTATCTATCAAAAAATATAAATTATGAAAATGGTTTTAATGAATTAAATATCAAGATATTCCCTATCAGCTGAAAATAAATACCTGAAGAATTGCCATGCATGTTACACGCTTGGGTGATCATGCCTCTTCTAGGCAAAAGATTTTTCTGCAGTAGGTTGCCATTTCTTTCTGTGGTAGAGAAGCTGCCAACTAAGGCTATAGAACCCAATCTGTCCTGCTATTCAACCCATAGTTGGAGGGAGAAGAGATACCTTTCCCAAGGAAATTTGTGCATAAGTGAATGAAACAAATTCGACTGGAATTTGAATGTTGTCTATCACAACATCTGTAATAATAAAAGTTGAGAATCAGAGCTCAAAATTAACCCAGAAAGTTTTCAAAATACAACTTTAATCAATGTCCTGAATTTTTTTTTCTTTACTTTATCATTTATAGTTGCTAATATTGTAATAAAAACACCATTAAAATTTTTAAGAAATAAATCAGCACAACTTGAATATTAAAACCATTTTACTTTCATTTTTATAAAAAAAATTACATCTTTATTCTGTAACTGTTTTAGTTCAATTACCATGCTCAGAGTAACTTTCATCAGAGTTTAATTTAAGAATTGTGCTCTATGTATTTATTTTCAATTATAAAGAATATCTAGTTGTTGTATTCCGGGAGGGGATAAACAGAGAAAGAATAGTGCAAGAAATAACTCTTGACACTGAGGATATATAAATAGATTTATTATACCTCATTAAAATAAACCAAATACAAGTACACCAACGAACAGTTAACACGAATAACATTTAAGAAGGCAATGTCTCTGTATAGGACGTATGCGTCCGTCTTGAGAAAGACTTCCGTCTAGTGACGTCTAACTCTCGTCTAAGGCTGATGGCTTTCGACTCTGGTATAATGACGAATAATCTCGATCACTCCTGTGTAATGACGAAGACTCTCGTATAGTCACGAACACACTCGATCTCTCTCGAGTGCTCTCTGTAGTTCATTCCCATCTAGGTCTTTTATAACCTGGGCCATACCCGTTCCTGGGTAGGACAGGATATTCCTCCACAACACTAGTATATTCCAATTATTCACACTTTAAAAAAAAAAGTCTATCAAAAACTTTTCATTTACAATTATCTTCATGTTGTGACTAAATTTTCCATTTTATCTGTTGTATTTTCCACTTATTTTGATAAGCAGAAAGGGTAACGTAAATGTCTTTATTAATGGGTCATTCATTTTCTTAACCAAAAATTGATAGAAAAAATGTTTTCTTGCTTTATTAAATTAAAATTAGTCCAAAATTAATTTTTTACAATTATATCGTAACATTTTTTGCATGTAAAAATAACTTGACATATTTGATATATTAAAATCACTCAATCTTCTGTTCAAGTTTCTTTTGCCAATTTAAAATGAGGCAGTTAAGTTCTCTCTCTCTCTCTCCCCCCATATGCATACTCTATTTATTAAAAGCCGACTTCTGTTACTGAAAAGTAGGTTTGTTTGTTTTTTTTGAGAAATTATTTCCTTTTAGAATAAATATTTTATTTCAAAGTGCATTGACAATTCTTGAATCCCAAAATTGCATTAAATGAAGAAAAAGAAAGAAAAAAAAAGGACCAAACTTGAACTTAATCTGTTTATATTTCTGAGATGAGGTATTGTAACTATTTACATTATTTGAACTGTTGGCCTCTTATGAAATGTTATAACCATACTCCAGCTTTTTTCAGTTTGATATGTTGGACTTTTGAACTGAATTCTTTTAGTCCATGGCCAGAAAAGGCATGGCATATGGAACTAGAACGATCTAGCCCCATGGACTATTTCAGATGAGGCCGATAATCTGAACAGTGTAAATAGTTAAACTTAATATTCACATTCTAACGTTTACTGCATATGTGAACGTATAAATAATGAATTTGAGTGCATGGCAGAGTGGTTAGAACATTAAGTATTCCAGCCATGAGATCCAAATTCAAATTTCGCTATGGCCAGTTTGTCTTATTAATATCTACATGGGAAGACAATCCCAGCATGTATCACTGTTAGAAAGTTCCCCAGAATCACACTGTAGGTTGACTTCTACCTTATGGGAAATTAGGTAGATGAAACCATTTGGAAGCAAAGCTGTCAATGGCTGTGCTAACACTCGATCACAAGTCATCATGACTGAGGTTTAGAACGTACTAGCCTTGTTCAACTACTGATCATGCCAGATTATGCAAGAACTCCCAGAAACTGTAACTAAGGTCTGCTCATCATAGTTGCAATATAAATCACAAGTTTGCTCTGTGGGCGCTGAAAAAATGTGCCCAAGCAGGTGTCTACCAGAGGGATTAGTTAACCATCTTAGCAGAATGGCATCCTCAGATATGAGCAGCCGGCCGTTATTAAATTACAGTTTTGATTTATTCACAGCTTATGGCCATATCATGTTGAAACATTGATTCCCATACAACCACTGAATCTAGCATGGTTATTACCTAGATGGGTGACCGATTGGGAATACCAGGTGTTGTGAGCTTGGTATTAGGTGGTGTAATGGATAAAGGCACAGAATTGTTAATTGGAGAGCCAAGTTTCAATTACTGTTGGGTTCATTATATTCTCTTATGCACAAATGCCCTTAGGGAAAGATATAAATCTGCCTCTTCTTCCCCAGTTATGGGTTAATTAGTCAGCTATCACCAAATCTTTATCTCAAAAGAGAAATTCTTACCATCTGAAAATATTTTCTTGCTTTACATAACCTGCAGAAGTTTGAGAAGCCAGAGAAAATGAATGAATGAGAATATTGGTGTGGAAATGAAAACCAGGATCATTGTTTTCGTCTTCCAAAAAAAAAAAAAGAGGACCAGACAAATCAGGATTTTAATTGCAAGTGAAGCAAAAATAAACAGGTTCTTGATTTGCTAAATTTAAGTCTGTTATAATTATGAAAAAGGTATGAATTTCCAGAAAGTTTGCAACCCACCAAAGTTCAAAGTTCTGCATTCCTTAAAAGGGTGATTGAAACTTGCTGGACTGAGCAGTATGAGGCACGCAAGATCAAAGTGGAATGCAAGTTCAAACTCTGCTAGAGAGCATGCTTTCTGTATAAGGACTCAAATGCACAAGCCAATTAACACTGGCATCTACTTTTATCCACTAAAATATGTTTAATGTTTATATTATTTAAATCAACTTCATTGTGACTTGGGTAATGAGAAGAAATATTTACTATTCTGAGCTTATCTGGCACAAGGCCATAAATCTGAGGGTACCGTATGAGAATCAATCATGCTACAGTTGTAAAGATTTGCAGGATTAGTTACCTGATGGTTACCTGACAGTGAGTTATTGAAGATTTTTCTAACTCTGGTTATAATTTTCTCATAATAAATCTGTTGTTTTTTTGTTTGTTTGTTTTTTGTTTTGTTTTTTTTTTTATTATTGATGACTATTTTGTTCAAAAATTGTTCTCTGCTGAATGAGGAAAGAAAGTTGTTTAATGGTAACTGATATGTCTTCCTAAAAAGTTTATGCAGAACTTGAGAATTTTTCATAAGGCTTATAAATGATATGCTCCAATTGTCCTGATTTGATTATCCATTTCTTTATTGCTTGGGTAAAGAATTTTTTTTCTCTTTTTTCTTCAGGGTCCAGTAACTTTTAACCTGAGAGGGTGCTGAAAAGTTGTCAGTTCAATCCACTTTCAGAATGGAAATTCTCTTTGATTATTCAAATACTGTTTTTTGGGATGTGGATCATGCAGAAACTTTTCAGCACCCCATAATTTCCTTTTTTTTTTTTTCTTTTTTTTTTTTTATCCAATACAAAGCCCAAGATCCACTCAAGGTAGAGGATTACTAGGTGAGGCGAGTGATATGAATGTCAAAGGAAGCAGTAGAAAGTAAAGGTTATAAGGATATAGTAGATCAGTGTGTAACAAAATTTTGAACTTTTTTTTTTTGTCTTTAGTGTTATTTTCTAATTGATTCTGTTTTGAAAGCAAAGAAAATGACTATTATTCCATTCATTCTTTGCTTTTGTGATCTGGACATTGATGTTTTGAGATTCACCTATTTCCTTTTACATTCCAGACAGATTCAGCACTGAGTTTCTGAATGAGAATTTTCTAGAACTTTCTGTCTATCGAGTGTCATATAATGAAAACATGATGGGAGACTATATTTGGGGGCTGGTTCATGAAAGTAACATACAATAAAAACACTACTCACTTCTAAATTTTTTTGTGGTCTCTTTTGCGTAATCCTAGAATAAATGCTACTGTTGAATCATTTGTCGTTTTGTTTCTACTTTGTGTGATGTTCACATTCACCAGTTTTCCCAATGGGAATAGGTAAATTTCAGAAATATCATTATCCTGGTCTCGGAAGCATAGTTTGACAGAAATATTAGCTATTTTACATACTTTCTAAGGATAAGCAAATAGGAAACAAAAGTTGTAACCAAAGGACAAAAATCATATTACACGGTGAACTGACTTAAACTTGAAGTGGTTAAGATTATAGTGTTCTAGAAACCATCCATGTTACAATTTGCTCCACTAAGTAGTGATTTTTGTGAAGGAGCTTTTAGAATGGAATGTGTGTCTTAGCAAAGGAAGTACATAGGAAATGAGGGTGACTTAGCAAGGTGGGTATTTGCTGTGAACATCTGATCTGGTGGCATGAAAGAATGGAGGTTGTCTGAACATTTGCCATGGAAGTAGTCATAGGCTTGCTGCATGAGGTCTGTGAGGGGGGGAAGGAACTGTAAGGTGATTAATAAGTCCTCTTCCCCTACAAAGCTGAGTAAATGATCGTGAATTCTGTCAAGGCTGGAAAGTGAGAATTTGATAGCCCCAACCCAGATATGACAATAATATATGATCCCACTATTGTAAAAATAGTAAGGCAAGAGTCAGGTATTTTTTTCTTTTAGCAATACAAGTACCTGATTATTTGCATCTTTAGTGATGGATCATATACAACTTTTATTGGAGGCTTTTAGTCTCAATAGACCAGGGCTTGACAGTCCCTAGGACACATCAGGCCCATCAACTTAACACTTGGACATTATGAAGTGGCAGAAAAATATGTTGGAATTGATTAACATATAATGCAACAGTTTTGAAATTAAATTTTATTTCTGAATCCACTGCTTGCTTCTGCAAGGAATGTTTTGCCAAGTGGAAAATATAATTTAAAAATAAATCTTGCTGAACCTTATAAAAATAATTCATTAGATCCTTAGAATTTAACTTTTATGTTTTGAACACGGAAATAAAGTCAGCAGATATGGGCTTTGATTGAGAAAATGTTCATACTTTAAACAAAAAAAAAATGTATTTAAACCTTGCTGGACTGGGATCTTCTGTGGCTGAGTGGTCTAAAAATGATGTTCCCTAGAAATTTCAACTATTCCTTTCTGGATTTTTTTTTTATTTCCATTTTTCTAAAATTTGTCCAATCCATGATATTCTTTAGTCTCCTTCTGCCAAACCACGTTTCTGCTGCCTCAAGCCTCTTCATCTGTGATGAGATTGTTCAGCATTCACTACCATATTACATAACTGTTCAGTATCTTTTCTTTCAAATTAAATTTTTTTTAATACTTTACTTAACTTTTGGAAAGCATCTTTCAATATCCCAATGTGCCATCAGATTTTGGTGTCACATTTTCTGTTCTCTGTTAAAACACTTACTGTATATTTAAATTTTTACATTTGTTTAATTTTGGTATCTCCGGTTTGTAATTCACATGTTGGACTATTTCTTTTGCTAACCACTATACATTGTCTTCTTACAGTTGATGTTTACTTTCTTCATGCTTTCCTTTAGTGTAAGAGTTACTGTAGTTTCCTTGATATGTTTTCTATCTACACTGTCATCTGCATATCTAATGATAAGACTGTAGTCACCAATAATGAATCCTGGCAGGACTTTTAATTCTCTCAGGATTGCTTTACTGTAAAAGTTGGATAAGTCCAGTAAGAAGGCACACCCTTGTCTTATGCCCCTTTCTATTTTTGTGCATTTACTGAATTCATTTTTTATCTGTATGCAAGCAATTTGATCTCAATATAAGTTCTGCAGTGTCAAATAAGAACTTTAAAGTATTGATCTAGTATCAATAATCTAATCACTGTGATCTAAGACACACAGTGATTTTTTTTTTTTTTTTTTTTTTTTTTTTTTTTTTGTGTGTGTGTGTGCCTTAGATTTAGTTACTAAGCCTATGTTTGTTTATGCTCAAGGTCACCAGCATGTAGCACCAAGTAAGAATTGAACCTTCTACTCTATCATGAATTACAAGTATAGTTTGTTAATCATTGCACTGTGAGAAGGTGTTCTTAATAGTTTTGATGAAGGCCTCAATTATATGGCATTCCTTGAGAATCAAACTCACCAGAGAGCAATGGTTAAAAATGTTTCTGAATGCATAAAACCTGTGGATCTTGGCAAAGACTGTCTTACTTTGAACCTTGTGAACTGGTGCTACAGAATTACAAAGAAAGAACTGTACCAGAGAGCAGAAACTAAATCACTGCAGGACTATCAACAGTAGTAACAACTAAAATGGATAGCACATGTAACTTGCAGAAAGAATGACATAATAAAGATGTTGGCATTCCACACTACTTCGAACAAAAAGCTAGGAAGGAAACCTCCCCCATCATTACTAGAAAGAGCAATAACAGTAACTGAACTTGAGAAAATGTTAGAATGATTGATATTCCTTAGTTTGCTTAACACTAACTCTCCTAGCTAAGGCACCACCACACTCTGTGTATATAGAAACGAACAACCATCATTCCTTTTGTATTCGTTTAGTAAAGAGCAATTTTCTTTCCAAGAACTGTTGCAACCATAACCTCTTGAAGTCTAGCATTAACTGTTATCTTTCCCACTTGATTGTATAAACTGCAGCACCTACTCTTACCACTCACACAACAACAACTGCCTTCAGTAATCCTCTACCTCAAGTGTCACTTGGGCCTTGTATAGTGTGAACATTAGTTTTTAAAAAAGTTCAAAGTGAAATAATATGCTAAAATGATTACTTGGTGTTATCTTTTAGAATTATTTGAAATTTGTTTTCATTGGATTGATTTATTTTATTTTTTTATTTTGAACTTTTTTTCAAATATTAAGAAAAATAAATCAAACTATACTAATATTAGCCATCATAAATTGATTTGGTCTGTTCTGTCATATATGCACTTGCAAATGCTTAATTAAACATAACCTATTTGTTTTATCCACTGGTAAGGTTGCTATGCAATAAAAAAATTGCTTTGTTCAACAGAATTAGAAAATTTGCACAGGTAGTCAGTTGTGAAGCAACAGGAGTGTCATTACATTGCATCTTTAAAAATTTGAACACCTCCAAAATGAAACTAAATATCCTAGAGAATCATATTTACCTTCCATCAGTATAGCTGATACTAACATCCAAGAAAGTAACTTTTTGTGTCTTCCTGATCTCACATTTTCCACATGTAACAAAACATTAATCAATTTGCTGCTAGAAAAGTTGGTTCACTGTGTTGTGCTAGATATTTTTTCTTACCAGAATCTATCTATCTTACATATTTATAAATTTACTATTGAACATTGTACACTGAATATTACTACCATATCTGCTCTGGTGCTCCTGCTATATATCTCTAGGTTCTTGACAATATCCAAAAAAGTCTGTAATGTTATCAATCCTGACCTAGCATCTCAACTTAACCCTTTGTTGCATATTGGTTACAATTGTAATCAATATTCAGCAAGGTTAGAAAAAGGTTACACAATTGTAATCAATATTCAGCAAGGTTAGAAAGGTTACAATTGTAATCAATATTCAGCAAAGAGTTAGAGAAAGGTTACAATTGTAATCAATATTCAGCAAAGGTTAAGAGAAAGGTTACAATTGTAATCAATATTCAGCAAAGGTTAGAGAAAGGTTACAATTGTAATCAATATTCAGCAAAGGTTAGAGAAGGTTACAATTGTAATCAATATTCAGCAAAGGTTAGAGAAAGGTTACAATTGTAATCAATATTCAGCAAAGGTTAGAGAAAGGTTACAATTGTAATCAATATTCAACAAGGTTAAGAAAGGTGCAATTGTAATCAATATTCAACAAAGGTTAGAGAAAGGTTACAATTGTAATCAATATGCAACAAAGGTTAGAGAAAGGTTACAATTGTAATCAATATTCAACAAAGGTTAGAGAAAGGTTACAATTGCTTAATCAATATTCAGCAAAGGTTAGAGAAAGGTTACAATTGTAATCAATATTCCAGCAAAGGTTAGAAAAGTTACAATTGTAATCAATATTCAGCAAAGGTTAGAGAAAGGTTACAATTGTAATCAATATTCAACAAAGGTTAGAAAGGTTACAATTGTAATCAATATTCAGCAAAGGTTAGAAGAGAGTTACAATTGTAATCAATATTCAGCAAAGGTTAGAGAAGGTTACAATTGTAATCAATATGCAACAAAGGTTAAGAAAGGTTACAATTGTAATCAATATGCAACAAAGGTTAGAGAAAGGTTACAATTGTAATCAATATGCAACAAAGGTTAGAGAAAGGTTACAATTGTAATCAATATGCAACAAAGGTTAGAGAAGGTTACAATTGTAATCAATATGCAACAAGGTTAGAGAAAGGTTACAATTGTAATCCAATATGCAGCAAAGGTTAGAAGGTTACAATTGTAATCAATATGCAGCAAAGTTAGAGAAAGGTTACAATTGTAATCAATATGCAGCAAAAGGTTAGAGAAAGGTTACAATTGCCAATCAATATTCAACAAAGGTTAGAGAAAGGTTACAATTGTAATCAATATTCAGCAAAGGTTAGAGAAAGGTTACAATTGTAATCAATATTCAGCAAAGGTTAGAGAAAGGTTACAATTGTAATCAATATTCAGCAAGGTTATGAAAGTTGCAATTGCATAATCAATATTCAGCAAAGGTTAGAGAAAGGTTACAATTGTAATCAATATTCAGCAAAGGTTAAGAAAGGTTACAATTGCTTAATCAATATTCAACAAAGGTTAGAGAAAGAGTTAATTGTAATCAATATTCAGCAAAGGTTAGAGAAAGGTTACAATTGTAATCAATATTCAGCAAAGGTTAGAGAAAGGTTACAATTGTAATCAATATTAAGCAAAGGTTAGAAAGGTTACAATTGTAATCAATATGCAGCAAAGGTTAGAGAAAGGTTACAATTGTAATCAATATTCAGCAAAGGTTAGAGAAAGGTTACAGGTGTAATCAATATTCAGCAAAGGTTAAGAAAGGTTACAATTGTAATCAATATACAGCAAAAGGTTAGAGAAAGGTTACAATTGTAATCAATATTCAGCAAAGGTTAGAGAAGGTTACAATTGTAATCAATATGCAACAAAGGTTAGAGAAAGGTTACAAGTTGTAATCAATATTCAGCAAAGGTTAGAAAGGTTACAATTGTAATCAATATTCAGCAAAGGTTAGAGAAGGTTACAATTGTAATCAATATTCAGCAAAGGTTAGAGAAAGGTTACAATTGTAATCAATATTCAGCAAAGGTTAGAGAAAGGTTACAATTGCAATCAATATTCAACAAAGGTTAAGAAAGGTTACAATTGTAATCAATATTCAGCAAGGTTAGAGAAAGGTTACAATTGTAATCAATATTCAGCAAAGAGTTAGAGAAAGGTTACAATTGTAATCAATATTCAGCAAAGGTTAGAGAAAGGTTACAATTGTAATCAATATTCAGCAAAGGTTAAGAAAAGGTTACAATTGTAATCAATATTCAGCAAAGGTTAGAGAAAGGTTACAATTGTAATCAATATGCAACAAAGAGTTAAGTCACTTTCTTATCACTATGATGTGATGTCCCTTTGTCTTTTCTATAAATATTTTCATGGCAGTTAGGATTTTTTTTCTCCTTGTTACTTCAACTGCATGAATTTAAAAGTACTACTAGATTGGCAACTCGGTCTCATCATTTGACTGTTTGATTTGCTACATGCAACCGTAAGTTCTATTCTAATAGTTTCTTTTTTTTTGCATTTCTCACCTGAGGAATTTTATTTTCTTTTTTCTTTTTCTTTTTTTATTTCTTTATTTCACTTCTCCGCCACCTGCAATCTTCAAAAAATTGCAATTGGTATATTCTGTCTTCTTGAATTCTTTTTTTTTTATTTATTTTTTATTTTTTTTAATCATATCACCCCAAGCAAGGCGAAAACGCCACTGATGCGCAGAGGGTTACGTAATAGTGAAAAGACTGGAAAAGAGAAAAACAGGAAACAAGGGATGAGCCTCTTCACCTGTTCAATAGATGTGGGTGGAGTGTGAACTGGGCGATAGTTTAGTCTATCTATTCTTTTATTATCCTTTCTTCTCACTAAAGTCTTCTCATCCTCTTTCACTCTCAGTAGCCTTTTCTATTTTAATGGTTTTGTGGGGAAATGACTAAGATTTAAAAAAAAAAATCTTAGTTTCTTAATTAGGTGACAGTTAATTTGGGATATTTTCTTACACCTAACAGAAAGAAATACCAATGTTATTAACAGTAGAATCCACAATATTATCAACAGTAAAAAAATTTTTTTAGGTCTTCTCTAATATGTCAAGTCATTGGATAGCATAATGTAATGGTAGGTGATGCCACCATACCTTAAGATCATGGAAATACCCAGACTAATAACATTTGATTCCATGTGAATACTGATTAGGCTGTGTGAATTAAAACAGGCAGTAGTGACCAGTTAGATAAACACCTGATTCTATTATATGCACAATGTAGAGAAAAAGTTCAGGGCCATCTTGTATTTCTCTTAAATAACACCTCAAAATTTCTGTATTTTTTGAAAACATTTTTTAAAATAAATTTTAGTAATTACAGAGCATTTACTTTTGTTTTGACAAAAAATGAAATATGCACTTAACTATAAAACATCATATTTTGTTTTTGTCATTAAAATCAAAATCTACCTTAATTACTGCTTTACAAATTCTTGGTATTCTTTCCAACAGTTTTTGAAATTGATGGCAGACATTCACAATTGTTCTTTAATCACTGAAAAAGCTCACTCTTAATCTTTGGGTATTCTCTTTAAACTCTTTTATTTCATTCATTCCATATTAATTTAGCAGGAGAGAGGTCAGGAGATTGAGGTGGCTAAGTCATAATATCTAAAATTTTGTTCTTTTTCCTTTTTTTTTCTTTTTTCAAGTCTTTCTTACTTATTCATTTTCTGTTACAGGAGGTTTCTTGATGTCTATGAACTCCTTGAATTCTACTGATCTAAGTCAATTTAAACAACACAAATAAGCTCAAACCCTTGGTCAATGATTTGTGACCTTGTTTTAGTGCAGTTATCAATGGATGTTCTGTCTACCCAGTTTCATTCACAAGGCTTGGGTTAACCTGTGATTTCTTCTTTTAGAACTGGATCACTCTCCAGAGTGATGATATTAAGAAGTAATCTTTTTGACAAATCAACCTTAATGAAATTCCAATGTCTGTCTCATAGTCAGAAACATTCTCACTGCTTGGCTACATGTCCATGAATAGCATATGTTGTTGTGTAAACACACCAAGCATTCTCTAACAAATTGCTCTGTAATTTTCTTTTTTCAGGTAAAAAAAAAAAAGAAATGATTATATTATCTCTGTTGTTTTTTATGATGTGGGCTAAAATCATTTGTTTTTACTGTTAATTAAAGACTTGTCAATTTTGAACACCAATTTCATGAAATTAGCTTGTCTTTACTAACATTCAAATAAATTTACATTAAATTTTCTGATAATGTAATTGTTAGAAAATTGATGTAGCAGCTCAAAATCAAAATGAAATAAACAAATTACAAGTCTAAGGAAATGGAGGCTGAGGTCATCACATTGAACAATGATGGAAAATGTTTACTAATGGTGAATGATGAGGACAACTATTTAACTTATGGTGAAGAGGATCAGCAGGTTAGTAGAAACTGTTGAAGAGGTGAGTGAACACTTCAAAAAATAGCAGACACAAGAGGCCTTCCTTTCAGCTCACCTGCTGAAAGAGGCACAAAACCACCTTTGCCATACATGGTCAGGTAAATTACTTAGTGTCTTAGGACTGATTAAATGCCTGTAGGTGGGCATGAAAAAATCTACATAACTGACTGAGGCACATGTAAAAGTTGGCAGATTTTTCTTTAGGGCAAAACAAAGATTATGGAGGGCAAGGAATATGTTTGAATGAGCCATGTTCAAGGACAAAGACATGGCAGTGAGAAATGTAAAACACATTACATATATTACTAGAAATATTTAACACACTCAAAATAGATACCACAAACTGGAGGCAATGAAAAGTGAAAATCCTTACTTTCAGACAATCATTACTGCTAAATAAGTATTATAACTTACTACTAACAGTTATATTGTCTATCAACTGACTCCACCAGTACTATCAGGCTCCAATAAAAGTCTGGGTATTTATGCAAGGTCTTCCACACTGAAACAGATGCAACAAAGTTAGTTTTTAACATAGGGTTTCCAAGCTCATACACTTGGGGAAAAATTACCCACACCCTGTGTATGCAAGTTTGGGTTCTTGTCTATTTTTTTCTCCAGCCAAGCCTCTACTCTGTTCCTGAGCACTCTTTGAGTTCTTTATATAATTTTTTTAAGGTGTCTTGTCTAGTCCAATTGTGTTACAGGGGGTGTCTTATTTACTCCACAATATTCCCCTACTTTTCAGATTTTTTATTTTCTTAAATATTTTATTTCTTACTATTCACCCCTCCTCTTTCTGGTGAGTTTGCCATGTACTGAAGTTTGTATTTCTTTCATTTCAGTTTAACCACTAGTTTTACAGTACATTTATTTTTACTAGTACTCATCCTTGTCCATTCAGCAAATTCTTGGGATGTTTGTACATCAAAAATATCATACAGAACTTGCATAGATTCTTCATTTTTTTTTTATTCCTTTTTTGTTCGAATTTTTTTCTTTCACCATATATCATATTGTGATCTTCCCAAATTTCCTTTCTATTTTTATATATATCCTGAAAAATATTTTTTCACCAATTTTGAAAAATGTTGTCTTTTTCTTATCAAATCATTCTTTTTTGACCTTCCTGAACACAGATTTAATTTTTCTTGCGAACTTCTATTCTGCCAGTGTATTGGGATCGACATTATCTGGCATACTCTCAAGAATTTTTGTAGTGTTTCTAAACTTTTTCATTACTTGCTTTTTTTCAAAGCTCTCTAATGTTTCTTTTTCAATCTGGTTGTAGTTTTTTTCTGCTGGTAGTAGAGACTTAAAAATCTGTATGATGACTTTCATGTTACTGTCATCATATTTATATAGAATTACCGTTCCTATACCATAATCACTAGCATCTGAAGCCAGTACTTTTTGCTTTCAGATTGTAGTGCACTAATGATAAGTCTGACTGCAGCCACTTTAATTCTAAAACAAAGTCAGTTGAAATTATACAATCCCTTGTGTGTATTTATCATTATTAGCTCTGAACATTCTTCAATTTGTATCTGCAAATATACCTAAAAGATTCAGCTTTGAAAAAATTATTCCACTGTTTCATTTTTGCAAAAGTTTTCTCTGGACTTGGTAATGACTAGTTATGTGATTTTAAACAGTTGTGTAACTCAGTCAAAAAATCAGCACAAACACAAATTTCATTTTTTAAGTTTAATTTTTCATTGACTTCATCTAAGGCTGCGAATGGTACACAACTTTTTGGTTAGAATACTAGTGTTATCTTTTTTTACTCTTGAAAGTTTGGTTCAACTTTAGGACACTGACCCAACTCATCTAACAGAACATCCTAAAAATATATTTTCAATTTTTTTTTTTTTTTTTTTTTTTTTTTTTTAATTGTTCACTTGTCCACTTTTATTTTGCAATAAATATTTATAGGTAAATCCTATAACTTGAATAATTCCATCCAGTTAGTACTGAATAAGTTTGTAGTATTTTTTTAACACATAAGCCTTAGCTTTTACATACACAAATCTACAACAACTAACCACCCAGACGTACTTGGATACAACAAACTATATAAGTACATAAAAATAGGTTTCATTTTATTTTCAGCTTGGACTTTTAAATGAATTTGTCATCATTCTGACTCTTGTTTGCTTTTTCACATTCCAAGCAATGAACAAGAAGGTTACCACAACTTTGTTTACATTTCTACCTCAATTATCACAGTCTTTACTTTATAGTCACATGCTTGTAGTTTGCACAAATATTGTGACTAAAACTAGAAACTTCTAGTGATTTAGTAGAGGTATTCAGAAAGCTACTTGACTAATCATGAAAATTTGATTTGTTATTTACTAAATATTAAGGAAAAAAAAACATTGTTGGGTGTTTGAAAACTCAAAAGTACGAATGAGTAGTGAAAAGTTTGTAAACCTTTTGGTTCTTCAGCCTTGTAAACAATTCCCACAATGTATTTCCTCTCGAACATTCTATTGACTGCGTTATGTATAGTCTTTTAATACAGCTGTAACCGTTCTGCCTGTTGCCCCATTCTGCCAGTTTTTTATCTTATTCACAGCCCAAATTTACATATGAAAAGATTATCTCACAAGAGACTATCTGACACCAGAATCCATTTGCTTTAAATGTGTAACTTTTAGAAACTGCCTTTTCTGGTCAGTTTATATACAAAGTACATTCAAGTCTGTTCACTCATTTTCTTCTAGTGTTGCAAAAAATGCATGCAACCCTGGAGGTCTTTGCCCTCTGTGATAGTTCACTACACTTCCCACTGTTATTCTGATCAGAGCAAGTGCAACCGGGTGGGGGTGCCTCTATTGCTGGGTACTTCTCTGAGGGAGAGCAACATAAGCTTCATCTTCAGATGAATTACTACTGGACAAGTCATTGAGTTCTTCTGCACCAGATTCCACACTGCCAATATCAGGGAAATCACCTGGAAAGTTGATCCAAAGTTGACTAACAGCTCACTTTTTGTTGAATCACTTCCACGTTCAGATAGAGAATACAACCCCAGAAAGAGACCCAAGTCATTCACGTGATAGGTAATTCCATCCATCTGTACTAAATGGAGACTGTTAACCTTGATTATGTGGCCCATCTTGAACTTGGTTATACACCTCATCTTGTGGTGCTTTGACCCAAACAGTGTCTTCTATTTCATATGCTCCCTGAGTATTTCATGGTTCATGCGGAAACATTGCATCAATGCCCCATTTGCAGACGTGCTACTTATGTAGTGTGCCCATCAGCACTGTAGCTGGTGAGAGGTTGTCCTTAGGTGTGACTTTTTTTTTTTTTTTTTATAAGCGTTTCACCCCGAGCACTGTGCAGGGGGCTACGTAGAGTGGAGAAAGGCTGCTTAAATATAGGAAATAACAGAGAGTGGGTGATAGGCGGGTGAGGATACCGAGAATGAGGGTTGGGTAGATGAGTGTTGTGAGAATAGTTGGGAGTTAGTGTGATAGGTGTCTATTGACCCTACATTTAAACACCTGGAGATTGTAACTGTCGGGAAAGCAGACTTGTGGAAGGGAGTTCCACAGGCGGGAAGCGCGAGAAAAGAAGCTGTTGGAGTAGAATTTACGGTTACATCTTATTTGTTTAACTGTAAAAGGGTGGGACCTAGTTGCTAATCTAGTATCTCGTGTAAATTCGTGCTTAGGCGGCACCAGTAATCTAAGCTCATCGGAGCAGAAGCCATGAAAGTACTTGTAGAAGAGGCACAGGGAAGCTACATCACGCCGGTGTGAGAGCGGCTGCAGCCGGTCTGCCAAGTCAGTATCAACCACGTTACAGATCCTCCTTTGTATTTTGTCAAGAAGCCCAAGGAGAGCAGCAGGGGCACCCGACCAGATATGGCAGCAATATTCAATACACGGGCGGATGGTAGATTTGTATATGTGCAGAATAGATTCAGGTGGGAAAAATTTCCGGGCTCTGCACAGAGAGCCGACTTTCATAGCAGCAGATTTGGCAATGGATTCAATATAGTCATTCCATTTGAGGTCCGCCGAGAGTGTAAGGCCAAGGAGGCGTCCCAGTAGATTGCCTCTGGTATGGAACCCTGTATTTTAGCGGCAATGGTTTTAATGCTTCTGTGACTTCTTTCTACTTTACCATTCCTGGTTTAAGTATAAGAACTGAAACTGCATGCCCTAGTCAGTGAGGAATTTTCTGAATTGCTCACACATTAAAGATGTTTTATTGTCTGTTAAGATTTCAGTCAATGGACCCTGCTAAAAAAAGATTGATGTTAGTGATACTTGTAGAGGCTTGTTGACAAAGTGGTTGCCATACTCCAAATCAAGATGAACTGCAATCAATAAGGGTTAGAAAGTGTTCATTTCCCTAGTGTGTGATATTTATCACAAACATGCTTCAGTTGGTTTTCACTCCTTGCTTTCCTTTCTGCCAGTGTACTGGCACTGGGTCAGTAGATTAGCAAGCTTTACATCTTTGTGACCATTGTTGATACTGATGGGTCAAAAGACCTGGCAAAATATAGTGTCCTTCACACTCAGGTGCCCACTTTGTTGGTGGATGTTAGCTACCTAACTCTCTCTCAATTTCCTTACAGTAGTGCACCCTAGTTGTACAGGTTCTGCTTCTTCCTTGTATGCATCTCCAACCAACTCTAGTGAGGTGGTCTGCTTGATCTAGCGCAGATTTGTCCAGCTTAACATCCATTGTCAACACATACTTGTCAATCAGTGCACAAAGTGTTTCCAACCACCGTCTTAGCAACATTCGTTGGCTGACCTCATCTTTACACGTGCCTTCCCAGTCCGGGTGTTTGATATCCAGCAATGAACACACAGTCAGTAACCAGGTGAAAGACTATCATCTGCCATTGTAGAGCCACATTGATGTCTTTTATCATTGTGTACAGTTCTGCTAAATTAATATGCTTAGCATCTCTTGCCAGACTCTACCAACAAGCATCCTCAGTAATGCCTCCATTCATTCCAATGCCACTCTCATACCCAAAGTACTGGTGTCCACCCATACCTTTTTGTGGCCACTCACACACCAGTTCCCACCAACAGGATCTATTTCATGTACTCTGGTTACTGTCTGTGTTAACATGTGACAGATGAAGGTATTTTCAATTGTGTTGTCCCATCCCTTGAACACCACCCTTGCTTGTTACTTGATATAGGTGGTTGCTATTCTTAGCCAGCCACATACAGGAAAGTGCCACACACAGGAAAGTGCCACACAAGTCATCTGAGAGAAAACATGCTTTGGTGAATAGTGACTTTACTTCCCCACTCCCATTGGAGAGTACCATTCTACCCACCAGACATGCAGGCTCAATACTTTGGTCTTGCTCTTTAGTCTATCTAGGTCTTTGCAATTAAGTCTATAACTGAATAGATGGTCCCTCACCCATGCCATAGAAACCAGTTTCATTGGCAGTTCATACACAAGACACATTTGAAACTGTATTTGCCCTACAGGTGAGTCATCTTCTTTTAGTTTTGCAAAAAATGCATGCAACACTGGGCCTCTTTGTGGTAGTTCACTATATAATGGAGGACTAAAACATTAGATGCAGTATAATCTGAAAGTTTGAGCATATAGCAATAATTTATGCTTGTCTGTAGGTCCTTGTTAGAGCCATCCTTTTTTGATCCCAAAATCAAGAACTGTACCAAAAAAACCCCAACATCATTTCAGGACCCAAAACAACTAAAATGGATAGCACATGTAATTCAGAGAATGACATAATCAAGATGTTGATATTCCACACTACTTCAAACAAAAGGTTTTGGAAGGAAGCCCTCTGGCCATCTTCTAGTGTCTGTTGATCTGGGTAACCATCAAGGAATTTAAATAACAATCTACAAGAGTAGATTGTTCTTGTTTCAATGTTTATATCTGAGTTTTTTTTAGTAAACTGCTCAATTATTGCTCTTACTGTTTTCACTAAGTGAGTCTGTATTATCCAGCCAAGCAGTTGCAAAATATCATTGAATACATGAACAACTGCTTTAATCATTTAGGTCATCGTAAAAGTTTTCTCCTGGATTAAGTTCAGAGCAGCTTTACCAAGCATGGTGAGATTGTGGTGCCTATATTCCACTGGAGAGTCTACAACAGGGTTAACTCATTGAGTTCAATATTCTTTAAAACTAGTTCTTCTAAAAAAAAAAAAACTATCAATAAATGAGTTATCAAGATGTACACCTACACACTTTTAATCATTTAAGTGAGAAAATATGAAGAGAAAGGACAATAAAAGAACAGGTTTTAGAAAGACGGATGATGATTGATGTTGCATTTAAATTTTTGAAGATCATAATTGAAAGGAGGCTGGAAGAGTTCCACAAGCAAGAATTACAAGAGAGTGCAAGAATAACAAATTAACTTAGTTACCTCCAGCAATTGGATTGGCCAAAACTTTGCTTTCTTAAGTAGAAAATTTAAAGAATAAACCAATATTCATTTATATTTGTTCAAAGTTAACGATTTCTACAAAATCAATTTTTAAAAAATTGAAATATGTATTTATATAATTAATCGATTATTTTGAATATTTTTGTTTATGTTTATAGCTGTGTGTGTGTGTGTGTGTGTGTGTGATAAGTGGATACTATCTCATTCTTGAATGTAATCTTCAGGCCATGTGTGCTATTTATACATGTTGGTCAATAGGACTTTATGGGTATCAAGGTAAGGTATTTCCATTTTATTCTATTATCCTGGGGGTTATTTGGTAGGCATAGTTCACACACTCTATCCTTGATATTGAACACGCTTTTACCAATAAATATTTGCATGCTTTAAAACTTTATTATTATATATAATGGGACAGTGTGCCAAAGCTGTTTTTAAATGACCATGTTTCTTGGGATTGACATCTTCAGGTTGGAATCATTTAAAAAATTTTTCCCTTATGTTCATTTTTGTTTTGAATACCATTTTACACACACAGAGGAAATAAGTCTTCCTTAAACCTTTTCAACCAACACTTCATCAGGTGAATACGTTGGTAAATATTAAATTGATGGAATAACAATCTGCATTATGAGAAAAGAAAAATATGAGGAGAAAAAAAGGAACCATGACTAAAATCAAAATTTATTAATGAAGATGAAGGGGAAGAAAAAACTTAATATACTGGCAAAAGAGCCAATCTAAAGGGTTCCTAGTGAGTATAAAATGGAAAAATTCACTTGTATAACTCCTAAAAGATCGAGAGAACAAACAAAGAAAATGCTCTTTTTTGTCTGCACGGACACATTTGATAAAATTTGATAAAAGAACTTGTCTAACATGTGTAAATGCTGAGCAGACTGAGCTCCACACAAAACAGTAAATGAATCATCACCATATTTTGCCACAGGCTCCAGATTGTCTAGCAACTATATACATATATACAAAATGAATATTTAGGTTTTCAGTTGTTGTAGAGAACTCATAAAGTTGTATGTAGAACATTTTAAATTTGGAAATTTAGTGTTTACAAAATATGTAGCCTGTAATAATTAATACAATCAGTTTTGTCTGGGTCCTGAGGAATTGGAAAATTCAGTCAATCTCCAATTAATATCATGAATTTTTATTATTTTTAATTTTTAAAAAAAAATTTATTTTTATACAATAAAACTAAAGATATAATCAAAATGATAAACAGATCCATATACATAATATATTGGACCAATCAAGGCTCAGAAGATTAACTTACTAATCCATCAAAATTATAGTTACCTCCACCTCAAATGCCCTGGAACACTTAATGCCTCTTGAGAATTCGTAGCTTTCTGAAGAGGATGTTAACTTGCATGTTAAGAGATCTCTGGTTTAGGTGGTAGTATTTAATTTGAGTGAAGGATTTAAAAATAATGGTTAAATTTTTCAAATATTATTCTAATAATTTTTTTTTTTTTCATTACAGTTGTGAATAAATCGCGCAATGGATTTTGATGCAATGTTGTTTACTTCTGGACAGATTCCAGCTCTGTAAGTTTGTTTTGTTTATATAAAAGAAAAATATAGATGCATTGTTTCCTTTCACAGTTTTATAAATGTATCAGTTTATCCCTGCCATCAAAAGATGTTTGCAGTATTTTACAATTGCATTTATTGTACTTATAGAGATGGTGATGACTGTCATGTCAAATCATGCTCTTAATAATTCAATTAATATTAAGTCTTCCTTCTCTAACATATTTTTTAAAAAGTTTCAATGTGCTTCTAAAGTAAAATAAATAGTCACTTTTTTTTTTCTTTTTTTTTTAATCATTTCACCCCGAGCAAGGCAGAAATGCCACTGATGAGCTGTAAAAATTGTAAAAAAGATTAATTAGACTGTAAAGATTACTATAACTGTAAAAAGATTAAATAGAAAAGAGTGAGGAGTACAAACTAGTTAGAAAGGAGCAATAGGAAGCTGAGAATGCAGATGTGATGACAGATACATAGGTGGAGAGAAAGGGAAGGATATACCGGGGTGGGGAGAAAGCTAGAGTCCAGTGGTTAATAGATGAGTATTGACATTGCATTTAAATTTCTGGAGGTTGTAGCTGTCAGGAAAGCAAGAATATGGGAGTGAGTTCCACAGGCAGGAAGTGCGAGAGAAGAAGCTGCAGGAGTAGAATTGTCATCTGCACTTTTTGGATGAAATGCTCACAAGTTGCATATGTTCTCATCTGAGAAAGATACTCAAGCCAGGTCTCTAGCTTGTTTAGGTAGAAGTTGGTAGGAGATGCAAATGTATATACACTGCTAGATTTGGGTGCAAAGCAGCAGCTGTTTTGTGTTTTTTTTGTTTTTTTTTTTTGTTTTTTTTACAGCTGGGTACTTTGGTTACTGTTGGTATTGGCCATTAGTCTTTTGGTGACCTGCACAAACACTTCTACAGATAGTTACATTAACCCTTTGTTGCATATTGGTTATGATTGTAACCAATATGCAACAAAGGGTTAAAATATGGACTTTCTCTGTATTTCTATTTAATTCCCCCCCACCTCACCTCCAACATGTCACTTGGTAATTTATCTTTACTGTCAATCCAGATTACCACCTGGTCACAACCTTGTCGGACTCTCAGCCTTGCCTGGGTTCCTCTCTTTCTGGAGGCAATGTCAAAGAGCAGAATTTTGTTTGAGGAAAAACAGACAGGAGTCTGATTCTACCTTGTGTGGGAAATTTTTGCCTGAGCTTATGGGCTTGGATTTCCCACAGTAAAAATTGGCCTTGTGCCACATCTGGCCTCATTGGGGAGGTTACTGGTAAATACTCAATGAGGCTAATCCATTATTTAGAACAGACACCCTTTAAAAAAAATGCATTCAAACTCTTTCATTTCTAGTTAGAAAATGTATGACTCCTGTTTCACTGAAAAAAAACTTTTAAATTAAATTGGTAAATTTCCTCTTGTCTTGGACCATATTCAAAGATTTGATCTAAGTTTTATGAAACAGATTTCTTTTGGTTCTTAGCAAAAAGTAATTTTATTTTCTTGCAGATTAATGAAACTTTAATTTATATCTCATTAAAAATGTATGAGGGTTCATTATTGTGAGCTGCTATTTTGAAATCAAAACTGGCTTTGCCAGAATTACTTTTAATACCATGATTATCTGAAATAACTTATTTCAAGAAGTTAAAATTTTATCCTTAACAAAAAAAAAAAAAAAAAAACTTTAAAAAAAAGACTTAAGTATGGTTGGAAACTTTAATAGATCAAAATAACAGAAAAATTCAACTTAAAAAAACCCTGAAATTGCACATTTAATAGAGCAATATCTCCTCTTCAATAATCATTTGGTTTAATATTTCTTTCCCCATACACCTCAAGGCACATGTGAATCAAAAAAGGGGTGTACTGCATTCATTTCATGCAAAAATTTGGGTTTGACACATTGAAATTTGTTTTGCTAATCTAGTAAACAAACATTGTCAACTGAATCCAATTTTAAATCAGACTTGTTTTATTGATGAATATTATAATTTAAATCTTTTTATATTTTCTTTAATAATGCATTTTAAAATTGAATAGTGCATAAACTATATCCATTATATTTTGTCCGAACTTCATGTGCCGTGTCCCTTCAGAACATAAGCAATCAAGGACTTCCAATTGGCCTTGTTTCTTGTTGTTCTCAATATTTTTTTCTCTTGATATCTTTCCCAAACCCTGCTTTGCCATCCATTTGCTCAGGCCTATCAAATAAGCTTTCCCCTCTCTCTCTTCCCTTCTATCTGTTCTGTGAGTATTAGATTCTCTAGGCCCTCTTTCCTCATTACGTGTCCCAGGAACCTTGGCCGTCTCTTCTTGATGTTAAGTATGAGTTTTCTTCTCATTTACATCCTCTCCAACACCTTGTTTTTGCTCATGTGCTCTGTTTATGGTATCTTCATCATCCTTCTGTAGAACTACATTTCTGCTGCCTCAAGCCCCTCCATCATCCTTTAGATCATCCAATATTTACTGCCATACAGAAGGACAGATATTACCTAGCAGTCCAGCACTCTTTTCTTTGTTTCAAATGAGATTTTTCTATCTCTTGGTACTCTGGTTAGCTTTTGAAATGCGTCCTTGGCCATGCCATTGCATCTTCAGGATTTAATGTCGCACTTTCCATCTTCTGTCAGAATCCTTCCCAGATATTTAAATTTTTTTACTTTTTTTTATTTTAGTTTCTCCAATCTGTAGTTGGCATTTTGTGGTCTTCTTTTTGCTGATAACCATACATTCAGTTTTCTTGAAAGTTATACTCAGTGCTTTATTCTTGCTACCTTCTATAGGTGGTCCTGCATTTTCTTTCCATGTTTGTTATCAGCACCGTGTCATCAGTGTATAACGATTCTTGGCAAGGATTTTATTTCTCTCAGAATTGTTTTGCTGTATAAGTTGAATAGATCCGGTGAGAAAGCACATACTTGTTTTATGCCCCCTTTCGATTTTTGTATAAGTGCTGAATTCATTTTCTATCTGTATGCAAGCGGTTTGCTGCCAGTATAGGTTCTTGATTATCCTAATGTCTTTTGTGAAAATGTCGATTGTCAAATATCTTGAACAAGTCTTTGTGTTGTACTTTGTTAAACGCCTTTACATAGTCTATAATGCACAGATGAAGGTCCTTCTTTATTTGTATTACTCTTTCAGATTGCATATTGAGCATGAATGTCACGTTCTTGTCCTATTCTGCTGCACGCTCAGAATCTGGATGATGAGTTTTGTTACATGGCTGATTGTTCAGTGGAGTTCAGATTCCTTTGCACCTGGCTTAGGTAGTGCTATAAAAATTGATCTGCTTAGATCATTCAGTATATTGCCACTGTTGTAAATTCCATTTATTATTTCTGTGATTTTTATCTATGCCAAAGCTAAGGACATCAGCATCTCTATTACAATACTATCAGGTCCTGCTGCTTTGTTTCTGTTCAATTTGGTCAGTGCCGATTCCATTTTAGTTTTCAAGATTTCTGGTCCATCTGTATTTCTGTGTATTGTCAGTTGCTCTCTCTCTCTCTCTCTCTCTCTATCTCTATCTATCTCTCTCTCTCTCTCTCTCTCTCTCTCTCTCTCTCTCTCTCTCTCTCTCTCTCTCTCTCTCCTTGTAGAAGAGATCTTCGATATACTCGTTCCATCTCTGAAGTGTTTTTTTCTATTTCTGGTATGAGTGTTCGATCCTTTGCTTTTATACATCCGGTTGCTGAGCAGGTCTTTTGTCCTGTTAGTTCCTTTATTTTTGCCTGCATATCTCCTTTATTTGTCATTGTCAGTCTCTCTCTTTCAGTGCATTTGTTATTGAGCCATTTTTCTTTAACCTGTCTGCATTTGTTCCTTATATTCTTGTGTAGTCTTCTGTTCCATATCTTGGCATTGTTTTCTGTCTGTTTTGCATCATGTCAAGAATCTCTTCAGTGATTCACTCCTTTTTCTTCTAACATGCTTTTTCCTTTGGGATCATGATGTTCGCTGATTTCCATTGAGCTTCTCTTAGTGTGTCTCATTTTGAACTTCTGTTTTTAATTTGTCCTTCATATTTATCTTTCATGCTGTCCATGTACATTTTCTACAGGTTCGGGTCATTCACAAGGCTGTTGTACTACAGTTTTAGAGCTGTGTTAGGTTTCTTTTAATCTCTGCAGCTTTATTGTTAGTTTGCATATAGCACCTCGGTAGGTTGCACAGTGAAGGACTGCATTCCGGAATATCTTGTTGATAATATAATCAATTTGGTTCTTTGTTTAACCTCCTTGACTTCTTCATGTCAATAGTCATCTTCGGTGCTCTTGGAACTGGGTGTTGGTTATTATCTGGTCATTCACTGTGCACTATTTGACCCATTTCTCACTGTGACCATTGCGATGTCCTTGTCTGAAATTGCGATTTATTTCACCTCTCTCTTGGCCAACTTTGACATTCACATCTCCCATGATAATTCTGATTTCTTGTGACTTGCACTGTTTTGACGTTGTCTAGCATGGAGTAGAAGGATTCAATTTCTTCTTCTGTACTTTGTGTTGTCGGTGCATATACCACTAACCGTTATGTTGAGAGGCCTCCCTTTCAGTTTAACTACTAGAATTCTTTCGGATATCTGGCAGTATCCCATAATGCATTTCCTTGTGTCTTTATTCATTAGAACACCAATTTCTTCATTATTTTTACCTCCTGCGTATATAATTCTGTGGTTGTCATTGATGAAATCTCCACCTTGTTTCACATATGCCTAAAATGTTTGTTTAATCTAGTCATCTCGTGCTTCACGTTTTTCAGCTGTCCACAGTTGTTCATCATTCTGATGTTCTATGTACAAAGAGTTTTTATTTGTTTGGTGCGAACAGTCGCAGGATAACGGTCTGGTGACACCTATTGCACATGCTGCTTCTTACCAGGCGAGTCAGTGCCTTTAGGCTTAGCCTCCTTCATGATGTTAGGGTTTAGAATTTTATTGTGCATGTCTATGAATATTCCTGGGAGGAATGGTGGAGTGGTTTTTCATTGCCTTCTCTATGGTGTTTTATTGAGACACCACTTCTAGTTTGCTGACCATTGACTCTTCAAGAGTTCTTCTGGCGTTTGTAGGTTTAATTTTGTTCTACTAGGTTGATAACATCTTGTCAAACAGAACCAAAAAAATATACGTATTTGTGTTTTTTGATGGGTGGGAGCCGGAGTAAGTCCGGTTTCTTAAAAAGTGGCTTTGTAAGTAAAATAGGTAGAGTAGTGTGAACAAAAGAGTGTAAATACTAAGCAGATACTTAGTATAAGTCCGAATAACCACTTTTATGGAGGAAGATAACACGGATTCTCCAGATTAGTACAAGTTGTCAGTAGAAAAAGGCATATTTTAATTAGATTATTTTAAATTATCAGGTAAGTTTCAAAGAAAACATTAAAATATTTTCCTTTTTGTTTTTTTGGTAGGTTGTTCGGCTCACTAATCTTTTGAAGGAAGAGATATATAATTAGTTTTTGGTCATAATTAAATTAGACCTGTACTGTTTTAAAGTTTTCAATACATTCATGTTGTAGAACTTTTGAATATTTTTCATTTGGAAACGAGTTATTACCACAATCTAGGTTTCAACCTTTCAGTATCTTCACACGATTTATAATAACTAATTTTCTAGCATTTTTCAAGTGTACAGACAGGGATTTTTACAGACATACTTTTTATGGTTGTTTAAAAATTCCAGTCACTTGTTCATAAAAATCCCTGTTTGTATGCTTAAAAAATGCTGGGAAATCAGCTATTATACATTGCCTGAAGATACCAAAAGGTTGAAACCTTGGTTGCAGAAATAACTCTTTTCCAAATGAAATATGAAAATTTAACAGACAAATATAATTCAGTATCTATTTTCTTAAGCTTTTCAAAAAATAAATTCAAATATACCTTCAGACTGATTTCAATGAATGATTAAGCAAACTGTCACACTCAGATCACTTTCATCTTGTTTTTATGCATTTTCTTTAAAAAAAAAAAAACAGTAAATACAATTCATATTATAAAACAGAAAAAGCAGTATATCAAATAGATATATTCATAGTTCTTTAAATTTTGCAATCTCCTCTGTCTGTTAAAAGTAAAAAATAAATAAAAAATTATGGTCATTCATAAGTCTATAAAAAAAAAATTAAAACATAATTAGGTAATTTTCAAAATGATCAGTTTCTTTTTTGTTTTCTTTTGTTTTTTTTTTATGTATATATCTGATCAATTACTAATCCTATGGATTTGGTCCTATTTCAAAGGTTAAAATGAAATTGCTACATTTTCTTTAAAATAGGTACATTTTATAATTTTATAATTGTTCTACTTTAGCAGATGTGTTATCTTTTCATAATTTTTTTCTTTACCTTAAGCTATTATCATAACAGCATTATGGACGGTAGTAAACACAACATTTTTTTTTATGTATCTTATGCTTCCATGCCAGAGACTTGGCATTTAATTTTCTGCTCAGTGGATGATGAACTGAATGCCATGAGAAGTTGTTTCTTCTCAGTGGGTGAACTTCATCTTTGCCACTAAATGAACAAAGAAAAGGCATTCAGTGAATCTTTGAGTATTCAAACATTTTGTGATAAAGAAAGACCACTTCAAATGACCTTCTGTTAAAAGTACCAAGAAGCTTTCTACCAGGGAGCTTAATCCTAGTTCAGCTCAGTTCGACAACTATTTAGTTGACTTTCCTCACCTCAAGGCAACTGAAGCAGCTAGTTGCAATGGTCATATATTGGAGGAGGAATCTGGGAAGCATTGAAAATCAGGAAGGATAAGCTTCAAGTGTATTTGCCCTATAAAGCATACTTGAGACTGACACCTGTATTTGTTCCCATACTGGAGCTGCTCTCCAATCACTAAATATTTCACCTGGGGTTGGTGAAGCTGTCATGTAAGAACAAACATAGAGCAAATGAGATTAGTAATTTTCAGCCCTTAATGGTGTTTAATGCAGAGTTAGATTTTGGCCATGTTCTTGGCATACCAATTGCAGATCGCATGCAATCATCTGACATCTCCTAAACAGACCTGTGCTGTAAAGGGTAGATCAACCCAAGATTAACCTTCATTTGGTTTTCATTGAAAAAGTTGACACTGAAGCCACACTGATTGGGCTGGGCCTTTTGATACAGTGAACCATCATCTCTAGGAGGAGGTTGTCTTGTCTATCGCCAGATTCAAGCTGTACTTTCACACCTAGATTCACCTTTGGTATTTGAATTTTCCCCCCTGCGCTGCCCCAGATATTGTGAATGGAGTTAAAACAAAGCTCTTAAATAATGTCCAGATCTATTTGTCAAGGTTATTCTAATTTGCCCTTGTTGTTTGGGCTTTCCTGTGCAGGTAATGATTCATAGCAGTATTTCGTTAGTTGGCACTACTGTCTTGACCAGGTACACAATCTAGGCTAACAACATCTGTATACTTGTAACAAGCAATACCAAGATCAGCAAAGTCGATAAAGAAATCTGAATGTATGAGACTGTCACAGGTGGGGCCAGAATTAAGCACAATAAGCCTGTTGTGTTCATGGAAAAGTTGTCCTCTTCTGAGTCCATTCGACTGGGCAGACAGGCATTGTAAGATACTTGGCATCTGGTTCGGTTCCAACTTTCAGCTGGAGAAGAATTGGTTAGAAGTTCTGGAAAAGACCATACCCATGGTTAACCTGTGGCTATGAAGATAATTTTCTTTGAAGAGGGCAGAGGTGTGCATTACAATTTGGAAAGGCAAACATTGAGAACTGTTAAATCTTGTTCACAGATGTGTACACAGAATGATGAGAATGGCATCTTGAGTAGGCACTTGGATGAGGGAGGCTGCTGTTTTCCCTGAAATGAGTGCTCCTTCTACTGTAAATACCAATTTTCTTTCTCAGATATAGGCTGGCCTCTCTGAGATCTGACTCTTATCTAGAGAGGCATTATATCATTAATTAGTCAGGGGGACCATTCATAATAATTTGATTAATGGGTAGTTCGGTTTTTTATGGTGTCTTGGTTGAAATGCCTCTCTAATGATACATCACTCAACTGGCTGATAATTTAGAATGCATTCTGGGTTCTGAGTTCTCTCTGAGATCTGACTCTTATCTAGAGAGGCATTATATCATTAATTAGTCAGGGGGACCATTCATAATAATTTGATTAATGGGTAGTTCGGTTTTTTATGGTGTCTTGGTTGAAATGCCTCTCTAATGATACATCACTCAACTGGCTGATAATTTAGAATGCATTCTGGGTTGACAAAGAGTCTTTTGCAGTGGGACTGGCAATTTCATCACAACAGATGAATTTTGGTGAGTGTTGTGGTGAAAATAGAGGAATCTGCTGAGTACACCTTTTACACCTTGATTGTGCATCCATTGTTAAATTATTGAAGGCTACATGGTCTGCATGCTACATAGGCAAGTCTTTGTCCTGGAAGCCAGTTCTTTGTTTCATTTGTAGCAATGCAAGCTCTCTATTAGGAGGAAGCTCTATATGCTTCTATGTTTGCTAGCTATGATGTGCATGGTGAGGTATGGACAACAAGTCCATAGAGTATTGCCTATTTTTTCCCCATCATCTGATTGCTTTCTTCAAGCACCAGCTGAAGGTCAAGATCAGGGTAGAGAAGGAAAGACTCGCTTTAGATGTTGCTGAAAAGTGGATGGCTGCAGTGTGGCTGGAATGTGTGAATGTGCTCACCTTGAGTGGCACTTTGAACTGAGTGTCTGGAGGATTAGGTTAGAATAGTTAGTTTTGTTTTAGTTTCTTAAAATTCATTAATTTAGCTTGGGTGTAAATTGTCATCAGCCTCTGTTTTTTTTTTTTTTTTTTTTTTTTTTTTTTTTTTTTTTTTAAGTCCTCAACATTTGTTTTTCATGTCCTTCCCTTCATTTGTTATGTGTGTTGTGGGAACATTTTGTTTCAGTTTTCTTTTTTTTTTTTTTTTTCTTGTTGTTGTTGTTTTTCTTCTAAATGTTCCCACTCTATTTTTACCCAGTTAACTTTCTTTTCCACCAATTGTTAAGTCATGAGAAGGGTTCCATGCTAACACAATTTTTCATCCTATGTAATTTTCATTCAAATCGTGAGGTTGTTCATTATGATGTAAATAAAAATCTTGCTTTATTCTCTTCACATATTTTTGTAATTATGGGACATTGAATTAGAATTTCATGGAGAACATGCATCTAGCTAAATTAGTTAGAATAGTGAATTCCTCACATTTTTTACCTTATGCCACATTTTGTAAAAATTTGTAAATAAATATTCATACCAAATTGAAACCAACACATGAACAGAAATTTGGACTAGTTTCCCTTTTCTTTGACTCTTACAGACAGATCATTCCATGTCAATTTAATAAAAAACTGTAACCTAAAAAAGATTTTTTCCTCTTTTTTTTCCTCTTTTTTTTCCTCTTTTTTTCCTCTTTTTTTCCCTCTTTTTTTCCTCTTTTTTTCCTCTTTTTTCCTCTTATTTTTCCTTTTTCCTTCTTTTTTTTCCCTCTTTCCCTGTTTTTTCCTCTTTTTCCCTTTTTTCCTCTTTTTTTCCTCTTTTTGTTTCCTTTTTTTTTCCTCTTTTTTGTTTCCTTTTTTTTTCCTCTTTTTTGTTTCCTTTTTTTTTCCTCTTTTTTGTTTCCTTTTTTTTTTCCTCTTTTTTGTTTCCTTTTTTTTCCTCTTTTTTGTTTCCTTTTTTTTTCCCCTCTTTTTTGTTTCCTTTTTTTTTCCTCTTTTTTGTTTCCCTTTTTTTCCCCTCTTTTTTGTTTCCCTTTTTTTTCCCCTCTTTTTTGTTTCCTTTTTTTCCCCTCTTTTTTGTTTCCTTTTTTTCCCCTCTTTTTTGTTTCCTTTTTTTTCCCTCTTTTTTGTTCCCCTTTTTTTTCCCCTTTTTTTCTTTTTTTTTTTTTTCCAATATTTATAGACATTAGAAAATCCTGGAAATTCCTAACTATTCTCAAGATATTGCAAGTTGAAATTTTGCTGAATCAGCACTTTCTTTTGAGACATTGCTATTTTTGAACTCCACTATCTCATCTAAAACCCTTAAATGTTCTGATCCATTGGCTAGAAATTAATGAAATTTGATACCCTTATGAAGTTTTAGTCAAGGAATTCAAATACCCTTTTAGAATTTTACAAATAGTAACCAAAAAGTAAATATTAGCAGTTTTTTGGGCAGGGTGGGAGATGAACATTTTTATTCAGCCAACTACATGGAAAAATTAAGAAATATCGTCTTTTAGAAAAGTAGCAAAAGGTGGCACAACATTTAAAATCTTGATTATTTGGGGAATAAATCCCAATAAGTTTCATTAACTATCTCTCAAAACTGCCAATTCTAGACCTATTAAATTTTTTTTCTCAAAGATTCCGATTCATGTTAATTTCACTATTATGTTCTTCTCATATTGATTCTTTCTGCTAAAGGTGATGAAGTTCGTAGATTACAAAACATTGGGAAAACGTTACATAGTATTTTGGAAATCCATTTCCTAAGTTTTAACAACTCTCTTATTTCGATTTTTTATGGGTGTTAGAATATGCATTGAAAAAATAAAATATTTAAAAAAAAAATGAAAATTTAGCCCAATTTTTCCCTGAAAGCAATTTCCCATATTGAATCTACCTTACTCTGATCATTAAGATTTTTGGGGTTACATTGGTATGGAATGACCCAGACCATAACTCATTAGTAGCAAAAAATGTGTATTAGTCTACAAACCAGCACAAGTGAAGGATTAATATGGAGTGCAGTGTGATGTGCACTTGACCAACCTCACAATTTGAGTCAAAGATTTACATGTCTTTCAAACGTTTTCCTATATTTTCCTCTGCAGCTCTCTTCTGTGTCCCACTCAAAACATTTCTGCTAAACTAACAAGGCAAAACATTGGCGGCAGTAAGTTCCCAAGGTCATAGGCCATTTCTGTTAGTAAAATTTCTAATGAACCCTGTTGAATGTGTTTTGAAAGTATGACTTACTGAGGCTAAAGGTCTCTGTTTACTTTCAAGAATTTCTTGATTTATTTATGGATTTTAACTTTGTGTTTCTATAGCTTCCTTTTAGCTTCTTGCTTATTTGTCTGTCTGTCTGTTTCTTCTGTTTTTTTTGTTTTTTTGTTTTTTTCCACTGCACAAAATATATTTAAACACAAATGCAAATATAAAAACGTCTGTCAACTTGTCTTGATGTTCATCCCCATCTTTTCTCATGGAGCAAATGATCTAACAAGCACAATTGTGAATTTTCTTAATGAGAACAAAATTCTACTATCAAATTACTGTAGTCAGTCATACAATAATGCCTCAAATGTGTCTGAGCAATATACAGGATTGCATGCACAGATTCATCAACTGAATGAATTTGACATCTATGTCCCCCTGTGCTGGAAACAACCTTAATTTAGTGTGAGTAAAAGCAACAGAATGTTGTCTACAGACTATATAAAATTCTTTGACTTTGTTCAGCATCTGTATTCGTTTTTGGCTGGTTCTACTCATTGCTGGAATGTATTGACATCATCTCTAGAAAAAGATTTTGTGGTCAAGTGTCTGTCTGACAAACAAAGATCAGCACGTTTTGATGCTGTTCATGGTCTGTATGGGGGTTTTGAGAAAATAAGACATGCACTGTATTCTTTACCAGCTGACAATGAACAGCAAGTGACTACAAGGTGAGAGGTAGAAGGATTGAGTAAAAGAAAAATGGAAAACCTGGAAACAATCTTTCTTGCAATTCTTTGGAATGACATGCTAGAAAAAAAAAATGAACAAAACAAGCAAGATCCTGCAATCTAAGGAAACTAGTGACAAATTTACTGAATGTAAATTCAAAACCAGAAGTATGCGTCCTGATACAGATTAGTGAGGCGGGGAAGATAAGTGTGTGTCATAATTTTTCAATTTTTTTTTAATTAATCATTTCATAAGCAAGGCAGGGCTACCACTAGTGTGCAGGAGATTATAGTGAGAGAAAGAAAAAAAAAATGATGGTACAGGGGGGGGTGTTGAAGATAAAATAAAAGATGGATGGAATTCAAGGGGATATAAAATGGCAACTGATATTGAATTTAAACTTTTAGAGGTAGCTGTCAAGGAAGCAAGTAAATATAAGGGAGTTCCACAAGTGGGAAGTGTGAGAAAAGAAACTATTAGAGTAGAAGAGGTGGTTACATTTAACTATTTCAAAGGTGAAAGGGTGAGACCTAGATGCTACTCAATTAGCACACTTAAATTCATGTGGATGTGGCACCAGGAAAAAATGCTTATTAAAGAAGTTGCCATGAAAATATTTGTAGAAAAGACTGGTAAGCCATATCACGATGGTGAGGTGTGATTGAAGACAAGATGCCAAGTCAGGATTAATTATATTGCAGATCCTTCTTTGGATTTTGTCAATAACACTGAGATGAGTAGCAGGATCACCCAACCAGATATGGCAGCAGTATTCAGTGCATGGACGAATAGTAGATTTATAAATGTGCAAGATGGCGTCTGATGCGGAAAAACTTTCTGGCCTGCCACAGAGACCCAACCTTTCTAGCTATAGATTCGATGTAGCTGTTCCACTTCAGGTCATTTGAAAGAGTGAAGTCAAAGAGGCACAGTTTGTAGCCAGAAGTGTTACTTGTGTTAATGACAGCCAAACAAGCAGGAGAGAATCAAGTTGAGTAAGGTTTAAGTCAGAAATTCCTTGCTGGGATGGAAGCATCGATGCCAGCTTTCACCCAGAAGGAGACCTCAAGGGTACAGTCATGAATAGGGAAAGTAAAAACATTGTTCCAAGGGACATTGTGAAGGAAATCACAGAATAAGTCCCAAGTACACTCATCGATAACAGTAAGATATTCTACTGGTTCTTGATATATATGATGGATTAGCAGAAAAGTTCAAGGTGGAAACTTTCCTCTCTTATGAACAGTCTAATCTTTGAAGAGACAAAATGAGAAGAGGCTTACTCACATATTGGAAACCTTTCTTTCTTCAGTGAATTGAAAACTATTGCTTCTGATGTACTAAAGAAAAAGTGTGAACATCTTGCTCATATGCATCACAAAGACCTTAATAATGATGCACTTTTAAATGAATGTGAACATCTCATGCACTACATGACTCTTGATGAACATTATGAGACTCTCTCTGTTTTATGGAAACGCTAAGTCTTGTGTGTTGTTTAAATGTTTATCATGTTGATTAGTTGCTTTTGTATGTGTTTTTAACGTTCTAACACCAGTTTTGTTGAAATGCCAATAAAATAAATATACTTTAATATTATCAGCCATTTACCTTTTATTCTCATGAGTGGTTGTTTTAGGGGTCCCAGCACACTGGTTTGCCTATGGGCCTAAGGCTGTTAAGACAGCCCCGCACATAATATAAAAATATTTATCATTGTTTTGTAAATGACTTTGCATTTTCTGATGTCACTCGCACACCACTAAATACTTTGGTTTTAACTTCACCATTGCTTGAGTTCTTTCACATATCGCCAACATCCGGATTCCTTCTCCCCTTTTCCCCTGCTTCAGCCCTCTTTTATCATGCCATCACCATGGTCGATTGACCAATTAGCGTTCTTCATTTTTGTCCTCAATTTAGTCAGTTAAGTGCCATACATGATACACGCTTGGGCAATCATGTCTTGAAAGAGACATGACTGACTGGGCAGAAGATTATCCCGCAGTAGGTTGCCATTGCTTTCTGCGGTAGACAGGTTGCCGACCAAGGCTATAGAACCCAATCTGTCCTGTTATTTAACCCATAACTGGAAGGAAGAGACGGATTAATACCTTTCCCAAGGGTATTTGCGCGTAAGTGAATACAATGGATTCAACTGGAATTCGAACTCGGCTTCTCGTTCCGAGCCGATATCCACTGTACCACAATGCACATCCTCGTTGTCCTCAATTACCCAGATAAATAATCCAACCAACCAGCACAAGACTTACTATTGGTTGAACTATGCTAAGCTGTACAAAAACCACCATTACAAAATATTTCAAAATTGTATATTCGTCGTGAGGAGTGGGGGAATTCATGCCATTTTCAAGGAACAAAATGCCGCTACTACATGTCATATATTGGAGTGAGGAACTTATTTTTCTTTGCTCCAGATACAAGCCACTTTGACTTGTTTGCTTCTATGTAATTGTTCACCACAATCATCTTGTGCACAAGATTCAATTTGTTTAAAATTAGATTTTTAATTGTATGTATAAGATACAATTGTTAGCTTTTTAATCCTTGCTATAGGCATAGAATAGTTACAAGGATCCTCAGCTTTGTAATACATTTCTGCTTAAGCAGAAATTAATGAAGCAAGACAATTGAATACACAGTCTTAACGAAGTCCAATTTTCCTCTCTATTACTCATCTTGATAAATTAACTATCAAGTGGTAATTATCATTGTCTTTAACATTCACAAACATGCTACATGGTTGTTATTTGTGCTGGGAAAGAAAAGAGATGTTCATTGAGTAAATGTTATTAGTGAAGAACATAGAATCAGCAATCAGTTCAAATTCCAGCTGTGTCTTTCACACAAATTCTTTTGAGAAAACATAAATCGATTTTTTCTCTCTCTCTCTCTCTCTCTCTATATATATATATATATATATATATATATATATATATATATATATATATATATATATACTGGACTTTAGCCTTATGTAACCAGCAAACTAAAGAAATGACAATGTTGCTAATTTTTTTTTTTTTTTAATGGTACTTTTTGACATTTAGCTATGCCAGAATTAGGGGTTGCGTCCCTTACTAACAACAGGAGTTATATCCCTTGTTTGTAATACGGCCATGTTGAGTTAGAGATCTCTCATGTTTGTGTTAGTCACAGCTGTAAAAGATTACCTAAATAGAAGCAAGCTACTTTTGAACCTTTTCAAGTCAAGCATATATAAACGAATTGCACAATTTAGGTTATCTGTAATATCTTTTCCTTATGTTCATTGAAAATATAAAACCAGATTCAAGGAAATACGATTCTAAACCATTTCAATAGATTGATTGATTTGATTTGCAGAGAAACAGTGAGGAAAGATCATAAACACCTGAGATTTATTAAAGATAGATTGGATGCCTTACGTTTTAGAAGTCCAGTTTGACCATATTTATCATGCTTTAGGCAAAAAAATGTATTTAATGTATCTGCCATTAATGTATGTACCTCCTCCATTCAAAAAATGGATTAATATCTAAGGTCTCAAATGAATTTTTAAAAAATAAAATTAATTTTAAAAAAAATAAAATGTTTCTTGAATCTTTTATTTCAGTTTTAATTTAAGACTAATAGATTAAATTTATACTTTCAAAAAACGATATGTTATTGTATTTCAAAATTAATTTAAATTGATTGGAATTGTTCATTTTTTTTATTTACATCTAAAAATGGCTGATGTTTACCAATATTTACAATTCTTAAAGTTTGATTAATCTGATTTCAAACAAATATTACTTACTTTTACAAGTATTTTTTTAACAGAGAATAGTATAGACTAAGCTAAACGACTCCCTTCCCCAACACCCTATATAATAAAAACACATCAGAAAACCAGTTGTATTGTATGCTACTGTATGTCTGGTTTAGAAATAACTCTTAAGTGCTAGTTTATAAGACGAATGCTAGCAACTGACATTTCATAAGGTCTTGAAAATGTATATATATATATGTTAACAGCAGACAATGTGAGTTTCAAAAGGCAATAAATTGCATTCACAACAGTGAAATGTTGCTTAAAAACATTTTTTTTCAATGACAAATATTTATCTCTATTTTTGACTTTTAATAAGTGCAAAGTGAATGTAGATTATATTGAGCAGAATTTGAACTTAGCTTGCTGATTGTATTTTTCATGCTGCTAACTGCTTGGCCACTGGTATCTCTCTACCATATTTTGTGGGAGGGTAGTTTACACAAGCATTTACAATTAAGTTGCTTCTGTTATATTCTGTGTAGCACTAAACAATGTCATTTTTTAAGTTTAGCCAGAAATAGCACTTTTGACTAATTTGAAATCTTGAGTAGGTTAACCTCACCAACTCTGAATAGCAACCATTTTTGCTGGCTATATGACCTGCAAACACTCAGTGATTTTATAGTAAAAATGCAGTAATTGACATTGATTTCTTAATAAGTTATATTCTTTTAACATCATTGTTTAAAATTTAAACTCACTTGTGAAGTAGCATTCACACACACACACACACACACACACACACACACACACACACACACAGGAAAGGTATGAATCCATCCCTTCTCCCTTCACATATGGGTGGAATAGCAGAAAAGATTGTGTATCATATATGGCACTTAACTGAATGATAGAAACCTGTTTATAATTAGCACCATCCTTTTCATTATGTGTATATATAATCTCTATCTCTCTCTCTCTCTCTCTCTCTCTTCTCTATCTCTTATCTCTCTCTCTCTCTATCTCTCTCTCTCTCTCTCTCTCTCTCTCTCTATCTCTCTCTCTCTCTATCTCTCTCTCTCTCTATCTCTCTCTCTCTCTCTCTCTATCTCTCTATCTCTCTCTCTCTCTCTATCTCTCTCTATATCTCTCTCTCTCTATATATATATATATCTCTCTCTCTCTCTCTCTCTCTCTCTCTATATATATATATATATATATATATATATTTGTTTTTGATTAATTCCAGAGTCTCTATCTATATAAATAAAACTGAAGATGTGTGTCTGTGTGTATCCTCATTGATTTCTATTAACATAAACTTCCACGTTTTTTTTTATCCAATTTGATTCAAAATTTACACATCCTTTGCAAATTGATTATTCTACACAACAAAGAGAAAGAAATTGCGTGTGGTCCTCAGTTTAATCGTTGTTTTAATTTTTTTTATTTTCAAGTTTTGTTGTTGTTAAAGTTCAATACAGTAACTTTTACATGTATTGTAGAATAACTTCTTCAAAAAAAATACAAGAGGTATCTCCCGTATTTTATGTCTGCAGATATGGGTCATATAAAAATGGGATTTCTTACTCTTTCCATCTTGTGCAATGCCAGATACTTAATGCTAGTTGAAATATAAAGTTTGAAGTAATCAAAGTGTTAGATTAAAAACAAAATGATACTTTAGAAATTGCTTTGTTTACATTTTGGATATGAAACTGAGCAGTTATTTAGCTTTTGAGAAAATGAGTGAAGGGGACTTGCTTTCTGTGAAATTGGGGAAGAGAACCTTGCTCACTGTATATAAACCTAAACGCCATTGCTCCCAGTGGAGAATAGGCCATCAACAACCCCTTGTCATTGACAAGGAGGTCATCAATACTTTAGTAACTTTTTTTTGTTTTACAGTTAGAAGTGTTGACCTTGTGTAAACCCCTTGCAAATCGCTTCATGTTCGAACAGTAAAGCACACTGGATTAAATAGCGCTTTCCCCTACAAAGAGGGGGTGCATGTTCAATCGATGTTGGTGAAATCTTTGTTTTTTTTTGTTTTTTTTTCTTTTTCATACTAAGATTCAAATGTGCAAAGAAATAATATACATTGTTTAATAAATAAAATCCTGCATGTATTTCAAATAAAAATTATTCACAATAATAACATTTGAAGTAATAAAAAGGTTAGTATATATTTTCTAAATTTTAATGCAATGCATATTCTGGATTTTCAGGGTCGGGTTTAATTGATAGAGGTTTGTAAGAGAAATCATAGAGCAGAATCTGAATTTTGGTTGAATTAGTTATATTTGCTTATGTTTAAATACCATTTAGAAAGGTATGAATCCATCTCATCTCCAGCTATGGGTTAAATGATAAAAATTTCCATCTGGAAAAATGGTTCTTGAAAAAATTATTAATGTAACATTCACTCAAAAAAAAAAAATTATTATAAATAAGTGTTTCAGATTTGATTTTCCCACAAAAAGTTGATAAACTATAAAAAATATCATTTGCTCAATTCTGAATATGCAGCTAGTGTAATATTTAGCCAAGTTTTACATCCACACATATTCTTGGGAAAAGTATGAATCCATCTCTTCTTTCCCCAGCTATGGGCTAAATAGCAGCACTGACTGGGCTCTCTTTCCTTGAGTTGGCAAGTAGTCTAAAAGAAACTCTGAATTCAAAACAACTGTGCTTTCTTGCTGAAGACTCCCTTCAACTGCCATGACTGCAGTATTTATCGTGCTAATCCTAATTGGTTATGGAACTTTGTCTTTCTCTGTGTTTGTTTGCTGTGTTTTCTGTTTTTTTTGTTCTATATTTTTAGGACTATAAAATTTATCCCATTTTTAAGTTGCGTATTGTTGTTGATTAGCTACTTGCAATATTAACCAACAATTTTTATTTTTGTTTCAGGTTATAAGCCCTGTGGCTGAGGATTTTAGCGCATCTCTCCCCCAGACAAATCAAACTTTCAATCATGGCTACCATTGTTGAAAATTCTGAGAATGGACAAATAGGTAATAACCTTGCATATTCCCAATGTTCAGGCTCTGATAGCCTTCACTCATCCGAAAGTGTGCTGGACACTTCTAATACCTCAACTAAGGCAACTGATTTTAGTCCAAGCCCAAAAGTTAATGGTCTGTCTCATTTGGATGATGGCCCCCAACTGCAGAAGGCAGGTGCTAATACCCAGGGTATTAAAGTAGACATCCCACAGACACTGGTTACTTGTGGTGTTATTAAAACTGAAAAGGATTTCAGTGAGAAGCCAGTACCAGAGGTGGATTTTCAGCCAGCTCTCAGCCTATCCTTGCCTGGAGCTAGTTCTGCTCCATTTGAAAAAGATGAAGAAAAGGTAAAATTCAAAGTGCCTTTTGACTCTAATTCCAACTGTTCCTTGTCTGTTCAAAATGCTGAAAGCAAGATATCACCATGTGATGTCAATGATACAAAAGAGTCTGGCTTGGAACAAAAGGATGGAATCAAATTTAAAACCCTAGAATGCAAAACCGCTGAACAATTTCCTTCATCTGAAAATGCAGAGTGTAAAGAAAAGTCACTGATCTCAGAGAATGAAACGTCAAATAAAACTTCTACATTAGAAGATAAAAATTTACAGTCAGATTTTAATGACAACAAACTTTTCAAACCTGTGGAGACCATTTCTGTTGATAGCAACATGAATGACATGTACCTCCAAGAAAAGAAAACTACGTCTTCAGAATCAACAACTGCTTACAATGTGACCCTTAAAAAAGACTCGGCCGACATGATTGTAGTTGCTGATAAAAAAGTTCCAGAAGAAAGCAATTCCAAGAATTATTCTGAGAGTTCGAATTCCAAAATGTTTTCTGGGTGTCAGTCTAAGACCAAGGCTACCAAAAGCTCTGGTGTGTCCAATATTCCCAAATTGCTTTCCTACTGTTCTCCCTGTCGGGTAGTTGTTCAAGATTTCTTTAAAGAACTTAATATTGACTTGCTTGAACTGTCCCGTAACTTTCCTGTTCGTCATGGTCATAGGAAGCGACTGAAAAATTCCAAGTCTGTTCAAAATCCAATCCAAGTTGAGGAGCAAATCAAAAACAATTCATTTGATTCTCACAGCCGAACTAAACAGGCAAAGGGCTACACAGAAAATAGCAAAAGAAGAAAAAAGCGTCAGGCACTTGTGTCTGAAATTTTGAAAAACCCAGTGGAAGATGACGATGAAGACGACGAAGACAATCTCCCCTTACTCTCTGTTCGCAATAATCTCACTCAGGGCGGAAATACTGCTGCAAACACAAGAAAATCAGACACAGAAGAAAAATTAAAATCTGATGGCAATAAAACGACAACCAAGGGAGAGAATTTTAAACAAACCAAGGGAGGTAATTCTGATGCAGTTACTGAAGAAAGGTCAGTATTTAACTTTGTTTTTCTTCTTTCGAGGAAGTTAACAAGTTGCCATTTAACCATTTTCAGGTAATTTATTTCATTTGATATTTGCTCATTTAATATTATTAGAAAATAATTTTTTAATCAGTTTTCTTAATACAGCCGAAAGTCTCAACAAGTAACATTTTTGTTTTTTTGTATTAAAATTTAACAGATTTAATAGCAAAAAAATAAAAAAGGAAATGTGCGCGTGATATTTTTTTTTTTTTAATCATTTCACCCCAAGCAAGGCGATAATGCCACTGATGCGCAGGGGGCTACGTAAGAGTAAAAAGTTTGGAAAAGAGAAAGCTGGAAACCACATCCTAAACAGGAAACAAGGGATGAGCCTCTTCACCTGTTCAATAGACGTGGGTGGAGTGTGAACCGGGCGATAGTTAGTCTATCTACTCCAATAAATATATGCAGTATAAGAATTGGAAAAAACTTAACTTTAATCTGTTGTCTGAAGTCACAAATATATTCTTCTTTTGCTCTCTCTCTCTCTCTCTCTCTCTCTCTCTTTTTTATATTTCCCTTTTTCCTTCTTTGCTTTGTTTGTCATGGGCATGTCATTTAGCTACAAGTGTTGTCTTAAAGTAATAATCTTCTGTTGCCAAGTGATCATTTTCTCTTCTCAGTTCTCTACAGTATAAAAGTTGTCTTCTGTTGCAATAATTCAACATTGAGTTGACTGAAGTGTTCTCAGGTTTTCTTAACTGGAAAAATCATATATGCCTTTATATTCGTTGATTAACATAATTGGTAATTCACCATTGCTTTTTTGGTTTGTGACTATTTAGTCAATTAAATGAATGTTCATGTGCATGGAATTAATATGGATTTCTTGGATAAAATACTTGGCCTCTTCATTTTGCAACCTCCAAACCTGTCAGTGACATGAAAAAAAGGGGTGTTCATTCTTCTAGGTCTGCAATTCAACTTAATTCTTAATTTGTGTGAGTTGGCTATATGATTCAGTTATATTGTTAAGCAATCTCTTAATTTCACAATAATGCAAGGAGGCGTCTTCATCTCTCAAGATCTGCAGTCCAGCTAGTTTAAGTGTATTTCTCTTGCGCAATTCTTTGTATTGGATTTACATGACTCTACACATGTGATGTGCTATTTTTTAGCCATCAGCCAATTCTATCCCCATGGGTCTTTATTTATCTTTACATGTATTAGCTTAGCTGTTGATTTTGTAAAGTTAGAGAGGGTGAGGCAGGCTGTCACAGTTAGAGAAATAGAAAAAAATGATAGTTTATAGACAGTATAAACTCTTAATGCTGTGGGGGTTAATGCTGTGGTAATGCAACAATATGTATTTTTAACAAAAGGCACCACAAACTTTGTATGTCTTAAATATACAAAAAAAAAGCATTCTTTAAAGGATCCCTTTTTGCCCTACATTAAAATACATTGGTACCTTCTTACATAAACAAAATATCAGTGTGAGGTTGACTATGTAAGGTGAACCAATCAACACCTTGATCCATTGATTGGACAACACATGCATGTCAATACTAGACAAGGTGCTACAAACAGCTGCACATGCTTGACTCAAACAGTTTGTCAGCAGCATTTGATAAACAACCCAGGACATGTTGGCAAGTACAGATATAGCATTTACCATTTTTTTGCAGAGCACAGTCAGCCAAAGACTTGGAGGCAGTTTATATAAAGTTACATCAATTGTCTCTGTGTAAACAGAAAGAGAATTTTGTTCATTCTCTTTTTTTGTTAAGAGGGTTTTGTGTAAAAGAAATCTTTTCTATTTTATACTCACTAGGAACCTATATACTTTGCTTTATTTAAGGTACCAACATGTTCTTCTAAAAAAAAGTGTTGGTCTAAAAAGTATGCTTTGAAGAATGCGTTTAGTGAATTCAAATTAAAGTTCTAGTCTGCTATGTTTGCTTTCTTCTAATGCTCTTGAGAAAGGCATGAATTCATTTCTTAACTCCCACCAATGGGTTAGACATGAGGAAAGACTTTGCCCTCTAGCCTTGGTTGACAGTTAAAAAAAAAAAGTCAAAAACTAATTTACAAGCTATGAAGTAGACCCAGGGAAGCCACTCCAACATCTTTAAGAAGTCATGGTAATTAACATATAAGAAGGGATCTATAGAGGTACTAACTGTCTGACATACTGAATGGACATTGGACTTAAAAAGAAAAAAAAAATGGAGGTTCATTCAACTATGATTATAAAACTATATAAAATTTAAATGGGACTATTAGCCATTCTTATTTTGTATTTCTTGGTGAATCAATGTATGTTTTTACAGAAAATGACTACTTTTTTTTTTTTTTTTTTTTACCATACCAGGATATGAAATCTCTGCAGTTAAAGATTATAGATAGGGCTTTCAAAGCAGACACAAAATATAATAACCAAATTTAATAGCACAAAGGTATTACTCAAATTGTCTTCAGTCTTCAAACTTGTTGATGTACCTGTATGTCATATATTATACAGTTTATTAATTAATCCTTAAAAGGTAGGAGAAAGTTGCATGAACATGCATGTCAAACAGATTGAAAAAAAATGTTTTTTTCCACTTTAATTATATACAAAATAAAATATATTTTAACTTTAACAGATGTATAAAAATAAAGAAAATAGGGAGTAAAAAAAATATTAAGTTTAAAAATTGAATTTTTTTTTAACAGCACGATGCTCCTTGAAGCATTTTATACACAGTGGAGTTGTGCATTCTTTGTAGCAAGTTTTTCTCCTCTTTACTCTTCAAAGCATTGTCCTTTATTTGGAGACAAAAAATCTGCAGAAGAACATAACCTTTAAAATCCTAGTTAATAATAGCTGCCTGAATTGTAGGGGTCTTGATAATGCTTGCCATTTTGGCCTTGTGCCAAACAAACAAAATCCTCACAATTTAAATATCAGAAGGTTTGTATATTGAAATGTGCAAGGATAAAATATTTCATCTGTACATTAAAGTAAAATTTTATTAACAGAATAACAAAATTGTAAGAAGAAAAATATAAGTGAAATTTTGTTAACTAAACACTATAACCTATTTGTGAGAAGAAAAATGTTCGAGAAAATGCATTTAGTTTTGTAGTTAAAATTGTTCAAAGAGAAATATAAGTATTTAAAATGTCCCACAGAAGTTTAGAGTTCATGGTTGATAGTAGCAGAATGTAAAATCTTATGTTCCTTTCCCTTTTTTGGTAGGTTGGTGACAGGGTAAGAAAGAAGATGAAACAAGTAAAGAAACTGTACTTGCAGAAGTTTGAGTGTCCTGTTGTTGTTGTTTTCTTTGGTGTGGAGTAAAAACAAAGAAAAGAAAATTTGGAAGTGGTAGAATGAATATATGTTGACGTGACATGACCTCGGCTTGAAGTTTCTTCCTTACATTGCGACAAGATGCTGTCAAATACCACTCCCATTCTGTCTTTGACTGGTCAGTCATGAAATGTGGTTTAAGCAGTAAAATTTATCATGTGACTAGCTCCAGCAGGCATTTTCATTCTTTAGGTGTTTAAAAAAAAATTTGACTGGCGTCATATATCAATTTTCAATTTCCTAACCAATCAGGACTGACTTGTAAAATTTGCCTTGGTTTGGAATTTTTCAAAATCCTTTTGTTGTTTGGATCCGATTTTGCGTGTGTACAATTTTACTTTGTGTGTTTTAGTTAACTATTGGATGATATAGGATTTGTATCCTAAAGAATCTTGGAGTTACAAATTAGTAATTAGAATTGAATCCTGAACAAATGAGGCATATATCATTGGATATATCATGAATTGATGATATTCACTGATCTCCAGTGAAACTTCAATTGATGATGCCCACCATTCAAGGGTTAAAAAAAAAACAATAATATAAATGTATAGTAGGAAATATAAAAAAAAAACAATCTAGCTGTTAAGATTAAAGACTTACTAACACAGATTCTCTATTTATTTTAATACTCTCACCATCTAATATAGATTTGAGCAAAGTTTGACCTTCATGCATGCCAAAAAATGGTGTGTCAAAGGGACATTTTTTTCTCCCCCTTGACATCATTATTACTGTATACATTCACTTCATCATATATATATATATATATATATATATATATATATATATATATATATAATTTTATACCCTAATCCTACTCCCATCAACAATCCCTCGCCATTATGCAGATAGCATCATTGATGCTTCATTAATTTGTCTTTTTAACAGGTAGGAGTGTTAACCCTATGCAAACCCCATTATCCTCCAGGTGAGGTAGACTGGTTGCCAATAAAACCCAATCTTGAATGTGATCTTCAAACATGAAACACTGTTGCTATTCACTATTGATGTGTGTCCTTACTTAGGTTTTATTCTGGTTATTGAGTCCTTTTACCCCTCATATAGAATGACATCGAATCCATAGCTGTGTCTGCTGCTAGGAAGGTTGGGTCACTGTTGTGCCAGGAAGTTTTTCTTTGTCAGAATCTAGTTTGCACATTTATAAATCTACCATTCATCCATCCATGCATTGAATACTTTTGCCATAACTGGTTGGATGCTCCTGCTATTCATCTTGAGGTTCTTGACAAAATCCAAAGAAGAATCTGCAATATAATTGATCTTGACTTGGCAGCAAACCTTCAGTCACTTAGTTTGAGTAACAATTGAATTTCATCAAGAAGACTAGATAAATAGATTGATCCTGTTAATCCATTCGGTGATGAAGAGTTATTCCCCCTTTGTCTTTTTAACGTGGTCTGTTTATTCACTAAAAAACATAAGCATTTGGGATTTGAACTATTTCTACTTCATAAAACATTTTAAATGTTTTACAACAAAGCTTTTCAGCATTTGGTACACAAATTTGAATTCATGAATTTTGCAAAAACATATAGAGATTACTTTCGTGAATGGTTATCTAAGCTGTAACAAGGTCCAGTTTGTATCTGTTTAGTGTCTTTGTGATAGTGAACTTTCATTTAGTCAGTCAGTTTAGGTGCCATACGTGATACACGCTTGGGCGATCATGTCTCAAAAGAGACATGACTGACTGGGCAGAAGATTATCCCGCAGTAGGTTGCCATTGCTTTCTGCGGTAGACTGGTTGCCGACCAAGGCTATAGAACCCAATCTGTCCTGTTATTTATCCCATAACTGGAAGGAAGAGACGGATTAATACCTTTCCCAAGGGTATTTGCGCGTAAGTGAATACAATGGATTCAGCTGGAATTCGAACTCGGTTCGCCGGTTTCTCGTTCCGAGCCGATATCCACTGTACCACAACGCACATCCATTCATTTAGTACATTATCAAATTCTACTTTGAAGGAATTTATCAATGGCTTTTGGAAGGTGAATATCTTAGATATTCTGAATAAATAAAAAACAAACTTCATACATCTTAATAAAAGTATAGAAACGGCATGAAGAAAGCAACAGGAAACCACTCTCAAATCTTTCCCAAAAAGTCCTGGCAATACACAGCAAATAAAGAATGAAAATTTGTGGAGAACCTTGATTGCCTATGTCTTAAAGGTACATAACAATTAAAAAAAAATTAACAGTAATAATGAAAATAGCTATTAAGGGTATGGACTTGAAATGATAGGAAAATTTTACACAATTATGAAAACATTGGACTTATTTATTATTTGCAAAAATATGAAGAATATAATAAATAGGGTTCTCAAATTCTGGGAGAGAGTTCTCAATAATAATGTTGACTTCGAATCACAGATCATCGCCCTTTAACCTTCTCTCTTTTTTATTTTTTATTTTTAAATGGACTTTTTATCACATAAAATTTGAGAAACAAGTAAATTTTATTTCCAAAAATGCAGCCCAGAAAAAAAAAATTTGGGAACCACTAATGATACAAGATTAAGTTTGGTAATATTTTGTCTTTGAATTCCTTGAATTTTTTTATATTTATAAAAAAAAAGGTGATATTTTTGTGTCACCAAAATAACTCCAGTAGATTTTGGTGTTGAATATATTAAAGCATTTATTAGCAGGATATATAAATCCACATTTGATTGACTATATCACTCATGGTAGTAATATGAAATACTTTATATATTCCTCCACCCCTTCCTCGAAAAAAAGAAAATATATTATGCTAAAGATTAAATAAAATGTTAGATTAGTGCATTTAATTAATAAATGTCACCTATTTGTTCTTACAGGTTTTCTGACTAGGATTTATTTAGTCTCTTTATATTTTTCATCTGTATCCTCATGGTGTTAGTTAAAACTGACAGTACCCCACTCCCATATTGTGACATTTTTGTTTAAAATTTGTCCTTTTTCATTTCATATTCAAGATATTTATTTGAAATTTTCACATTCTAAAATTAGTTTATAACTGTACTTTAGATATATAGGAGGTGAGAGGGGAAGAAAGGTGTCAGTTTAAACTGATGCCATGAGGATATGGGATGAATATTTCACTGATCAAAAGAAAAGGTGTGGGGGTGGGGGGACTCTCCTCAGATTCCCCCCCCCCCAATTTTAAAATGAAACTTCACTTATCAGGGTTTTTTTTTTTTTTACTGCTGTTTACCAATTGTTTTCATATTTACATGAAGTTTGGTGTAATTTAATATTTGTGTGTGAATGATTCTTTTTGCTTGAGGCATGTTTCTTAAGCAGTGTAGCATTTGCAGGTGGTTAATTTTTTTTATTGTGTTGACCTCTTTTTAGTGTGCTTAAGTATATGTCTAATTAATTGCTTCATTTTGGGTTGCCCTCTTTTTACCCTTCTGGGTTGAGCTCTTTTAGGTTTTTTTTTTTTTGTAGGCCATGATTAAGTGTTTGTGTATATACATGTTGGCTGTTTTGTATTATTTGTGGGCTTGATTTGGTTTTTTTTTGGTTTTTTTTGTTTGGTTTTTTTCCAATTGATACATGTATATTTATGTCATAGTTTTAGGGTTGCATTTTGTGTTGTGTTTATTTGTTTTGTATTTAGGTAGATTTGTTCAAATGTCTATATTTCCCCATTATTTCATTTATCTTGTTTAATAGTTTACTTTGGTTTTTAAAAGATAATTATTACTAATTTTTCCTACAAACCAAGTTTGCAGATTCTGCTATTGTGTAGGTGTGCTCTTACGATTTCCAATTTAATTTTGGTGATTTTATTTTCTTTTTGGTTTCATATATATTTGATAGTGTTTTGATTTTGTATCTTTCTGTTTTGCATGATGCTTTGTGATAGTTAAATTTTTTTTTCTTTGAAGCTTGTTTTCATGGTGCTCCATGTATGGCTTTAGATATTTATTAAGTGTGCAGTTCTTTGTTTAGGCAGTTGCATTGGTATTGTTGTTATTAGTTTTGTTGAGTATTTTCTTACTGTGTTTGGTTAATATTTTCTCTATGTTGTCTTTGTAGCTGAATTTGACTGTTTTTTTTTTTGTTTTTTTTTTATTGATAATTTGTGATAGTTGTTTATCATCCACAATTGTCAGTAATGACAAGCATAAATATCAGTTTATTGTGACCTGTTAAGATAACTTACCCACCTCTACCTTCTGACCTTATTTTCCTATTTAGCATAGACTTGACTTTTAATTGGTTAATCAAGATATACCCACTAGTACATATGTAATTTTGTCCTTATGCCTCCCTTTAACTGTCGGAAAAAAAGGTAACAGTGGTTTTGCTCCATTTGTACTTAATTATATATTTTTCATTTTTAAACGAGTTATTTCGCTACCTTGGTTTCCACCATGAGTTGTTTCTTCAGGCGATTTTTAATAACTGATTTTTTTAAATCCGTTATTAAAAATTGCCTGAAGAAACGACTCATGGTGGAAACCAAGGTAGCGAAATAACTTGTTTCGAAATGAAAAATATTCAAAAGTTCTACAATATAATTGTATAGAACACTTTAATACAAATGTGTACTGGTCTAACCCTATTAGGACCAAAAAAATTAAGTATTAAACAATATATATATATATATATATATATAAAAAACATCAGAAAAAATAACACTGCAAACAAAACACCCTTGAAAATGGCTATAGAAACGCTTGTGACAAAAGTTATTGGCAATTTTAAATACATTAATTCCAACAAAACAAAAAAATGTTAGGATGCTGGAAAAACTTAATAAAAATTAATTAAATCTTTAGTGTCAGCCCCTTTTAATAAAAGATGTTTGATAAATGGGTTGCTGCCCAAAGAAAATTATATATATATCTATAAATATTTTACGTAGGTGTGTCTTGTTTGTGTGTGCATATTATATATATATATATATATATATATATATATATATGGGGGGGGGGGCTAATCAGAACATTAATGCAGAGCTTTACTGCAATCAACCTGTTGAAATGCAAGAATGCCTGCAAAAAATGAGACTTGCATTAGTGAATTGACATGGTCCAATTCTGCTCCACGATAATGTGCAGCCACATGTTGCAAGAATGACATTGCAAAAACTCACAGACCTGGTATATGAGTTTACCAGATCCTCTATATTCCCCTGATCTTTCATCCACTGATTATCAATTTTTTAAGCACTTATGCACATTTTTAAATGGTACAACTTTTAGGCTCAAACCAGAGGTGGAATCAACTTTCAAAGATTTGATTGTATCATAGCCAATAACTTTTTATCAACAAAGAATAAATAATCTCGTCTATCGATAGAAGTTCATAGATGCTAATGGGATGCATTTTCACTAATTTCAACATTTTTACAGTTAATTTTTCAAGAATAAAATTCTTTCTGAAATAAACCATTATTTTTGCAACAACCTAATATAATATATATATATATAGCCAGGATTAAAACCTAACTAAATTGACATCAGTTAGTCGATTCTACCTCTGAGCTATGGGCGCTCGGTAGAGGAAAGCGGACTTTAGTGTTATATACTATGTAAACACACATACAAACAGAAAGTGGCATGTAGATAAAATCCCAAGGAAGATCCTATTAATATTAAAACTGATGTAAATAGAATTATCTAGTTACCAAATATGCATTTATTTATTTTTTAACTCTTTATTTTTCATTTCTGTTAAGTAAATTCTTGCTTTATTAATAAACATTATCATGGAAAAATTCAAAAAGAATTTCATACACGCGGGGGGGGGGGGGAGAAGTAAGAAAGAAAAGTGGGAGAGGGGTTACAAAAAGAGAGGGATGATAGGCATCATGACAGTGTTGCAGAGGGTAGGGAAGAGAGAGGAGAAACAGATGGTGAAATGGATTCAAATTCAGTCTTTGAAAAGGACATTTAAAGATTACATATGTGTGAAGAAATAAAAAAAAAATGTCAGGCATGAAAGTGAGGAAAAGGGAAACTGGGGAATGAGGAGAGGAGTAAAAGGCAAAAGGCGGAGATAGGTGACAGTTATAACTACCCTCTGTAACAACATCTAGTTGCCTATCTTCTAACATAATCTACTCTCTCTTTTTAAGTAAACTTCCGGGTATGAATTTCTTGAATTTTTTCATGATAAACGGTTGCTGATGAAGCAAATTTACTTCACAGAAATGATCATACTACACGTGATTTTTGAAGTTTTATTTAAAAAAAAAAAAAAATTGCCCAAATCAACCCTAACGAGTGAGAACATCATAACTTCCAAGTTGGCATGAACCTGCTCAGTTAAAGTGACAAACTGTTTGTGCTTATCAATGCTGTCTCTGCTGAAAAAAAAAACAACCTTGGTGCTAAACATCATTACAATTCAACACTAAAAAATATATGTGTATGAACTGTTGTTAAATGAACAAAGCTGTACAATGACAGGGATATCTGGTAGAAAGTAAAGAAAATAAGGTAAATGAGATTACTTTTCAATTAGCAATCTCTGAGGCTCTTCAAATAAAAATATTCTTTCCATTCTCTTTTTTTATGTATACACTACCGGCCATAATTATTAGGCCATCCCAGTGTTTTAAAAAATGATGTATTTCATACTATTTTTTAGTATTTTTTTAGTATTTTTAGTATTTATTGCCAAGTGAATAATTGTAAATGAAAATAGAATGGTTCTTTTAACATTGCACAATAACATGTGCCTCAAATGAATTTATAAATATTTAATAATTACCTATATTGCAGTTTCATCAATGAAAGAATGAAGAAACTTTAGGGTGATTCGAACAAGTTCTTCTTTGCCTTGTAAAATTTTGCAAAATAATAATAACAAAAGATCCATTCTATTTTCATTTGGCAATAAATACTAGAAATAGTATGAAAGACATCATTTCTTTTAAAAAACTGGGGTGGCCTAATAATTATGGCTGGTAGTGTATATACAAACTAGAAAGAGCAAAGGCCACAAACCTCTGCCAAGGCAATACTGATACCATCTAAGTGATTAGCAAGAGATGATTATTAAAATGAAAAGGAATAACTACAATGAACTTGACCACTCTCAAGAATGAAAATACAAAAAATGAATTCTCAAAATTAAATGCACACTTAAAGTGAAAAGAGGAAGTAATTTGGTATTTAAAATGAGCTATGGGAGGTAATTCAGTATTTGGCATTTGAAAGGCAAAATTTAAATTTTATTAATAAAACTGGAAAAATATACCCAGAAACTTAATGCCATATCAGTTCTAACCCCAAATCTAATCAGTTCATGCCAGTTATGAAGCTAATCATCCCTGATATTCATTTAAATCCATTTGTTGGATCTTGAGACATCTTGACCACACAGATGAACACGGACAAACAGAAACAAACACAACCAAATACAATACCTCTGCCTTAAGGCAGAGGTAAGTAGTATAAGTATTTCATAGTTTTTTCTTCTTGTTTTTTCCCACTTCACTTCAATTTAAATACAAATTCCACAATATTTATTATTTACTTACAAGTCATCCTAAACTTTTTAACACTCTTTAAGGTAATGCATTTTAGGGATATTTAATAACAATGATTACAGTACTCTGATGTGATTACTTAAAAACTATAGACAGACTTACAAATATTATCTGTGTTTCTAAATGTCAGATTTTATTGCTGCTTTCCATCTGCCATATTTAATAAATGTTTACAAAATTATTTCTTTTGAAAAAGCCAAAGAAATAAATCTTTGCAAAATTCATTGTGTTTATTAATATTAGTTTGATACATTGTGGATTGTGTCTGGTTTGCCATAGAGGTTTATGGCATTAAACTGGAACTAAATTATCGTCAATGTCATGATGGTTACAAGATGGATATATTAAGCTACAAATCTCTGCCTTTAACTATTTTCTTTTTTAAATGTGTGTATTAAATCTCTCCAATAATTTTAGTTGGCGGCAAATTTACAATAAGTATTTCACATTTTCAAATTCCAGTTTGACTTTGTCAATCTGGTCACCTATTTGTTGTTCCTCTTTCTGCTGCTGCAGTTATTGATTCAAATAGGTAACCTTTTTATAAAATCTGGCAGCTCTGCCATCAGAAATTTTTGCTGGTATCTATACATAGCTGATTACAGGGTGCCCCACAAAAAATAAAATATTAAATTTACTATATGATTTTAAAAAAATAAAAATAAATGTACTTTTTAGTTAGAACACCACATCTAACATTTGTTGTGTTTTTTTTTTGTTTTTTTTTTTTTTAAGCTGCTAAATTTTTATCCTTTGCTTTTATTTAATGTAACTAACAAAAATTACAAATAAACTGTACCAAATTTCCTGTTTTTTTTTTTTTTGTTTTTTTTTGTTTTTTTTCTGTGCACCCAGTATTTATACCTTGCTAAATAGGCAGCAGCAGCACCACCACCACCACCACCACCACTACCAGTGGCACTGTGACCCAGCCTCCTCTCTCTGTGAAGAAGGACAGGGAACATGCATTTTGCATCATAACTCTACATTTAATCAAAATACTCATTGGGGAAGAGTGGTGATTACAAATCTTTTTACAATCATTTTTATTTTGTTTTCTGTTGCAAAATAATTGACGATTATTTCTCTCTCTCTCTCTCTTTTCTCCCCTACCTCTGCCAAGTTTTTAATATATATACATACATACTCGCCCCCCCCCCCTGTAAAAAAAAATCATGAATTTTTTTTCTCATTAATACACAAGTAATAGTTTTTCTCTAAGCAAATCCTTGAAATGAACTTTGATTTCATTGGACTTACTGTTGCTAGCTAAACTCTATTTAGAGTAGTTACATTTGAACTTTGACCTGGGTATGATTATAAACTACATCTGACTTGTGGTGGTAGCACCTGTTAGGGTCCCAGCTGTATATAGGCAGATAGTGAACTCCCAAAATGCACTCAAAACACTCAAAGTATAAAAATACATTTTTATAGTAAAAAAAAAATATTCAAAACTCCCAAGAAAATTAAAATTCAACTCATTAGATGACTTATAATGAGTTGATATTCTGCTAAAGAAACAACATACATTCGTATTATTGTTTGTCACAATGTTTCAGTCATTGCTTGACCATCATCCAGAGTATATCAATTTTAGTTACGTACAAGAAAAATAAAACTATGATAAGATATTCCTAAGCATTGGTGTGGAACAAGAACAGTCTTTGCTCTGTAGATTAAAAAGGGGTTCAGTTTGGAATTCCTTGTTAGTTACCCAGATTGATATGCACCTGATGAAACCCAGATTACGCAATGATTAAAAGAATCTGAATAATCACTTTGTTGATTATCATCATATTATAATTACACTTGTTCCTCCATTAGTAAGTTAATATTTGTGTTATGTCCTGCCATTTCCACTTATAAATAATAGACCATTCCATTTTGATTGAAAAGAAAGACAAAAAGATATATAAGGTGCTGTTTGGCTTTAGTGAGAAGAAAGCATACATAAACTAATAGCAGAAGCAATAACTCTTATACATTTCATGTATTTTTCAGTGAAATCATAAATCTTGACAGTTTTTAATCTTTTCATTTGTACTGTATTCTTTAAATAATGAGCTATTTTCATACTTATAATTGTTACTGAAATATTTTATTTCAAATTTTTTAATTAACAAGGCAATAGGGGAATTTCAACAAATATTTGATCATCATAGAACTCGCAAGGAGCTTACTCGATCATTAACTTAATTATGATCCATCAGAAAATTCAAACAAGACTGAACATTTGTCTATATTTTGGGGATGAAGTATTGTAACTATTTACATAATTGAGACTGAGACATCCAGAAAAGACAAGGCACATGGAGCTAAAACAACCTATCTTGGTGGACAAAATAAAGGGGTTTTGTTCAAAATTATATTGTATATCACCTGAAGAGGGCTGCAGTGTAAAACGGTTGAAACTTTGTTCAGGCTTATTTTTGTCATATTCACAATGTAAATAGCGCAAATATGAAAAATGAAATTTTCACAGGTACTACCAATAAGAATAAATCAGTTAATTTTTAGTTTGAAAGTAATTTTTTCTCCAAAAATTCACTCTTTTATACTCATATATATTATATATATATATATATATATATATATAAAAATTACTGAAAAGTAATTGAAACTCACCTGAAGTGAGCTGAATGTGTAATGCTCCTCATGCCAATAACATTTCCACCAAGCTTCTCTACGGCATATGATTTCATTCAATTTATTGTGTTCCTCTTGAATTTATATTTAAACTGGGGTCATCAGGAGAGAATGTGCACCGTTTCGGGGCCTTCTTCTCAATGGTTCACTTGCATACCGGCCCCCCTCACTAATGTGAGGTCCCATTATAACGATATACAAGTGTGTTGTCGATGTACAAACTCAAATGTCTAATGGCGAAATGAGATTTATGAAAAATTTCGAAAAACGGCAAACCTTGCATTCTGAGAATGCAGCGTGAACCTCATTACGCATTCACGATCAGTCATGATATTTCTTTCTTCTCAGCTCTTTACGTAATGTTTTGCTAATGATGCTGTCTAGCATACACCACGCTTCCGATCTGGATGCTAGTGAAAATTTGATTCTTAGCAGTTTGGTTTGCGTTCCATCCTTTAATTCAACAGCTTGGATATCCTCAGCACTTGTGGTATGCATCCTGGCATTGGTTTTCCGACGTCTTATCTGCGTTGGCAGAGTGCTGCTCCTGAACCGTTTTCAGAGAAGCACAACCCATTTTTGTAAGGTGATTGGGATCTGAATTTCTGACCACAAACACATGGGAAGTCCATGCACTTTCCTAAATTCATGGTTTGTTTTTCATTCTGGGTTCATTGCCGATTGATCTGTTTGGATTCCTCATCCTCCCTCCCTTTCGGTGAATCTTGAGGGTATTTCCTTATATTTCCTTTTTTAGCAATTGTTAATGAACTCTAGGTTGCTGACCCGGTGAGATCATCTAGTCTTTCCCAGCATCCCCTGTCTTTCCAGGTGTCTGTTAGTCTGTTCCTAACCGTCATTCAGTCTTTTCCTGAAAGCCAAAATAGTGCAAATATGAAAACCAATACGAATAAATCAGTTAATTTTTAGTTTGAAAGTAATTTTTTTCCACAAAATTTCACTCTTATATATATATATATATATATATATATATACACACACACACACACACACACACACTAGAAGACATTTTCTTGTTCAGTAGCAAGAACCCAATCACTTGTCTATACTAACAAATTAACAATGCTTTAATAATAGATCAGTTGCATTTTCAAGTAAGCTGTAGTAACAGGAGTTTTTAGATGCTAAATAAATTAAGCTTATTACCACATTTTCTGGATACTGTAAACACCTAACTCAATACCAGCATAATATATGTAAAAAGTAATAGGATTATTTACATATGGATTGATTCTTGTGGCTAAGATCAGATTATCTATTCTGTTGAGGATTAGTGTAGTATCTGTTCATTACAATAGAATTAAGAAAAGCAAGTTAGAGAGTAAGACATCATTTTTTTCTTTTATAATCACTTCATCCCAGACACGGCAGAAATGCCACTGGTGTGCAATGGTTTAGAGTGAGAGAATAAAAAAGTTACAGGGTTGTCTAAGAAAATATTAGAGATGGATTGGGAATCAAGTAGATAAAAGATTGTTGTAGACGTTGCATTTAAGCTTTTGGAAATTGTAGCTATCCGAGAAGCATGAAAATGGAAGTGAGTTCCACAAATGGGAAGTGTAAGTAAAGAAACAATTGAAGAGACAGATTTAACTAGTTTGACAGTAAAATGATGCGACCGTAATGCCAACATAGTAGCACATGTAAATACATGTGGTTGAGGTACCAAGGAAAAAATGCTCATCAGAGAAGCCACATCACATTGGGGAGAAATTGACTGAAGGCGGGCTGCCAGGTCAGGATTGATTATATTGCAGATCCTCCTTTGGATTTTGTCAATAACATCGAGATGAACAGCAGGAGCACTCAACCAGATATGGTAACTGTATTCAATGCATGGACAAATGGTAGATTTATAAATGTGTGAAATGGATTCTGATGAAAAACTTCCCGGCCTGACACAGTGAACTAATCCTCCTAGCAGTAGATGCAGCTATAGATTCGGTGTAGTCATTCAATTTGAGATCATTTGATAGTAAAGCCAAGGAGGCACAGTGCATTACTCTCTAGGAGACTAGTGCTAACCATTCTGAGGGTAAGTAGGAAAATTTCTCTATGGTGGCTAAAGAAGAGCAGCTTCAGTTGGGAGCATTAAGATTTACGAGCCCTTACTTGCTCCATTCAATCACAGGTTGGATTTCCTTTTGAAGAGCAGCAACCAGGTTTAGTTTGTCAACCTTGGAAGATTTCTTATTGAAACTGGTGTAAATGGTAGTGTCATCTGCATAGATGCATACTTGGCATCAGAAAAAGTGACTACAATAGAGCCTTAAGGGGGGTCTGCATTTGTATGACAGGATCTGGAAGTTTGCCCATTGAAAACAACATACATTTCACAATTTGATAGGAATGATTGGATTAAATCAAGCAATTGTCCAGAAATACTGTAGCTCTGGAGCTTGTATAGTAGGCCAGCATGCCAAACCCTGTCAAATACTTTTGAGATATCAAGAGCAACAACTTGAGTTTCGCCATTCTTATCAAGAGACTTGTGTGTGTTCAGTGACGGTTGTTAGCACATCAGTGGTAGACCTGGCAAAATGGAAGCCATATTGTTTGTCAGAGAAAGTTGTGAGATGCCTATTTCAGCATTAATAAAGCCATTAATACCTTGAAAAAAGAGGTAAGAGGCTAATTGAGCAATAATTAGAGTGATCAGAGGGCTCCCCAGTATTCTTAAAAACAGGAACTACAGAGGAGGACTCCCAACAAGCAGGCAATAGTTATAGAGTTTGGAGAGAATTAGAGCCAGCTCAGGGGCACATTTCTTTAGGATGATGAAATACCAGGTGCTATAAGTTTAGATGTGCAGTGGGTATAATGAATAACTGCTGTATAAATCCATCTCTTCTCCTTCCAACTATGGCTTAAATAATAAGACAGTGTGTTTCCTATGGTTGGAAACCAGCCTATTGTAGAAAGTAATGGCAGCCTACCATTAGAATTCTTCTAAGTCAACCATGACTCGAAAAGAGACGTGATTACCAAAGCGTACATCACACATGGCAACTAAGGAAGAGAGAAAACTTGCTTTGTTTCTTTTTTTTGGGGGGGATCCTAATGCACAACAAATGTGAAAGTTGGATACCTTAGATATTCAAATTGTGACGCACAGTTGATTATTTTTATTTATGAGTGTTTACATTTATGTATCAGACGCACACACTTTTTTTTTTTTTTTTTTTTTTTTTTTTTTTAATAATCCAACAGATTTTATCACTAAATGTTATTTTTAGGATTTACTTATATTTGATTAGATGCCCAGTTTATTTATGAAACAGTATATTAATTTATTTTTGTCTACTGACAGAAATCTTACAGAAAAATATGCATCCTCCAATAAGATTTAAACCTGCGCCTAGCTTTGCATGAAAAACTGTTGTTAGATCCAGTGCACTTTGGACTGATTCATTCACAGAGCGCATTACCAATCAAGCAAGGCCGAACAGTGCTCTCTCTCTCTCTCTCTATATATATATATATATATATATATATATATACTGTACCTCCTCGGTCTAACACTCTCAGCTGACTTCAAGTGAAATGGCTACATTGAATCAATAGCTAAATCTGCTGCTAGGAAAAATTGGTTTGCTGTGTCTGGCCAAAAAGTTTTTCTCATCTGAATCCATCTTGCATATATACAAATCTACCATCCACCTGTACATTGAATACTGCTATCCCATCTGGCAGGGTGCCCCTGCTATTCATTTTGGGGTTCTCAACAAAATCCAAAGGAGAATGTGCAATGTAATCGATCTCAAGCTGATAGCTCGATTCCAGTTATATTTTCATGGCTTCTACTCTGATGAGTTTAACACCCTGTTTCCACCTCTGCATCAATTTACTCAAGCTACTAGACTGGCAACTAGGTCCCACCCTTTTACAGTGAAACCAATCAAATGTAACCATAATTTCTACACACTTCCGCCTGTGGAATTCCCTTCCCTATGCTTGCTTCCCTGATAGATGCAATCTCCAAGAGTTTAAATGCAATGTCAATTGCCATCTCTTATCTCCTTGACTTGCACCCTTTTCCTGACAGCCCTTGTATCATGTTCTTCTCCCTTTCCACTCTACTCTTACGCAACTCACTTCACAATAGTGTTCCCATCTTTTTCTTACGCATTCTCTGACCCCCTCCCCGGGATATGTTCCTCTTTCTCTTCACTCTCCTCTTATGTAACCCCCTGTGCACCAGTGGCAGTACTGCCTTGCTTGGCGTGAAATGATTATTTAAAGAAAAATAATGCAAATACCTCCTGAAAATGTTTTGTATCTGAATATAAACAAAACAGTTTCTAAGGAAGTAATGGATTTTTTAATTAATCCTAGTGATAAAATATATAATTTTGATAAAATCTACATGGGACATCCTTATTCTAACTATTTTTATTAAGTATTTACCTCAGTTTTGTACTGTGATCATACTAGAACAATAAGTTTCATTGATAAAAATGATGAAAAAACTATATCTTCTAGCTAGCCCTTTTATTCTATCTAGCCTATTTAAAACACATTTATAGGTAAATATTATGGTTTTACTTATAAATATATGATTCCTGCAATCCAAAATGTTTATCATTAAAATAATCTGCAAAGGGTTGTAGATCTGAGTATGGTAAGCTACATCCAGCAAGTTATGTGGAGTGTGGAACCACCATAAGTGTTGTTGTTGTTTCCAAGTCCAGCACCTCTTAGAGCCCCAATTATGGACAGCTAGTGAACCTCCAAACAAAAATCAGAACACTATAAAAATACATTTTTATAGTAGAATTACCAACAATATATTATTGTAGTGGAATTACTAGCAAGGTGTTTTTATAATAAAATGACCAACAGTACACTTTTATAGTAAAATTGAAGACCTGGCAAACATTGTCAAAAAAATAAACAATTTGCCATGATTAATCTCATTTCTTGTTAGGTGAAACCACTTATCACTCTTTATTTGATTTTGTAAGATTCAGTCAGTCAGTTAAGTGCCATACGTGATACACGCTTGGGCGATCATGTCTCGAAAGAGACATGGCTGACTAGGCAGAGGATTATCCCGCAGTAGGTTGCCATTGCTTTCTGCGGTAGACTGGTTGCCGACCAAGGCTATAGAACCCAATCTGTCTTGTTATTTAACCCATAACTAGAAGTAATAGATGAATTAATACCTTTCCAAAGGGTATTTGCATGTAAGTGAATGCAATGAATTCGGCTGGAATTCGAACTTGGCTCCCCGATTTCTCGTTCTGAGCTGATATCCAATGCACCACAACGCACATCTGTAAGATTACTTGGCTTAAAAAAAAAATGAAATAATGTAATTCTTTTGAATTATAAAGTTTGAATTTTCATATTTATATTTTTTGTAAATGTGCTGCTAAACAAATGCAATCAAACCAAAGAAATAGATTTGCCAAGACCTATAACACCTACAGTGGATAATCTACAAACTATATATCTATAAATTATACACTTACTCTGAAAGTACAAAATTATGTATAAAATATATGTAGTTGAAGCCATAAAATTGCATTAAAGAGATTTAGATTTTGGCATTAAATTACCCATTGACAAAAACAACCAAACCAAATCATAAAATATTTGATAATCAATAAAAAAAAACAAAAAAACAGATCAGTTGAGTAATAATTATACTCTCTCATATTTCTAGAGCATCATTAACTGTTAGAAACTTACATTAAAGTATTATTAAATATAACAGTACCTGCGGAGTGAGTTAGTTTGATAATTGCATTTTATCCAGATTAAAAATAGTGATGGGCCATCAGTTTCTGGATAATCAGTTTACTCCTCTAACATGAAAGATAATTATGAATTAAATTTTAAAGTAAAAAAAAAAAAAAAGCTTTTTTTTAAAACACTTTTTTTTTGTATTTTATGTAACAATGGAAACATTTTTCATATTTAATGCATTAGATTTTTTTCTTTTTTAAATGATCTTAAAAGAAATAGATATGTTTAATTTAGAAAGTTATGTACTGCATAATGATGTATTTAGAAATATAAATGTTTTGGAATTGCTTTCCAATTTTTGATTGGTTGAAATAGAAAAATGTGCACTCAATATGCAAATAGCAGTTTGTATATTAATAAAACCATTAGGAGCTAAATTTTCTTTTTCCATATTTAATTTTTTTAGTAAGCTTAGACTTTCATTCCAGTGAAAATGGGATGGTTTGTATGTTGACACCACTACTGTTTAACTACCTTTTCTCCTTGGCAATGTTTATTGTTTTAAAAAGCAATGATCTAAATTGTAATAAAACCTAAACATATGAAAAAGTAAATTTATACATTTTATTTTTGTTAAGAATTTACAACAAAAATATTAAGCACTATTTACTAGATTGTTTATTTACATGATAATTATATATTTACAACATTCTAAGAACTAATACAACTGAAACTAATTTACCAGTTTATAAAAAAAATATGAAACCATTTTGCATCCATAAATTTATAAACATTTACTAAATTATTAAAATATGTGTATCAACTGTAAGGAAATCCTTATTTACCATTGCCTATATTTCTGAGATGAGGTTGTATTTACAGTATTCGGACTATTGTCCTCATCTTTGTTGTTATTTGAATGATGTTTTCTGGCTCCTTCAGAATTTCAAAGCAAACCCTTTATTATAATCACTGGGGTATATATATTGCATAGAGCCTCTTTTGGTAATCATGAGTTATTTCCCTCTAACCCTGTAAGTTACTTGTTCACCACTGCTGTAGCCTGGTATTGAACTCATAACTCTTTGGGTCAAGTCACAGAAACTAACCAATGTCTATATCTACTGGGCCATGTGTCCTTAAGACAACTGAATTTTTGGGATTTATAAACCTAATGTTCAGTAACCTTTTCTTTTTTTTTTTTTTACAAAAGTTCATATTGCAATTTTTTTATGTTAATGAGGAGTGAAGGTAGTTAAAATTATAGTGGTTTCAAAAGAAACTACCTTTTGACAGTGCCTTTTTGGTGACGGGGGTGTATGAAGGTTCAAGTTTGCTAATTTTCTATCTCCCCCAATTCAATAATATTTAAGTTTTGAAATATGATAAAAATTGTCATACAGGATGTCGTAGAAATACCTCTCACAATGATTAGACTTGATGAAGACATCATTGCCAGTAATGTCTTACCATTATGTAGGAAGTATTTCTGCTTTACCCTGTATCTTAAACCAGAAAAGAGTAAATGTAAATACGCATTAATAGTAGATCTGTTTGACTATCACCCGGTTCACACTCCTTCTACCACTTTTGAACAAGAATAATTTACTCAATTGTATTTTTTTAGGATTAGGTTTCCCAGTTCCTTCTAAAGTCGTCTCATTTTCTTTCACTCAGTTATCTCTTGCATCTTAGTGACATTATTGTCTTGCTTGGGGTGAAATGATTTAAAAAAAAAAACAACAAAAAATAGATAAAACTTAAAATACTTATTTTATTGAAAATGAAAAGAATACATTAACATATTTTAATTTTGACAAAAAGTCACTTAGGGGAGGAATTTGTGCTGTATTGCTGAAATAATTCTAAAGATTAAATAATTTATTTCCTTACTATCTTACTTGTCTATTTCTGCTATTTATTAGGAATCTGAAAGAAATAAAACAAAGAGAGTAAATGATGATCTCAGATAATAATTTTAATTTAATTTTCAACATCAGGTAAACTCGATTGTATAAGTAAACCTTTAAGTTCTGAAAATAGTATATTTAGGCTGCAATCCATGTTTTGTTGAATAGAAAGAACAAAAGTATGTTAAATTCTTTGAGTTTCTCCTGGACTCAAGTCATTTATATATATATATATATATATATATATATATATATATATATATATATATATGCATGCACTTCAAATGTTATTATAATGAACACTTTCTATTTAAAATATACATGGCATTTTTATTTATAAGTGTGTATTATGTCTAGTCTACCAGACTGTCTGCACACTTGAGAAATCTTATTATTCAAATCTAAATGAAAATGTTCAGTGCATATCAAATGTCAAGTGTTTAGAACTGTTTGAATCCCTCATTGAGACCTTTTTATTTTTATTACTATTATCAGCCGATTATGCTACCATGGTTTCAGCCTTTCGATATTGTCACCACTGCTGCAAGGTCTGGCCTTTCTTAATATACTCCAGATCACATTAGGATTTTTTTTTCTTCTTTTAATTTCTACATAGTTGGCTAGTTTGGTACAATTCCTAAGGCTTTCTAGCATGAATGTTGATTGTTTTGTTTTGTTTTTTTTTTGTTTTGTTTTTCCAATTTATGTCTCTAATTTCTCTTTTGTAAATAACTCCTTAAGTTTTACAAACACCATAATATATATATATATATATATATATATATATATATATACACACACACACACACACAAGGAATGGACAAAATAATAAAAATACCTAATACTATATCATAATTTGGAAAATTTGATTTAAAGCTTTAGAAAAACAAGTAAAGACTCAGTGTGGGTATGTAGTAGGACCACCTTTGGCAGTAATTACAGCTTGAATTCTGCATGGGATCAACTCAGACAAAGTTTGAATTTTTTCCAGAGGAATTTTTATCCATTCTTCAGCTAAAACAGTCTCCAGTTCTTTCAATGATGATGGTAGACGATGTCGACTCCTCACTTTTTTCCTAAAATGAACCATAAATATTCAATGATGTTGAGATCTAGAGACTGTGGTGACCAGATGAAATGTTCTACTTCACTAGAAAGTTCTTTATACCATTCAGCTACAACTTTAGCAGTATGAATGGGTGGATTATCGTCCTGAAAGATTGCATTTCCCTCCAGCAACAGTTTCCGAACCATAGGATGATTTTGATCATTTAATTTTTGAATAGTCCTGACTGTTTTTTTGTTGTTTTTTTTTCATAATTTTACTTAAATAATACATATTAAGAAAATTTTAAAAAAAAACAATTTTAGCAAAAAAATAAAGTACTGAGAATATTAACTCAACAAACATAGAAATGAACAGCTTTGATAGCTCAATCAAATTTTTCAATTTATGCTATTATGGTACTAGGTGTTTCCATTACTTGGTCCATCCATGTGTGTGTATGTCTGTATATATATATATATATATATATATATATAAACTTATTTATAAATGAAACTCTGTGTGTGTATCCGTTACCTATAGACTCCGAAACGGCTGAACTGATTTTCTTGATAGTTTACACAGTTGTACTATAAGTGTCTGCGAGTGTTCTTAGCTAGGTTTTGTGTCGAGATACTCCCGATAAATATCAAATTGAAAATTGATAATCGAAAAAATCGGGTTATAGAAGGAGTGGTTCGATTTTAATCAAATTTGATACTCATAGGCAAAGTTGCAGTTCTTACAATAGTACAGAAAATCGATTTTATATATATATAAAAGGCAAGATGTTTGTGTGTGTCTATTTATCAGCCTGTATGTCTGTATTTTTTCAGCCCTTTTATTTTAGTTTTTGCTTCGGGTTTGGCTCTAAGTAGGTATAATTGTAGTTCTTAGTCTCAGCCCTGATACTATTTACTCAGAGGACTTATTTAGCCTTCAAAATTCAGTTTATGAGGAAAAAACTTATTTGATATCGATACCAGGAAATCAAAATTTGACTTAGATCCATTCATTTTTCTTTCAGTCTGTGGTTTCACTTTAACTGGAAACAACTATTGCTTTTTAGTCTTTCGTGCCAACGTCCAAAGAGCCTGAGCTCCAGGACCATGGATTAGTTTTAAAGCTTTCATTACACCCGAGCGACGCCGGGCTATACTTCTAGTATATTTTCTAAGCATATATTGTTAAATGAAAATAAAGACAAAAATTCTCCGACATTTAGATATTTTTTTATTATGTTGGTTCTAAGCTTTCGGCTCACTTGAGCCATCTTCAGAGAGGTTACAAGGACGTTAACATAAAAACATTGATCATCAAAGATGATTTTATCTTGTGTTGTCATAAAACTTTGCTAGGCAACAATAAGTTACCAAATAGCAAACACAGTTCACAAATTTTGTAATGCGGTTCTGACGTCACACTGTGTGAGAGCTTGAAATGTTAACAGAATCATATATTTAAATGTAATGTGTTATGACCAGATTTAAACATGATTTTAGTAAGTGTGGTTTGTTTTGATTTAATTTAGATGGCCTCCAATATCTGAAGGTTCTTTTTACTATATGCATGAGTGAGTATTATTGTATTGTTGACTAAAATCTGTCTTAATATCCACCTGAAATTAAAGTCAAAATACGATGTTTAGAACAGCTCATGATTAAACATAAGACATTCATTATCTCTTATATTTAACAATTATGCTTACAAAATTATCTGCTGACTTGATACACTGTATATAGTGATCTGAACAGTTTACAAAAGCCAGGCCCTGTGCAAAACAACTTAGTTTACCATATCTTTAATGAGCATTGCAAGTCACTTGCTGGCTTCAAGAGTTCTTGTTGTCAGAAGCACTTAAAACAATGACAAAACTTATCAGTGGTAGTCATACTTGCATGTATAGCCAATTAAGCATTTATGCCATGAATTGATTGTTTTCTAAGTAAGCTTCAATGATTCAGAGGCATGAACTCACCACTTTGTGATTTTGTGAAATATATAAATACACATGACTTTTTCTTTTCATTTTTTTTTTTTTTTTTTTTTTTTACCCCCTCTTTCTTGCCTTTGCTGACTGTTAATCCTCTAGACGTTTTGAAAACTTTTTCATGTCATCAATTATATTGGGAACACCCTTGCCTCATTCCCATTTGTTTTGTGGAAAAAGATTAGAGCATTTGTGATGTATCAGCAAGTTAACAGGCTGATTCTGAAATTTTAAACTGGCTGCAGAAAAACTCACAGAAAAAAAATTCCCAATAAGCATTTATTTTTATTTTGTTATTCTGCATACATAGATAAATTATTATCTTAAAGAAGAAATAAAAATTAGACTGTGTTTGTTTATTCAACTGTTGGTTTAGATGAGGAGGCGGAATAGCGAACCCTTAGCAGAAAAAGGAGAAAAGTTAAGATACCGACTTGTGACTGACACAAAATGTATTCTTACATTATGGATTTAACTCTTTATGTATAAACAAATGTATTCAGCTGACATTTATCGAGGAAAAACCTGACCAACAATAAGAATGATATAAAAATAAAAATTGTTTTAAAAAACTGATGGTAAATAAAAATGCAGTTACATTTTTCTCTCTCCTGAAAATGCTAAGAATTTTTTTTTTTTTTTTAACTACTTGAAAATTTTATTTCATTTTATGCTTGGGAAGGGTCACTTTAAGGCCAGGGAACAATGTATGTAAAAAATTATTTTAAAAAAGAGCAATGCTCATATAAACTCTTAATTCATGTTACTGCTAAATATTTGTTCTTTTTTTGTGGGTTTTTTAATCATTAGTCTGTTGATTGTACAAACTATGGAACTTGATATAATTTTAACTGTATCCTCAAAAAAAGTTTAGAAATTAATTTGGTATTATTTAGTAGGCATATCTTTATTATTTAATAAAAATTCAGTCCTTTGGTGGTGAACTCTCCAGGACACAGGCATGAGTAAAGCTATATGGAAGCTATGTATTGCCCAGATTATATGCCCCTCTCTCTCAGCTGAACCGACAAGATCCAAAGAAATTCAAGGTAATGTCTTGGCTGCAGGTGATGCCAGATAGTTGTTAGTGTTAACAGTCAACTGCCTTCAGGGATTCACTCTAGGTTTCCTGTCTGGATTTACTTCCATACCCTTTTCCATGTTTTGATATGACTGCTAGTCAGGGTTTTCCTTTCCATAGATGCATGACATTCCCGTGCTGTATAGTTTCATTTACACACAACAGCTTTTTATGACTTGTCCGCTTTCACCCATTTTCCAGCTAGGTGCCGGATATAGTTATCAGAGGTTATTTAAAAGCAATTTATAAACAGTGGATGTGCATTGTGGTGCACTGGTTAGCAACTTGGAATGACAAATTGGGGAGCCAAGTTCGAATTCCAGTTGAATTTTTTGCATTCACTTATGCACAAATACCCTTGGGAAAGGTATTAATCTGTCTCTTCCCTCCAGTTATGGGTTAAATAATAGGACAGACTGGGTTCTATAGCCTTGGTCGGCAACCAGTCTACTGCAGAAAGCAATGGCAACTTACTGCGGGATAATCTTCTGCCCAGTCAGTCATGTCTCTTTTGAGACATTATCGCCCAAAGCGTGTATCACGTATGGCACTTAATTGACTTATAAACAGTGGGAGTTTAATCCCCCCCCTCCCCGCTATGACAACTTTTGAAACATATGTAATGTACATATATTAGTATTATATACATGACATGTTTTAGAAAGTCTCCAAAAATTAACTTTTTTTTAGGTAGTTACAAAAATAATGGCCGCTCAAAGTGTTGTATTTTGAAAAGCCATTTTAACTTAGTATTCATGGTATATATTAGGTTAATTTTGGTATACATAATAATTAATGTGAACTCTTTAATAATTTTTAACTTATTTTCAGACAGAAATATTCTTGAAGCATAGAAGCCCTTAATTATGAACATGACAATACATGATCTTCATTTACTTTTCTTGGTTGGGCACAGTGCCTTTCCAATTTCTGTTAATATCAACAACATGGGGAGATGGATCCAGAAGTAATCAGACAGTATGTAGGTGGTTCAAGAAATTTTGTACTGGTGATGAGATCCTCGAAAATGAAAAAGGTAGAATACAGTCATACCGTCTTGACAATGAGCAGTTGTAAGCGGTTGTTGAGCAAAACCCACATCAAAGTGTCAGACAAGTCTTAGACACTTGGCAACAGTCTCATGCCAGTTGCAGAGTATTGGCAAGGTGGTAAAGCTCGATAAATGGGTTCCTCTTGATCTTAATGAAAATCAAAAACTGTTTTGAAGTGTGCGCGATGCTTTTTCTACATAACACCAATGATCACTTTCTTGACTGAATAGTCACTTATGATGAAAAGTAGATCCTTTATGAAAATTGTAAATGATCAGGTCAATGGCTTAATTGAGATGAGTCCCCTGCCAAACATTTTCCAAAGCCAAAGTTGCATCAGCAAAAGATTATGGTGACTGTCTGGTAGTCTGCATTTGGCGTTATCCACTACAGCTTTCTAGAAGCCAATCAGAACATTAACACAGAGCTTTACTGCAATCAACTTGGTGAAATGCATGCACACCTGCGAAAAATGAGACTTGCATTGGTGAATCAACATGGCCCAATTCTGCTCCCCAATAATGTGAGGTCACATGTTGCAAGAATGACGTTACAAAAACTCACAGACTTGGGATATGAGAGTTTACCACATCCTCCATATTCTCCTGATCTTTCATCCACTGATTATCAATTTTTTAAGCACATTTTTAAATGGTACAACATTTATGTCCAAACCAGAGGTGGAATCAGCTTTCAAAGATTTGATTGCATCACAGCCAATAACTTTTTATCAACAAGTAATAATCTCATCAATGGCAGAGGTGCATAGATGTTCAAGGCTCATATTTTGACTAATTTCAACATTTCTACAGTTAATTTTTCAAGAATAAAACAATCTTTCTGAAATCGGCAATTATTTTTGTTACAACCTAATATAGAAGACATTAGCTAAACAAAAATGCTAGAAAGCAAGAGAAATTACAAAATAGTACATAAAAAAACAAAAAAAAATGTAAGTATCAAAAAGCTTTTTTTAAAAAAGCAGCAAAATTAAAATATAATTCAGGATTTAAACTTAAAGTATTTGGAGATTATGAAGTTAGTATTTATAATGTACGATAAAATCATTTATACTGCCTTTTTGATAGTACTAACACCTAAGCTATCAATAGGTAAATATAACTTTAGATAAACAAAAATAGAAAGTAAAAATAAAATAAACAGTCTTCAGGTTAGTTGTACAAAAATAAATACCAATACAGAAAAATATGGTAACTGAAAAAGGTTGAAAGAAATAATAATAAACAATACATATATAACTTCAAACAAGTATAATAATCATTTTTATATATATATATATATATATATATATATTGTGACTCTTCGGAAATGAATTGAGTTCTTTTGGTGACTAGCACATGTATATACTGCTTATGTACAACACGTTAAAATTTCCCTTCTCTGATTCCATGCGCCTATGGCTTAGGGAGTAGCGACTCCGACTGACACCAAATCAGTTTAGTTTTGATCCCAGAAAGATGCAAGTGGGTGTGTCTAGCCACACTGATGAGCTGTGATACAGTGAAACAGGCTTGTCTGTGGATGACTTATATATATATATATTATAATAATTACAAATTATTACTTTTAAGCAATATTTACTTTCTTCAGTGAAGCTTAAATCTGTTACCTTTTTGAAGCTTTGACAAAAAAAATCATTTTTACTTGGTTTCCGAATGCCATGTATTAAAAACAAAACAAAAGTTAACTGATTTTTTTATTTTTTTTTTATTCTTGTTTTAATGATCTTTAATGTTAAAAAAAACATTAGTAAACATTATTTAACCATTAATCTTTTATCAATGTATGTGACATCATTTGCTGTACAAAAGTTTATCCTGTCAGTGATGAGCAACAATAATGTATTTGAATTTCATAAATATGTTGTTATATTCTGCTATGGCAACAGAAAAGAACTTATTAGCAGTAAGGATGCTGCAATTGAGAGGCCTTGAAAAAGAATGCAGTGGAAAGGGAAGTAATATTAATAATGCAGAGTGGGAAAGTGTTGTGCAATTTTGCATACTGAACAATTAAAAAATATCAACATTCTAAAAAACTATAAAAATCATATTTTAAATCTTTTAGATCATAAAATAGAGGAAATAAGACATTAGATTCCTAAATGTTTTCCCCATAAGATACTCTTTGAAGAATCCATACACAATAGTTGTGAATTCTTTTCACCAAGTTGTCTCCATTTTAGTGTCTTTTCTCATTAAGAAATATGCAAAAAGACATAGTCTTTAGCTTGTTCTTCCAGATTTATTTGCAGGCAAATATTCCAACGAACAATGTAACCTCATGAATCCTCGAGTTGCCAATTAGGTACTTAGACTCAAATGATGCCCTGTATCATTGGAAAAGGTTTAAATCATCATTTGATGATATCCATTGATCTCCATTGAGACATTAATAGATGATGCCCTCCATTTAAAGATTAAGGATGAATTTAAACACTTGGTCAGATAGTCCAGCATAATCCTCAGTTGGCATATATTCATCCAAGAGAAATAGAAATGGCTTAGATTTGCTTTCCTGTTTTTGATTGAATGAATGAAACAGTTACATTTAATATGCAAATGGTGTATTGTAAGTTGTATAATCCTCTATATTATAATAAAGGCCGTTGTGTGTGTGTGTGTGTGTGTGTGTGTGTGTGTGTAATATATCCATCATAATTTCCCTTGTGTCACACTCATGGAAAAAGAGACAATAGCAAGGCAGAATCTGCTCAGTTCATCAGAGAAAGACTATAGTGAGGCCCAGTTATCTCTCTTTATATCAGTTATGAAAGCTCTTACCATGTGTTTGCTCTTTAACAGTGGTTTATTATATTTTTCTGCAATAATTATGTCATTAAGTATTGAAAAATATATAAATATATATGCTCTCTATTATAATGAAAACCATTGTGTATTTGTGTGTGTGTATGTGTATATATATATATATATATACAAATATATACATATAGATCTCCCTCCTCTTATAATCAGAGTGGATAACCTGTGAGGAAACAGCTAATAATCCTCTCAAATATTTTTGTGTTACTTTTGACAGCAGAGATACACTCATAATGAAATAAATCAGGCACTATAAATTTTATCTTTTACAGTATTCATTTTTATTTTCTAGAAAAATTTTCTGATTTGGTTTTTTTTCTTTTCCATTCAGTAACATTAAGATTTGGAAATACATGACAAAACTCACAATAATTATAATAATCCCATTTTGTCAGTAGATTGGATTCTTTCTTTATAATATTCAGATTAACTGCCAAATGAAATTTTAGTTTAAAAATTGGAAAATGTTATGTCAACAAATTTAACTTTCTACCCACTATGATAATTTCATGCATTCTCTTAACTGCCTTTATTTTCTTGCACCACAACCCAAACTCACCAAAAATGGTCTATTAAAATTCTTCTGCATGAAGAACTATAATGCACTCTTTGTATTCTCCGGGGACAGTTCCAAAGTTATATGTATGTTTGGTTGGACAACTTCAAACAGTCAATATTTTTAATTATTGATATTATATTACACAGTATCTCTTCCAATAATAAATGTAGTAATTTATGCTTTGACATTTTTTCCCCTCAATCATTTCACCCCAAGCAAGGCAATAAAACCGCTAAGACACAAGGGGTTACTGAGAATGCAAAACAATAGGCAACTGAAAAAAACGTTACTAAAGAGAATGGACACAAAAAAGAAAAAAGAACAGGGTTAAAGGTCAATATTTTTAGAATTGCTTGTTCCAAAAAACTAAAATACCATGCTTCTAAATGAATGTACTATCAAGATGTACATATTCTTCTTTTGTTTCTTTTTTTTTCTTTTTAATAATTTCACCCAAAGCATGGTAATAAAGCCACTAAGTTACAGTGGGTTACTAAGAGTGAAAGAAGCTGAGATAATATTATTAAAGAGAAAGAATAATAAAAAGGACTGGTTTCAAGGAGACAGAAGATGAAAATTGATGTTGCATTTAGAGTTTTGAAGATTGTAGTTGACAGGAAAGCAAGAAGCTCGAATTGAGTTTCACTGGAAGGAAGTGACATGAAACTATTAGAAAAGAATTTATGATTACATTTAGCAATTTCAACAGTAAAATAAGACCTAGCTGCCAATCTAGTACTACACTTAAGTTCATCAAATTGAGGTAACAAAAAGGAAAGCTCATCAGAAGAATTGCCATCAAAATTATTTGCAGAAAAGGCACAGTGGCACTACTTTATGGCAGTGGGGGAACAAATCGAATCTATGATTTCAAGTGAGGACTAACAACATTACCTGTGTTACTATAAATGTAATCATTAGAGTGAATATATTGTGTGCTTAATAAGTCCCATTTATAATTGCACTGACATAAATATGTAATATGCTGATATTATTATCAATATTATATCTATAATAATAATAAATGATTATGAACTTTTTTTTCACACAGGTCCTTAGATGGGATAATGTTTCTGTTGATGCTATTGATGTATCCTCTGGTATTTCTGCAATGGAAAAGAAAAAAGTTAAATGAGGAAAATTACATTAAGTGCACACATTTTCTTTTATTTTTAAGGGGAAAGGGAAGTACAATTTTCTCTAGAGATAGATATTATTTTTAAATATATTGTACTTAATAGTAGTAAAATTGATATTTTAAAATGTTTATTTTTTTTTTCTTATTACTAACAATTATTTTTCTGCTTAAAGTCCTTTATGGTTTAAAATATTATTGTTATAGCCTACTGTAATCTGTAGAAAAAGAGCAAAAACTTTTTAATCATTTCACCCTAAGCAAGGCAGGACCGCTTCTAGTGCACAATGGTTTACAGTGAGAGAAAAGACTGGCTAAAGCGAGTATTGAAGAAAAGATAAAAGATTAACAGAATTCAAAAAGATAGAAGGCAATTGATGTTGCATTTAAACGCACAGATGAGGGATAGATTTATAAATGGTAAGATGACTTCTGAAAAAAAAAACCTTTCTGGCTTGACACAGAGACCTAAATTTTCTAGCAATAGATGCAGCTATAAATTCTATGGATTCATTTCACTCTAGGTCAGTTGAAAAAGTGAGAGTAGGGAGGCACAGTGTGTTGCTCTCAAAAAGACTTCATCAGCCATGCTGATGGCTGGCAGGAAAGTTTGTCTATGGTGGTTAAAAGAAAGCAATTTTGTTTTTGAGGAATCAAAGTTTACAAGCCATTTCTTGCCTCGGTTAACCACTAATTGGAGGTTAGTTTAAAGAACAGCAGCCAGGTTTCCTTTGTCATTCTTGGTAGATTTCCTATTGAGACAGGAGTAAATTGTGGTATCACCTGCATAGATGCTTACTTGGAAACTGATGATATCAGGAAGATCATTGATGAAAACCAGAAACAGCATAGGACCGAGAATAGTCCTGAGAAACACCTGTGTTCATGTGAAAGGATCTGGAAGCTTGTCCGTTCAAAACAACCTTCATTTCACGATTTGATAAGAAAGCTTGTATTAAATCAAACAATTATTCATATATACCGTAGCCTCAGGAAAGAAGGCCAGCATGCCAAGCTCTGTCAAATGCTTTTTGAGATATCTAGAACAATAGCTGGAGCTTCATTATTATCAAGAACCTGGTATAGATATTAGTGATGGCCATTAGCACATCAGGAGTAGACCTAGCAAAGTAGACCTAGGAGTAGACCTAGCATAGTGGAAGCCATATTTTTTTTATTGGAGAGCAGTTCTTGAGAGGTAAGATGCTTAATTACTTCAGCATTGATTAGAGCCGCAAATATTTTGCTGAAACATAACAGGTTAATAGGGCGATAGTCATAGGAGTCAGTGTTCATAAAAACAGGAACTACAAATGAGGACATCAAACAAGCAGGAAAAAGAAAGGAGCAGTTGTAGAGTTTGGAGAGGACGGGAGCTAGCTCAGGAACATCATCTTTAGGATGCTGACTGGGATTCTATCACCTCTGCTTGCCTTATGAGAGTCTAATTTAGAAATGATATCTGAGACTAGAGATGGGGTTATGTTTATATCATTCAGTTGAGCTTCTGTTCAAGCTGGGAAATTGCATCTGGATATTTTAGATGAATCAAGTGTGTAGTTGAAAGAATTTGCGAGCAAATCATTCAACCTTATCTGCTGAAGATGTAAGAACTTTGAATTGATTTAATAGGGGAAGGATTAAGGGTTTGCTGTTGAAATTTAGTCACTGACTATTGTCTTTATTCATTATTAAAAGCATTTTTTGTAAGAGGACTAAATTATTGATAATTAGGAAGACCTTAAATCCTTAAGAAATTAGTGAAAGAATTAAAGCTTTCAACTGAGTTAAGCAGAGATCAGATCATTTTATAAAGCTTTGTTTCCAGATGATTTGAGACATTTTGTTTTTCTTTCATATAAATGACATACCCACCTTCTACAAGTTACTCTTTAAAGTTTATTTACAGCATTAAATTCAGCTCCAGTTGAATCATACAAAGTGGTTGGTTGAAAAACTTGCTTAACTTGTTTCTGATGTTTATCAAGTGTTATTATCTTGGAGAGAATAGTGCATGTAAAATGAAGATAAACCTTAAGACAACAAAAAACTGAAACATAAGCTTCAAATGCAAAATATTTGATAAACTACAGCTTTTTTCTCTCATGATTGGCCATGCATCTATAATTACACTTTTGCAAGTTTTGTACTGAATACAATATGCTATATGAGATATGACCCATATCCAACCAATTAAAAAAAAGAAAAGGCACTCCTCATAAGTAAATTCATTATCAAACATATAAATCTTTTATTTATTTATTTTTTTTCAAGTTTATAAAGTTAGATTTGATCTGCTAATTTTAGAGATGTCTGTTGTGGCCCAGGATGTGCCACAAGAGACATCTTTGTGGTGCAGTGGATATTGGCTCAGAACAAGAAGTCAGAGAGCAGAGTTCAAATTCCAGTTGAATTCATTGCATTCACTTATGCACAAATACCCCCTGAGAAAAGTATTAATCCGTCATTTCCCTCCAGCTATGGGTTAAATAACGACAGATTAAGTTCTTTAGTCTTGCTTGGCAACCATTATACTGCAGAAAGCAATGGGAACCTACTGCAGGAAAATTTTCTCCCCATTTAGTCATGTCTCTTTTGAGATATGATTGCCCAAGCATGTATCATATATGGCACTTAACTGAATTGTAGTGATCTTTGTAGTTTAAACAGTAAGATATGGTTTGCTCAGCTCCCCAGCATTAAAATGTTTGTTATTATTAAGAGGAAAGACCAGAGTATTTTCAATCCTTTTTAATACATTCAAAATTTTGGTTAAAAAAAAGATTTCTTTTTACATCTGTTTAGCAAAAGTTGAATTTTATTTAAATTTCGATATGAAAAGCCTTGCAGAAGAAAATATTCAGTGTTCATAGATTACTTTTTTATTTATTTATTTATTTTTTAACTGTTCCCAAAATAGCTATGATCAGATCTAACAGATTTTATCACATATATATTAATTAATTCTGCAGTATCCACTGGACTAAATTAAGTATGCATTACACATCAAAAGAAAATGAATTATGCAATGAAACTTCATTTTAAGATGAAAGGTGTAATAAAATTAAGCAATAAACCTATCATTGTCATATGTTGGGTGAAGAAAATGGTGAATTACCTCTTTAAACTAAATGACTAAATGAAGCGTTGTGTGTATTAAATGGCAAAGAAGAAAAAACTAAATAGAATTAGTAGCAAAACAAGAACTGCCATGTATATCAAAAGTTATGCTTATGATTCTTGCCACTGTGTCTTGTATGACCAATAAGAAAAAATGCCTGGTGAATAGATGTGGTTGCTTTTTTATTTACTGGGAGGGGGATGTTGTTGGAGTTTTTTGGGTAACATTGTATACTAGTGAGCCAGCCATGAGCTGACTCATTTTATAGTTTACTAATAGAAGGGTTAACCAATCAGAAGGCTCGAAATATTCAATGTGATATGTATAAAAGGCAACCATACTTTCCTGTGTATTAGCGATATAGTCCAATTCAGTAGAGTGTCTGACTCATGAGTGTTAATCTTTGGCATTATTTCATTGAACAGATTACGTACTGTGCTGTATTCTCTATTCATAAACTATAGTGGACATGGTCAACTGATGTTTTGCAGCTTGGAAAGCGAATGTATGTTTCTGCTTTTGTGAGGGGAAGATTAAATTTCTGTCCCCTGTTTTCGTTACTATGTTGCCTGCTGGACTGTTCACAAGAGATTTGCAACCAAATTTCTTACTGGTACACAGATTTTTTTACAAGCTATTTCAACCCTATTATGGATGGGACATTTGATATCAAGTTGATACCTGAATTTCATTGTTCAGTGACTGGACAAGAAGCCATTGAATGGATTGAAAAAGTATAACTTGTTCTTCATCTATATGGAATCAAGAAAGTTGAACGTGTTCTTTCTTTTGAGATAGACAGGAGGAGCTTTTGCTGTTTAAGTGTTGAGTAAAAAGCAGATGTTGAGCAAATAAAACAAGCACTGTATCTTTGCACCAGATCATTTCCTAGCTTACAAGCAGTTTGTGGAATGCTGACTACACCTGGACAAATTTGTTGGCTTATTTCTATTTGGTGGGATAGCTGAGCAAGAACGTTTAACGTTTATTATTATTATGTTTATTATTATAATTCTTTCTCATTATTATTATTATCATCATCATTAATTTTACATTTTATTTTAGTAATTTAGTAAAGATTCTTACCATTAATATTTTTATGATAATTTATGTATATTGTTCTTATTTATATATTATTACTTAATTATCTTATAATAATTTTAATACATAGTTATTTTACATTTCATTGAAAGATACTAACCGTTAACGTTATTCAGTAATTTATTAATTCATTGAAAGATTCTAACTGTTAACATAATTTTCACTAGAATTTAAAAGGAAATATATTTTGTTTATGATTCATCCATGATTCTCACGTTATTTAGAATGAAAATCGTTCCATCATTTGATTTCTCTCAACACATACATTCGTAACTGTTTTCTCTCATTTTATTTAAAAAGAACCCGTTGACACATACAGTTAAACAAACACAAGATTTATATTCTACATTTAATATTCATCCGTTGCTTTATTACATGTGACACGTATCTGACCTTTGAAACTATACCTCATTTGAAAATACTGTCTCTCATATTTTTAAATCATTCATCCTTATTAAATCTCTGAAGAAGCTTGTTATAAGTGAAACATTAGATTAAAGACACTTTTTTTCTACTTGTTCTTTATTTATTCTATTCATGTATAAATATATATAGAAGAAAATGGTCCTCTGTGAAGACAGAGGATAATCTGAATGATTTTAATTAATATAAATTATTAATTAGATAAAAATAGAGAACTCAATAGATATTATCCAGAGCAAACATATTAAGAGGAAATTGTGTTGAGTTTTCCTCTCTCTCATAATATCTATCTATATATATATATATATATATATATATATATATATATATAGTGAATAACAAAAGTATTTAACACATTTTTTTTTCTAATAAATTTTACAGTAAAAAAATTGTTCAATTTGAATGATACTTCAAATATTTTAATGAACATTGTCTAACTAAACAGAAAAATTGAGATGCATTTTTATGTACTTTTATTGCCAATTTTCAAATTTGACTCTGTGCAAAAATATTTAACACTTATGCAGATAATTATGCTAAAACGGGAATTCTAATACTATATTTAATTATTTCGATATGATTTGTACTTCAATCAATCGCAGGTCGTTTTCAATATATATATATTAACCAAGCATGTCACTCAATTGGCACATATTGCCCGGTTTACACTCCACCCACGTCTATTGAACAGGTTAAGAGGCTCATCCCTCGTTCCCTGTTTAGGATGTGGTTTCCGGCTTTCTCTTTTCCAATCTTTTCACTATTATGTAGCCCCCTGCACATCAGTGGTGTTACCGCCTTGCTTGTGGTGATAAAAAAAATGTCTGATAAACTACAGACTGTCCTGCGATCTAAACTTATTAAAACTGTTGAAATAAATTGCCAAATGATATGTGATAGAAGATTATAAAGTTGTACAAAGGTAATAAGGGGTATTGAAAAAATTGCTCAAGATTTACATTTGCTTGTGGGTACAGTGGGTGCTGCTGATCGAAAGTGGAAAAATATGATACTACTGAAAATATTTAAAGGAGTGGTCATCTGTATAAATTAAATGAGGCTACTGAATGATATATAGCCTGGAATGGGAAGAAACAACCAATTTTGACACTAAGAGAAATTCAGAACATCTAAAAAAAAATGCCAGTATTGAGGTAAAGATATAATAGATCACTGAATCATACAGGCCTGTATTTTAGATCAACAAAAAAAACAAAAAAACTCCACTATTAAAATATAAGCATGTCCAAGACCATTTGAAATTTGTTAAAAAGTATGAACATGAATCACATGAATTCTGGAAGAAAGTTATTTCATCAAATCAAATGAAAATTGAGCTTCTTGGGAGAAATATGGAAACCAAGTATGGAGATAAAAAGAGACTGAATACAACCCAATCAACACTATCTCAACACCATTTTTATTGTAAAGTGTTCGATATCAGGATGTAGATAGAGCATTGATAGGTACAAAGTTGTCTCTTTAATAGCGCATATTCATGCCGACTTTGAAGTTTCATGAGGACATCATTGGGGCCGTTTGTCATTAAGTGCCAGTTTTTTCTTGTTTATATAGATGTGGTATGATATTGTGAAAGTGGTCTTGTTTGTGATTGGTTAGTTTTTTTTTTTTGTTTGTTTATAATTAGTTGATTTTATTTAATTTTTTTTATTGTGTAGTTTAATTTTATTTTTAGTGTAAGCATGAATGGGTGTTTGTTGAGATGGAACCTTTTGTTTTATTGACATCAGGTTGACCTTTTTCTTAATGTGTTGGTATATTTTGCTGCATGAAGGTTTATTTTTTTGGGTGGGGGGGTCATGTTTGGGTGTTATTGTATTTGTGTTTGTAGGCTTTACATGTGTTTTATTTTTATTTTTCTGTTTAGTGTTTGTATTATTTTCTGTTATTATTTTTTTTTTTTTGTGTGACTGGGTGTTTGTATATACTTTCATTTTTTATATTATTTGTATGTCTTGTTTTTGTTTCTCATGGTTTTGTAGTTATAATAATTTTTGTTCTTTTATTGTTTATATGCTTATTTTTTATTTGATTTTATTGTTTGTGTGGCGAAGTAGATTTTATTTGCATGTCTGCATTTTCTAATTATCTTATTTTGAATTTTACTTTGATTTTTATAACTGGTAATTACTAGTTTCTCTTTTAGGTATAATTTACAACTTTTGCTATTACTGCTGTATGGTGGTGCCTTTTTTACTATTTCCCATTTGATTTTGGTGGTTATATATATATATATATATATATATGTTGATTACGTTTTTTTTTTAATTATTTTTCTGTTTTGAATAATACTTTGTGATTATTAAATCTTTCTTTAAATGATGTTTCTGTTTCTTCTATATCAATCTTTTTGTTTGTATTGGTGCTATTTGTTACGGTTGCTTTGCATATTATGTTGGTAAGACATTTATTATTAAGTGGCAGTTGTCCTTTCAGCAGTTACATTTGTTCGTATTGTCTTGTTGGTTTGTGTTGTTGTTATTAGTTTTAAGTATTTTCTTGTGTTTGGTTATCTTTTCTATATTTTCCATGCAGCTGTAGCTGATTTTGACTGTATTTTTATTAATGATTTTTGATACTTTGTGTTTGGTAATGTGTCTTTCTATTATGTTGAAAAATAGTTTTCCTATTTTTTTTATATTGTTAAACCAGATTATTTCTTTTTCTATTATTTTTGTTTGTTTTTTTTTTTTTTTTTTGTTCGTTTGTGTATTCAAGTTTGAGTATATGCTATTTCTTAGTGCTGACTTATGTTTCTTTGTTTTTGTTAAATATTTTTGTTACTTGAATTCATAGTCTTTTGTTTATTGATATTGGTATATGTCTGAATGTGTTTAGAATTTTTGCTGATATATATTGGGTTGTTGTTTTTTCTGTGTGGTTTGTATTCGCTGTTGCTTAAGTTGAATATTATATCTAAAAATTTACTATTTTTAGATTTGTTTTTATCTCTGTCTACTCACTTCTGAGTGAGAACGGCATAACAGTGTTCTCACAAAACTTTAAAGTTGGCATGAATCGGCTCTATTAAAGAGACACTCTTTGTACACATGTACATATATACATAAGTGTTACTCATGCCACCATATATATGGAGGAATAAGTAACTCTTTCTTTCTTTCTTTTTTTTTTTTATATCTTAATTTTATATGAAAATAAATTAATATAGCTAAGCTAGTTTAATATTAACTATAGCTTATTTGTTCAGCAATGGTTAAATCTTAATTTCAATTTGAGGATAGCATAATGTGGAGCAACTGAGTGGCCATCATGATCACCTAACACCATCAGACTTTTTCTTGTCTGGTGTACTGAAATGAATGTGCATTGTGGTGCAGTGGATATCAATTTGGAACGACAAATCCAGGAGTCAAGTTCAAATTCCAGTTGAATTGTATTCACTTATGCACAAATAACCTTTGGAAAGGGATTAATCTGTCTCTTTCCTCCAGTTATGGGTTAAATAATAGGTTAGATTGGGTTCTATAGCCTTGGTTGGCAACCAGTCTACCACAGAAAGCAATGGCAACCTACTGTGGGATAATCTTCTGCCCAGTCAGTCATGTCTCTTTCGTGACATGATCGCCCAAAGTGTGTATCACATATGGCACTTAACTGACTGTACTGAAAGATTTTGTTTATAGACTCAAACCAGATGTTTTATCTGGAGCATTAGGTTTATGCACTTTAGGGGTTCCATACAAGCAACTGGATTTAAGCCACTTTTTATAAACTAGATATAAAACAGACTACACAGATATGACACTGGTCCAAATCAGAGTTGCCAATTCATATTTTTAATGAGTACTACACTGGTAGTTCCTAATTTTATGAACATTTTGTTTTCTGTTACCTTGTAAAGGCTAGAAATATTCAAATTTCTAATATAAAGCATTACCTTCATGAATTTTTCTCTTGTAATTCTTTCATCTTCTACACAAGGACTTTGTGTAAATTTCCCTCCTGTACCACTTAATGCTGATAAAAATAGTAATTTAAGAATTGAGACAGAAAAGGCAACAGAAATAAGATTAAAGAAAAATGAGATAAAAATGAATAATAAATTAACAAATATTTTAAAGAAACATTTACATATTTGTCTACATTTCTGACATGAGGTATTTAAATAGTATCTCCAAGGATACATGGTCCAGTGACTTGGCCCAAAGAGTTGTGAGTTCAATACCTGACGACAGTAGTGGCAAACAAAAACTTAGAGAGTTGAGTTAAATAGAAATAACTAAGAAGTCCAGAAGTGGCATGACTCATAGAATGAGAACAATCTATCCCAGTGATCCAAATAAAGGGTTCTGTTCAAAATTCCTGTCACCTGAAGAAGGTCGAAGTGTACAACAGCCGAAATGTTGTGTATATTAACAAAAAGGACTACAGTCTGAACAATGTAAATCAACATTTGCACATGAATATTTTTTCATCATATTTAACTCTCTCCCCTGATGTAATGCTGCAACTTCTAGATTGAACTAATTTTCAAAATTAAAATATAATGGTGGCATTTTTTTTTCCATGAAACATTAAATATATTGTAGTCAGGTTTTTAAACATAAAAATATTGAATCAAATTTCTCATAGAAATATAATATAGCCATGCTCTTTAAATATAAAAATAGTGGGGTTTTCTTTCTTTTTTTTTTTATTTACAGTAAAATATAATACAAGATGAGATGGGTAAATTTTCACCATTTTTGTATTTTCAATTTCGTGCAAATGCATTGTTTTTTGTTTTTTTTATTTTATTGACTGCACATTAGGGTCAGTTGGGCACTTTCTGAAAAAGAAGCACCATGACACAATTCACTCTGTCAGAAATTTGTACTGTACTGCTTGACATTCATGCTGGAAGCTCCAATACAAACATTTCAGAGTGTTTGGATGTCAATCTGAGGACAGTGCAGAGGATTTGGAAAGAATTGGATGATATATTCAATCAACATCATGATGCTTGCAGTGATCACTAGTGATAGTGACATTATGCCTCCATTAATCTTCTCTTAGAGCTTCACACTCAACACGGAGGCCTATATAAAATGTCTTGAGATAGTGTTGCCCTTGATCAAGAGGATGGATGCTGAAAGACCCTGTGTCTGGCAGCAGGACTCTGCACCATGCCACACAAGCAGGAAAACAGTCATAGCTGTCAGACAATTTCTGCAACCACATCACTCCTTACATCTATCTGGCCACCTAACTCCCCAGACTGTGTGGGATGCAGTTGAGTGCGAGACAAACAAACCTCTTTGTAACACCAAATATTAACTCAAGGCAAGGATTATGGCAGCATTCACCAACTTAAATATGAAGACTCTCCAGAAGAGTTGTAGGAGATTTTTATTGAAGTAAATTTACTCTCTAGTATTTCACGATATTTTTCTGTAATGTTAGTAAATATATATATTTAAATGAGATGTCAATGTTATTTTCATTTTTGCATAATTTAGACATTTTATCCATCGCACCCTTTATAGCCATTCTTTTGACATCTAAAAATAGTTGGCTTTAATGAACAATTATTTTAAAATGTATATATTGCATTCTACTTAACCAAGAATTGTAATTTTTTACCTCTATTTAGCAGGATTCTTTTTTCTTTTCTTTTTTTTTTTATTTTATTTTATTTTATTTTTTTTTCATTTTTTTTCTGGTGAGCTTTTTTCCTTGGTTTCCCAACCACATGTAATTACACATGCTACTAGATTGGCATAAAGCTCCCACCCTTTTACTGTCGAAATAGTTAAACATAACTGCCTCTTCTACTTTAACAGTTTCTTATCTTGCACTTCCCATTTGTAGAACTTCCTTCTATTTGCTTGCTTCATTGATAGCTACACTCTCCAAAAGTTTAAATACATCATTTGCCATCTATCTCTTTGATTCCCATTCATCTCTTATCCTTTCTTCAACATCCTTTGTATCTTTTTTTTTTTTTTTCTTGCACTTTAACTTCTTGTGCACGAGTGGCAGGCCTGCCTTGCTTGGGGTTAAATGATTAGAAAAGAAAATTTAATAAATTCCAAATAATAAATGATAAACATTTTTTTTTTCATTAAATCTGATCAAATTAAAGAAATATTTTACCTTGACTTGAAATCAGTTGTTGGTTTTTGAATTCATGGCTTCATTTATATTTATCCTTTCCATTGCTTTCCTACTGAACGAAGCAGCTTTTTGTAATTTTCTGTTATATTTGTATCTTTTACTTTTGATTTGACAAAAGAGGAATGATAAAAACTTATAAATCATCATTTTACAAAACTGATTTAATAAGACTTCACTTGGGTATCTAATACAGAGGTGGGGGCAGGGTTTTTTTTTTTTTTTTTTTTTTTTTGTCAGTATGCTATAAATGCACGAGTCAGAACATCATTTAAAGGGTCAAAAAGTACAAAATTAATAAACGTGGTGTCTTAATAACAATCTTATAAGGGAGGGAGCTGGAAAATTTTCCTTAAAAATATGAATAAACGATCTGCACTTTCTAATAGATAACTGCCAGAATGATATGTAAACTTGATTAATTTAATTCGTTAACTCTGCCATGTCCAATGAGTCTCGGGAAACTAAATAAATGCCAACTGAATTTTGCCGTTTGATGAAAGAATCTCTGTATGCATTTAAATGTTTATTGATTTTCTTACTATTTTTGGCAGTTGTTTACTGTTTTGTGTTGTAATGGAAATCATTGTGTTCTCTTGCTTCAAAATTTCATTACTTGACCAAAATTTAGAATATGTATATTTTATATATTTGCACACATACACATCAGTGGTTGAGGGTCGATGTATGCAATGAATGCATTGTATGCCTTTTAATGTACAATATAAACAATTTTTGTGCAATAAAAAAAATATTTTACTGTCATTTTTGCATTCATGATAATTTTTAAAATCTCTCATTCTTCATTGCTTATGGTTATATCATGTTGAATACACCGGTTCTCGTTCGATCACCGAAGTTAAGCAATGTTGAGCTTGGTTAGTACTTAGATAGGTGACCGCTTGGGAATACCAGGTGCTGTAAGCGTTTATTGACGGAGGTGTGTTGTGGTGCAGTGGATGTCGGCTCGGAAAGAGAAATCGTTGAGCCGATTTTGAATGCTAGTTGAATACCCTGCATTCACTTATGTGAGTACCCTTGGGAAAGGTATTAATCTGTTCCTTCTCTCCAGTTATGGGTTAAATAACAGGGTAGGACTTGGGACCCTGCCCTTAAACAAATCCCAATGAAACTTTCTCTGTTGGGGAGGAATCTGGCTCAACCCACCAAGAGTGCATGTGTTTTGGACACACATTCTCCATTTCTTAGAATAAATTGTGAACAAGGGACATTAGTAGAGAAATGTAAGCAGAAAAAACTCCCCCTGCTTCTGTATACCAGTCCCACACTAGTTAAAATGTCTCAACCTAGTGAAAGAAAATTAAGAGGTTAAGGCTGAGTAAGCAAGAAAAGTAAAAACAAATGTACAAGAGCTGCTGCTGCTTGTTCTTAACATGAAGATATATTAATTTGCTTTCCATTTCCCCAGAATTAAGATGTTTTGAAAATAAAAAGTAGTATGGACTTGATACTTTTTTTACAATAAAGTGATTAACAAATTTGTTAATACGAAGAATTGAATTAATTTATAAATGACTTTTAAAAACATTATTTGTTAATTTCAAAATTCTCATACTTTTTCATAGCCATTAATGGTCATTATGGACTACATGCCCCAATTTCAAATTTGCCCATCAACACTGATATATGGTAGAAATCAACACGTGACTAAGTGAGACCATCTCTTGCACTCAAACTTTTGTTTTTTCTTCACACATTTTAACTATCATCACTTGGTCACTGATGGCATCTCAAATGGTTTTTAAGACCTGCAAGAATTTTGCAGGTTCTTCTGACATGTCAGTCTTCCTGCTTCAGCTTGTCTTCCTGGATACTAGCTGTGGAAATTTTGTATTAGTCTGCTGTCTGATCGATACACTTATTGGCAGATTGTACATATCTGATGATTGGAGATGTCATATTGGTAGTTGGCATCATTTATATATATTCTAAAATTAAATACATTAATGCTTTAGAGAAAAGTAAATGCAACACTAGTTTAGAATATTTCGTTAAAAACAAGGTAGGCAGAAATAAGCAGAAATCACATTAATGTAACATTATTTAGTTTAACCCATCCTTCAGTTGTAATTTCCAAACTAACATTGGTAAACTCTTCCTTAATTCACAAACATTTCTACCATTCACCAACGCTAAACAAAATCTTCAACAAAAACAATGTTAAAGTCAGTTATAGTTGCATTAAGAACATAGATAAATATATTTCACAACATAATACTATATCAAATAAATATTTCACCCACATAACCATCTGTCTCCCAAATAATAGCAAAAATGATCCTTCTAAAAATAATTGCAACTGCTGAAAAAATAAAGCCTGCACATTGAATGGCCAATGTATGTCTGAAAGGATTGTTTATCGAGCTCAGATTCATTCAGATGATAACGGTGTTAAATTTTTACTTTTGAAGCACTTCTAACAGGTGGAAGATAAGATTTAACAACCACATGTTTTTAAACAGCAGTAAATACAGCAAAAGTACTGCATTATCCATATGTTATTGGAAATTAAAAAACAAGAACCCAATTATTACCTGGAATATCGTAGCTAAATCCAAATCTTACAATGGAAAAGGAGATAGATGTAACTTATGCCTTTTAGAAAAAACTTTCATCTTAAACCATATCAATAATCCTAATTTGCTTAATAAAAGTGATTTAATGACCACATGCTGTCATAGAAAAAATACTTACTTAAATTCTTAGACCCAGATTGATATAGATTCCTTTATGTGTTTGCTTCTTTCTTTTCCTTTCTTTCCTTCTCCTCGCAATACTTTTAACAATTATGAATTAAACCCCTTTTATTTTTGCTCCCTACATTGTTTAATTTTTATTCTAAATTTTACTTTTTAATTCCTAACTTTTTTCATTTTTATTTTAATCTTATTTAAAATTTTAATTTTTTATCTACAGTTAATATTTGAATATTTAAATTTTTACCTTTCATTATTTATGCCCCTTTGATTTCTTCTTCCTGTATTTTATTATTTTTAATATTTTTTGATTTTAAATTTTGAATTTTTATCTACATCTAACCTTAGAATATTTAAATTTTAATCTTGTTATTAAAAAAGCAGTAACTTTATAAGATTTAATTCCCATGAACATTGAGTGAACTTAAATTCAAATCTGTTAGTTTGAAATATGCACCTGATGATTGCATAATGCATGAAACTTCAAGCTGTGCCATAGACGTACGATTATATATATATATATATATATATATATATATATATAATAATATGGAGATCACTGACAGATTATATTAAGACCCAGCAGCCATTCCTTTTGCTTACAGAGGGAAGAGAAGGTTGCTTGAAATCGTGTATATTAATACAGGGTCACAAGTATAACAAAATGGTAGTCTGAATGTGTCCTGCTGACAACTGAGGTAAAAATATCTGGCTAAAAATTATACAAATTGGATTATTTAGCAGGTGTTCTGCAAAAGTGAAACTGGAAATATTGACAAGCATATGCAAACTTTCTTATTGCCCTCTATGGATCTTACCTGTTATGTGCTGATTGACCCTCATCTCTAATTACTTCTGTCAATGTATTCAGAATTGCACTGACATATTTACTTGTGTGCATGTGAGTAAATATATAAAAACAAATATGATTTACTGTTAACATTTATTTATTAAAATATGTTTTGATGTTTTTTTTGTTTTTGTTTCACAATATTTTATTTTCAGTATTCCTTCAGTTACAAACCAACATTTAATAAGAAATGAAAAATGTTTTTAAACTCTTCCCGTTTCTGTTAATTTTCAATGAGATATTGTTTGTATCCTTCAATTATATATATATATATATTTTTTTTTTTTTAATGATCCCAGGGCATTGACCAATTCTACATCTTCTGATGTGCCTGTGACCACTTCAAGTAATCCAGAAGCAGTGAATCCATTTAAAAAAATGGAACTTCTTCATGTTTCCCCAACAGTAAACATCAACGATTCCAATGACTTGGGATTAAAAATTGTCAGTGTCTCTTCACAGGGATCAGTATTTTTTCCAGCATTTACAAGTGATAACTCAGAGAGTATTGTTTTTAATCACTCTGCCACGGCTTCCAAATTAAATGGACAGCTGGACCCAACTTGTGAAAACTCTACCACCAAACTTTCTCCTCCTAAATGCAAATTCCATGGACCCAACAGTTCTCCTGCACAAAATCTTTACAAATGCAAAAAATGTGGACTGGAAGTGAAGAGTTTGAGTGATATCCAAGCACACATGGCTGGCTCTCACTCTGAATTCTGCATGTACCGTTGTCCATTTTGCATCCCCCCTCTCCCTGTTAAACGTGTCAGCATTTACAACAACAGACCTATTGAATTTGAAGTACTTCGTGAAAGCAGCCGTAAGCTTATGGCCAGATCCTCATCGCCAAAAACAACGTCGTCAGCTGTGTCTTCAAAAAGAAAAATGCCTCGGCACATCCGTATCCAGCGTGAAAAAAGACGCAAGCTCAACTACTATTACCGCAACCAACGAGAGATAAAAAAGTATAAAAACGAAAAGGTGAGTTGTCAATATTGTAATAAACTGATTAACCAGTCAAATATCTCACGACATCAAAACAGCAAGATCTGTACAAACCCAGGGAAAAAAATTGTAAAGCACTTGCTGATGCTGAGAGACCGAATTCCAAAGAAATATCAAAAAGTAAAGTGTAACACATGCCATAAACGCATCTCAAGGACCAATATGTCAAAACACTCTAGAATTTGCCCAAGAGCAGATGATGACTGAAGAAACAAAAAAAAAGTGAAGAAAAACTTCACAAATTCTTTTTGCAAAAATCTTCCACTTTTCTTTTCTTTTCTTTTTTTTTTTTTTTTTTTTTTTTATGTTTTGTCAATAAAAAGAAAAAAGCAAATATTAGTAACTTGGAAATTCTTTGTTAACATTTAGCACTCTGCATCATTTAAAAATATTACTTCTCTTTTTACTGTATATGGAATCCTCTCAGAATATAGTGTTTTATGTATTAGTTCCATATATTTGAAATTGCGGTAAGCTGGCTCTCAATTTCAATCAAGATTGTTTTAGGTGTTGCCATAGAAGGATATGACTACACAACCAAGAAATTCAAATTCAACTTGATTGGCAGAATTTATATTTTGCTTGGCAAAAATAGTCATCTACAGAGTGCTAATGGTTAATTAGAAAATAAGGTGGGATCCCCCCTCCCCATGTATTTTTAGATTTTTTATTTTTGAAAAACACCTAAATATTCCCAGTCACCTAAAATATTCTTCATCATGAAATTTGAGCAATCTTGAACACCACTAACTTCCATTCTTGTTTGTCTTTTAATCCCAACCAGATTGCAGCTCCTACCAGACATCAGGTTCGTTTGAAGAGCTTCTTCTAGTCGAATGCTCTGACTTAATTCAAAGAAAATAATTCTTTGGTTGGATCATTATCCAAAAGGAAAAAAACATGCAACGAGATTGTAGCAATAGCCAAATTTTATTCAGTTGCAATCTTTTCATAAAGACCAGCTGTAGGTGATCAAGGAAAGGTGAGAGGTGAACAGTCTAACCAGCATATGATCAAAAGGTGTTAAGTTTAGTTTTTGTTCTTTTAAAATGTTAAATTTAATTTTAAATGTAAATTATCTGAAAAAAAATACATGAATAACTAATAGAAATAATTACAGATGTTTTTTTTTAAATAAAAAAAAATAAATAAACCTGGAAAAATCTGTTAGTATTTCAAATCTATTTTTGCTAAAATATCAAAGCAGCATTATCTGGTTCAGTGTTCTTGCTATATATTTAGATTCTTGATAAAATCCAGATAATAATCTGCAATGTTATTGGTTTTGACTGGCATCTTGGCTTCAGTCACTTTCCTACTGCCATAACATGGGTTCCCTGCACCTTTTTTTTTTTTTAATAAATACTTTCATGGTAATTGTTCCAATGAACTTACCTTTATGGTTATTTTTATTCCCCTCCCTCTCCGAGACAAATTGTACATATGGGAACTAGTTAAGACTTCATAGAGACATTGGGGTATTATGGTGGCTGTAGTAAGAATGTGTTGTTTTGGTGAGTTAGGAATGCTGTGATATGTATAAGTCAGTAATTGTGGCTAGCTAAGTTTAAGATAAGACAGATTGAAGACCAGCTTTCCTCTATCTCCCCTCACTTTTTGCACATTTTTATATTTTTTAAATAAATATTACTTTCCTCTATGATACCTAGACTTTATGAATTTAAGTGCAGTACCAGATTAGGATGTGCGTTGTGGTGCATTGGATATCGGCTCAGAACAAGAAATCGGGGAGTCGAGTTCGAATTCCAGCTGAATTCATTGCCTTCACTTATGCGCAAATACCCTTGGGAAAGGTATTAATCTGTCTATTCCTTCCAGTTATGGGTTAAATAACAGGACAGATTGGGTTCTATAGCCTTGGTTGGCAACCAGTCTACCACAGAAAGCAATGGCAACCTACTGCGGGATAATCTTCCGCCCAGTCAGTCATGTCTCTTTCGAGACATGATCACCCAAGCGTGTATCACGTATGGCACTTAACTGACTGACCAGATTAGTGGCAAGGTTTCATCAATTTACAGTTGAAATGGCTAGGTGCAAGTATGAATTCTATGCTAACAATTTCTTCTCCCACTATTCACAGTTGTGGAACTCTCTTCCAGCTTCTTGATTCCTGTTCTTTTATTGTTCTCTCTCCTTAATAGTGTTTTTTTTAAATCTCATATTCTCTTACATTTAGTAACCACTTGTGGCTTAGTGGCTTTATTGCTTTGCTTGTGGTGAAATGATTAAAAAAAAAAAAAAAGAAACTATACTAGTGTGTTGGTATGTTACTTGTCTATATACTTCCAGATCAAAGGTTTGAATTAGAGTAAGGTTCACTTAGTTTTATACATCTGTTGGATTTTATACAAGATTTTTCAGGATATTAAGCAAATCTTTTATTGATTGGTCAGCTTTAAACATTTTTTTTATATGTCTATTTAAAAGCCAAAGAATTATACAGATATTTGCATCATGCACAAGACTGACCAATGGAAAGATGCATTCTGTGTCATAGTGGAAGGGAGAAACTTAACTATTGAGATAATAGCCTTGCACTACCAGCTTACTGCTTATGTAAAAAAAGGTTTATATATACATGTTATCTGGATTTTTTTATTTTTTAATACTTGAAAAGTAGTCATTTTTTTCTGGTTTTGTTTTTTTTTTTTTCTGTTTTTGTTTTTTTAGGAAAGGCATTTGTTCATTCATCTTTCCTTGCATCAAAGACAGAATCCAATCTAACACCTTGTAGAAACTTCTCTGCTCTACTATTGAGTGGTATCAGTAGTTACAATTACTTACTTAATATTACTTTAGGACATTTACAGACTTTTGTAGATTTTAAAAGTTCTTTACTGTTAGGTGACCTTTGTTCCCTTTGACTTTTTAAACCTCTGTTTTTCTTTTCATTTTGTTAATTTACAGTTTTGACAAACTGGAGAATATTGCCAATTATATGAATGGTCATTCAACATTTGAATGTTTTGATATCTGAGCAAGAAAAAGTCACAGAAAGATTGAAGTTTACATTAGAAAGAAAAAAAAGCTGAAAACTTTTACACACACCTAATAGTGATATATTAATGACTAGCAGTATAGCCTGGCGTTGCTCGGGTGTAACGAAAGCTTTAAAACTAATCCATGGTCCTGGAGCTCAGACTCTGCCTAAAGGATATTTATGTGAGAATCGGATAAAAATTGTGGATTTGTATAAAGGACATACAGTCAGATAAACAGACACACACACAAACATCTTGCCTTTTATTTATATATATATATATATATATATATATATATACATTATCGATTTTCTACACTATTGTAAGAACTGCAACCATGAAACTTCTGAATATCGTTTGTTATGTCTTTGTCTGTGAGTGTATCAAATTTGATTAAAATCAGACCACTCCTTCTATAACCCGATTTTTTTTCGATTATCGATATTTATCGGGGGTACCTCGACACAAAACCTAGCTAAGAACACTCGCAGACGCTTATAGTACAACTGTGTAAATTTTCAAGAAAATCGGTTCAGCCGTTTGGGAGTCTATAGGTAACAGACAGACACACACACACACACAGACAAAGTTTCATTTATAAATAAAATAAGTTTAGATTATTATTAGTGGATACTTATATGTGAGTAGAAACAGTATTTATTTGTATTCATCTACTACCTAAATTTTTTAGAAATCTTATTGAATAAATGTTTGTGCTCTTTGACAGGAATTGAACCTGTATCTTTCAGGTTAGAGCCACCATTTTGTCCTTGAAGAGACAGTCAAGTGTAGTCAAATTTGATGCTTTCCAGCAAAATTTTTTTTGCCTGACTGTCTGTCTCTTTGACAGCTCAACCACGAATGATTCCAAAGTCTAAACAAAGCTGAATCAAGCATTATAAACTCAAAATTTCCTAATTCCTCATAATCTTTGCTCTGAAAGCGTATGTACACAGACAATGTTATGGAAAGTACCGGAGATTAACGAAATGGTTTTAAAAACCGACATAGTTTAATTTATGCATTTGAACATTATTTTAATTCATACTCATATTTGAGTAGATACTCTGTTTTTAATTAATGAAATTAATTTATTAATTAATAAATTATAACTATAAATACATAAATTTCTAATTTTCGTAATAGTCATAACGGCTCTGTTTTCATGTCTTAATGTAAATAAAAACAATTTTATTTTACGAAATGTTATGGAATGTCATATTTTTAAACTGTTTAAGCATAAATTAAAAATATGTCAGTTAATCAGGAATTTACATATTTATAAGGCTTAATTTAACTTTGTCTAACTGTAAATTCATTCATGGTTGAGTGGTTAAGACATCTCAGATCAATTGGCAGCTTCCTCTAGGTCTATAGGGGTCACAGGTGCAAATGCATATTTTCCTAATAAGATTTCTTGAATATTCTGGCCGGTAGATATTTATAGTCAGTCAGTTAAGTGCCACACGTGAAACACGCTTGGGTGATCATGTCTCGAAAGAGACATGACTGACTGGGCAGAAGATTATCCCGCAGTAGGTTGCCATTGCTTTCTGCGGTAGACTGGTTGCCAGCCAAGGCTATAGAACCCAATCTGTCCTGTTATTTAGCCCATAATTGGAGGGAAGAGATGGATTAATACCCTTTTCCAAGGGTGCATAAGTGAATGCAATGAATTCAACTGGAATTCGAATTTGGCTCCCCGATTTCTCGTTCTGAGCCAATATCCACAACGCACATCCTAGATATTTATAAATATATTGTTTAATAATAAAAAAAAACAAAGTATCTACTCAAATACTCAATTAAAATTGTCAGAGTTAATTCATTTAAAAAAAAAATATTAATAATAATAACAATAAATATACATGTTCTTTTACTCACGAGTAGCACAACACTGAATTTCATGCATGGTTATATATTGTACAACCGGTTTTGAAAAAAAAAATATAGCTCTGTTGTTATACATCAAGCACTATTTATTTATACTAGCACTTAATGTGCAATATTTTATACGTGCATATATGTGATAGGCTTTCCTATCAGTTTTAATGTATGAGTATCTGACAATCTCATTCAGTTTTTATGTTGTGTCCCACTAGTGACCTGCATACAAGTTCACATATTGTGCAACTGTGAAGATCTCGGGACATAGCAACAGGAATATGTGTTGACGCTTTTTGCTGTTGTCTTTCATCTATGACTGATTGCCACAAATATCTCCAGTTATTTCTATCCAGGACAATCCACTCAAAAATAGTATGAGGCACATTGACACCAGAGAGATTACTCTTTAGCTTGTCTTTATACCTAAGCCATGCCCATCCTCTCTCTCTCTCTCTCTCTCTCTCTATATATATATATATATATATATATATATATATATATATATATATATATATATATATATACATTTTTTTCTGTTTTGTTGGAGATAAGAAATTTAAAAATTGTTCATCATTTTTATCATTGCAGGCACTTTCGCTCTATATATATATATATATATATATATATATATATATATATATATATATATGAGCAAAAGTACCTGGGATGATAAAAATGATGAACAATTTTTATATTTCTTATCAATTATATATATATATATATATATATATATATATATATAATAACAAATTTATTTTTAAACCCGTCTCGAAAAACGAACTGAGTATAAATGCGGAGGGGGAAAAAATGGAAACAAAAAAAAAGAAACAAACTAAGTACTTGAACATATACATATAATTATTTAGTTTTTGGTCATAATTAAATTAGACCAGTACACAGTTGGATGAAAAAGTGTTCAATACAGTATATATATTGTAGAACTTTTGAACATATATTATAGAAGATTAACAAAATGGTTTTAAACAACTGACAATTTGAAATAATTTGTTTGAACATTATTTTTGATCGATATTCGTATTTAAGTAGATATTCTGTTTATAATCAAACAGTAAATATATTTATTTCTATCGGCCTGATTATTTACAATAAATTTTGTTATGAAAATGTCTTATTCAGCAGAATTCGAACCTGCAACCCCTATCAACATAGACTGTTAGTCATTTGTGATCAAGGGGTCTAAGACATTCCAGATCAATTGGTGGCTTCTCCTATATTGATAGGGGTTGCAGGTTTGAATCCTGCCGAATGACACACATTTTCGTAACAAAATTTATCGTAAATAATCAGTTTGGTAGAAATAAATATATATACTGCTTGATTATAAATAGAATATCTACTTAAATACGAGTATTGATCAAAAATAATGTTCAAACAAAATTTAAAATTGTTGGTTGTTTAAAACCATTTTGTTAATCTTTGTGAATTTCTGTAACATTGTATGTTTACATTTGTTGACATTACGAGACATTTCAGTGCAGAGATGGTTATTTATGTAGAATCGAAAATTGAGTTACATAGGCTTGATCTGACTTCATTTAGATTGTTAGTCATTCGTGGTCTAGAGGTTTAAGATGCGCTAGATCAATTGGTGGCTTCCGCTATGTTGATAGGGGTCACAGGTTCGAATCCTGCCAAGAGACATTTTCGTAACAAAATTATCATAAATAATCAGGCCAGTAGAAATAAATATATATACTGTTTGATTATAAACAGAATATCTACTTAAATACGAGTATCGATCAAAAATAATGTTCAAATAAATAATTTCATATATATTATACACACACCAAAAGAAAATGACTCCCCCCACCCAAAAAAAGAAAATTTATTCAATTTTTAATTGAGTTTTTTTTTTTTTTTTTTTTTTGTTAGGGCTTTTTGTGTGTGTGCGTGTGTGCATGTACTATATATACTAGTGTATCATACCACATTTTAAGACCTAATTTTGAAGTTAATTTTAGGGGGATCTCATCACACACAAGATATAAAATTAGCATATGTACTACTTTTATATTTGTGTATGATGCAACCCCCTTAAAATTAGCTTCAAAATTAGGTCTTTAAAAATTGCATGATATTCAAGTATATGTGGCATATACATTTAAAACTCTTTCTTGCATAACATCTACTTATTTTCTTTTCTAACTCTGAGAAGGATTTCTTCTATTACAGAGCAACAGAATGTACTTATGACTGAAATTAATTAGTCTTTTAAGTCAAGTTTGAAAAGTTGAAATTTGTCTTGTGAACTTTAACATAAAAATCAATGACTTCTTTGTTATCTGTTTATTACTCTAAAATTAACAAGGTTTCTTAGAAGGTTGCTGACAACTAAATTTAAGCATTTGTTCATTTATTCTATATTGGTGCTTGTCTGATAAGCTTTAGAAAACTGACTTTTGGCAAGAAAAAGCATCCATATATAGAAATTCCTTTTGTATTATTCTGAAAGTGTATTTTCAGAGGACCTATATAACAGATACAGGGAGCACACTAACACTGTTAGATGGAGCAAGTTTTCAGCATTTTAATGTGCATTTTCACCAAAAATGAATAATTCTTTTTTTTGAATGACCAGCAGTGCAGGCCTTGATAATATTGTTCTCTCAATGAAAGGTCGAAGAGACACTCAAAGTAGAGTGGTTATGGAACAAGATTGTTGTAAGGGAATACTAGGAGGGAGTAAGATGTATGTATTATGAGAATATGTAGAATAGATAATGATATAGAATTGAAGAGGTTGGGATCAGTGATTTGGGAGTTTGTTCCACATTAAAACACTTTTAGGGAAGAAGCTGTTTAAGTATAGCTTCTTCCTTACCAATGAAATACGAATGACATTAGGATGAGTTGATTCTGTATATAAAGCATGGTGGCTCCTAGCTGTGATGGGCTGCTTAAAATGTGACTTGTCACACCTATCACCACTGTGCTAACAAACCACCTACCTGTGCTCCCATCCATTGTTTCGTCTCCATAAACACTCAGTAACCATCAGTGGATGCATTTTTTTCTGCATGAAGGAATTCAATGATACACCACTACTTTGGATGAACTTTCATGTCAGATGTCATTTTTGCCAGACTGCTACTCAGCTGCTACATGTAATAAGTTAAAAATAAAATATTATGGATTATCTGCCATATCACTCTGCTTCTGATGCCATATCTGAATATGATACAATACCATTATTTTTGGATCAACCCTTTTATATAGTCAGGCACTTAGACTAAAACCTCAATCTTATTTGTATAAAAGTGCTCAAGCTTTGGAGACTTTGGCTTCAGTAAATAAGATATTCATTAATTTGCACATCCTCAGATCTGACATATTTTTCAATTTTTTTTTTTTACATGTGAATAATATCAAAATGTTTGAATCTTCCCTGAAAATGGATTCAAGTTTTGCACAAAATACTTTAATCTAAATAGTCTTCCTGGTTTAGGTCTTCAGGCTCTAATTTCATTATTGGTTCCTTAGTGTTTCCAGGTGTTGAAAAGCAGACAGAATAAGTCATTTTTGACTTCTCCAATGCACTCTTTCTTTGGGCTATGCTGCATTTTGGTACAAACAGTAGTTTTTGGCCAATACTATGATCTCTTACCAATTTGTTAATCCTTGGTCTTTCCTAGAGTCCAGTCACTTGCAGGCTCTGCAAGTAACAAAAAAAAAAAGATCTTCATTACAAATGATAATTTTGTCAGCCAATCTAGTGACTTTAATAGTTCTAGTTTCAAGGATGATTACTCAACTAAATCTGCTTTATATGTCAGCGAATGCTGGACCATCTCCTTGAAGATGGAGAGACTTGAAGCAACAGAAATGTGTTCGACAGAGGGTTACTGAGGATACCATAGACAACATGTGAGCAACTATGAGGTTTTAGAGGGAATGGAAACAAAAAGGAAACTTACACTTAACATCAGGAAGAGAGTTTCTGAGGCACATAATGAGGAAGGAAGGCTTGAAAAATCTGACACTCACAAGGTAGATAGAGGGAAAGAAGATGGGAAAGCAATGCATGACATACTTGATGGGCTTAGGCAAATGGATGGCAGAGCAGGGTTTGGGAGAAATAACAAGACAAAATATATTAAGAGCTACAAGGGACAGGAAGATGGGGAGGGTCATGATCGCTTACATCCTGAAGGAACACAGCACATAAAACAAGTGTAACCATCAAGCCTGTCCAACAAGTTAAAAAAACAAAATATACAAAAGTCTAATGCAAATAGTTCATTTTTTATCCTGTTCTTGGCCTGCAAATGTCCTTTGTTGAACATAAGCCTTTCTAAAATTCATTACTGTCTCTCTCTTTTTCCTGATCACCCAAAGGTATTCGTGCATAAGTGAATTCAGCACATGCTACTGAAATTCAAACTCTACTCTCTAATTTCTCATTCCAAGCCATTATCTGTTACACCATCTGCACATCCCAGTTTGCAATACCTGGTATTCCCAAACAATACTGACCAGGTTCAACATTGCTTAACTTTGGTGATATGTTCCCAAACTCTTTGTATTTTGTTACTTTCACATAAACTCTGTACCTGACCTATATCCCATCAAACTCTGGAAATCTATTCCAGAATCTAAGTAATAAGTCTTTGCAGGTTTTCTTGAACGAAATACTTGCTTAGTTATGTTTTGAATTGCCAGTGTCAGAATGCAATAAACACAGCTTGCAGATGTCTTGTTGACTTAAATTTGTAGTGGAATGCCACTTTTAAAAAACAGTGCTAACATTAAAACTTAAGGTTATTAATGTTAAGTTTGTCCTTTTGTCATAACAGCAGCACTTGGTATGTCAATAAAAAAAAAAATCTCCAAGATGCAAAGAATGTCGATGCCAAATGCAAATGTGGCAATTTCATCTGCGTTGCAAAACAATGCCAACACCAAATGGTATTATGTACTCAACTTGGATAGACAAATCCCATCCAGCAAAGAGAGCACTTGCACTTGCAGAGGGAAGTTTTTCAAAGCATTAACTATTAGCACACATCTGTCAGGATAGTTCTGTGCAATGGCACAAAAATACACACATTAAATGTCACAATGTGCAAAACAAACCTGCAAATGGCATTTCTCACACACACATATATCCACCCATTATTTTCTATGCAAAATATTAAAATTTCATATATAATTATACCCAGAATTGTGTTAAATACAGCAGAGATGAAGGGGATTTGTTTCACTAGTAATGGATGTTTTATTTTACTTTTCTTTTTTTTTTTTTTTGTGGTGGGGGGGATTTTTATTTTATTTTTTACTTCAGCATATGATTTTTTTTTCTCTCACCCTTCTTAATAAATCTCTCATGAGAATATCAGCTTTCTTTTTGCTGATGATGTTGCTTCACTCGTGGCCTTTTAGTTGCAAAATGTTTCTCTTCAAAGCCTTTCTCTATTTGCTAAAATAACAAGTCAGTCAACCAGATTTTTTAAAAATCCTAAAGTGGAACTGCAGGCGTTCTCCTCGTTGGTACAACTGCTTACTATTAAATTGTTTCAAAAGTTGTTGCTTATGCAAGCTCTACAGATATAGAAACCTTATTCTATTATTAGGAATACACAAAATTAATTTACAAGTTTGTCTGAAGTTGGTCAAATATTTTTGCTTACTTTTAAGTTAACAAGCTCTTTGCAACCTTGTTTTTTTTTTCATTTACACACAAATACCCTTGGGAAAGGTATTAATCCATTGATTTTCCTTCCAGCTATGGGTTAAATAGCAGAACAGATTGGGATTTATAGCCTTAGTTGGCAACCAGTCTACTGTGGGAAAAATCTACTCAGTAGGTTGTCATTTAATAATTGGTTCAGTTCTACTGTTTCTTCTTTACACTGCGACTTCTAATAAGGTCATGGTATCATTTCACAGAATTCATTCAAGTTCAGCCTTGTCTGAAACTAAGAAAACACAATTTCAAGAGTTATTTGGGTGACTAGACTTTTCAGTCAATCCATTTACAGCTGCCTTCAGATGTACAATCCATAAAGAAATATATAACTTAATTCATTCCTGGCAAAAAAATGTAAAAATACTACACATCATTTCTTTTTCAGCAACCTGTACAACACAAATGATTGTTTTTTTTTTTGTTTTGTTTTTTTTTCTTTAGAAAAACAGTTACCACTTCTGCGATTTATGCATAACTCTTCAGAAATGAATTGAGTTCTTTTGGTGATTGACGTGTGTATACACCGCTTATATATAACACGCTAAAATTGCTTTTCGCTGACCCCATGCACCTATGATTTAGAGGGTAGTGACTCTGACTGACTCTAAATCAGTCGAGTTTCAATCCCGGCCAGAAGCAAGTGGATGTCTAGCCACACTGATGAGCTGTGATACAGCAAAACAGGCTTGTATGTGGATGAGGAAATATATATATATATATATATATATATATATACACACACATACACACTGTTGCACTCCAATTCTTTCCCTATTAAACAAACCCACGATGGCTGAACTTATTTGTCTGATATATTAATGTTTTGCCTGTACTATACAAAGTGCTTTTCTTCTTTCATATTTCTATTGGCATTGAAGAAGTGGTTCTCAAAGTTTGATCTGTAACATCCATGTGAGGTATTTTCAGAAACATGTAGCAAGATCCATGTAAGGTATTTTGAAAAAGAGGTAGGGAAAAAATATTTTTTAAAAATATCAAGTATTTGGAAATAATTTTTATTACAATATTTTAATAATTAATAGACAATCCTGTGATTCATTAGATCACTCTATCATGGAAAATTATAACAGAAAAAAAATTTTTTTATTGAATTTGCTCCTTCAAAGATTACACAACCTTCCATGCAAAAGGGGAGCTTTTCATTTATTTAGTTTTTACACTTTGTTTTTTTTTTTTTTGTGTTAGAAAAGTCATTTTCCTTGTTCAGTGTGTATACCAACTCCACAATATTATTTGCCCAAATTATATTTTGCATTACTCAAGTTGGTGCATTTCAAGGGTACTTTAATTTGTTACCTTTGCCAACATTATTTCAGCCAATCAGAGGTTCCAAACATACAAAATAAGACTACAAAGTTCTTAACTCAATCCACTTCCCAAATCTGATGAAATATTAGACTATTTGGTGAGATGGGTTTTTTGGTTGGACCACAAGCTTTTCAGCACCTTGCATTGATAAAACTAATGAAACATTTAGAAAATTCTTATTAAAATAAAATATGCTGAATCAGAATCCACCATTTATCCAAACTTCAAGGAGATTTAAAAAAATAAAAATATGAGTGGGCTAAAAATTGATCTGTGAAATTGCTTATTATATTTAATCCTTTTTTAAGCAATCTATAAACTTCATGCTTGCAAAAAAAAAAAAAAACCCCAAAAAACTGGTGTCAAAAGGGCATTTTTTTCCCTTGACACAGGTATCATTTTAATTACCTTCACTCTTTGGCAATGTTTGTTTTAAAGAGATGATTATAATTTTAATAAAACCTAAGCCCATAAAAGTGAATTTATTTATTTTCTTTGTTTTTTGAGAATTGAAAACGAAAATAATAAACACTATTTGTTTATTCATTTATTTGATTTTTTTTTTTATTTACACTTGTTTATATATTGTTGACAAAACATCTGCTAATTTGCCAATTGATTCAAACTTTATAAAATGGTAAATAAGGATTTCTTTATAGTTCACACATTTTAATTAATAAATGTTTATAAAGTTATGAATAAGAAATTATTTCTCTATAAATGTTAAATATTGTGTGGCATTAGTTTTAATACGACTGTATTAATTTTTAGAATGTTGTAAATATAAAATTATTCTTGTAAGTTGTTGTAACCTAAAAAAATTAGTGAATGAGTAATTGCCAAAATGGAAGTTGGGAATAATAATATATCAAGTACAAGACTCGCATACTGCGTGAAGTAGATACACTGCTAGTGAACTGCTTGTCAGTATAATCCCTCTCTCCACTCCAATAGCATTCACATATCTCGAAGGATAGGGATATTCCATTTCTGTATACCATTAGGTATACAGCATTAATAAACAATGTAATAGTGTAAAAGAATTTTGTTGTAAATTCTCAATTCACTTACCTATGTTTAAGTTTATTACAATTCTTATCGGCACTTTTAAAAAACAATAAACATTGCTAAGGAGGGAAGATAGTTAAAATAATAGCAGTGTGGGGAGGGACATCCTTTTGACACACCATTTTATTTTGCAGGCATGAAGGTTAAAGATTGCCTTATTTCTTGTTTGGAAATTAATAATAAAAAATTAGTCTTCCATGCACAGGCTTTGTATTGTACATACAACACCGGCCATAGTTATAAGGCCACCCCAGTGTTTTTAAAAAATGATGTATTTCATACTTTTTTTAGTATTTATTGCCAAGTGAATAATTTTAGATAAAAATAGAATGGTTCTTTTCTTAATATTTCACAATAACATGTGCATCAAATGAATTTATAAATATTTAATAATTACCTATATTGCAGTTTCATCAATGAAAGAATGAAGAAAATTTAGGGTAATTTGAACAAGTTCATCTTTGCTTCCTTGCCTTATAAAATTTTGCAAAGTAATAATAACAAAAGAACCATTCTATTTTTCATTTGGCAATAAATACTAAAAATAGTATGAAATAAATTTCTTTAAAAAAAAAAATGGGGTGGCCTAATAATTATGATCAATAGTGTATATTGTTGGTATCCAGATTTGCATTAACACTGACAGCACAGTACATAGTATTTATTAGACTATGAGAGACTGCTATAAGTATAGTACAAGGCCATGTTAACAAGTGGTCTTGGTACCAGCAGTAGCATAATAATTAATAAAGTCCAGTATGCTCGTAGAGTGAAGTCTTCACTAAATACTCCGATACTAGAATACAAAAATAAACTTGCAAATTAAGCACAAGTGTCCGTTATTATTTGAATTTATTACATGAAACATTGACTATTTAATCCTTACTCGAAAGCTTATTTCATATACACATCTAAAGACTATAACTTTATTATTATAATTATTATTATATATTATATTATGAACACTACTGAGCTGTACCTTTTGTTTCAGATGTCATAATGGTGGATGCAAGTATTGAGGGTCTGGCAATTTTGAGGCATTTTTTTAATACTGGACCTCAAAGCCACTCAAGCTGCTCACAGGATTCGGGAAGTGGAAGATAATACAATATCTGACCCTATCACCCAAGGCTGGTTCAAGCATTTTTACAGTGTTGACTTGTTATTTGAGATAAAGATAAAAAAATGAAAAACTCTGAGTATGATTCTTTTAAATGCAAAGTAGAGGCAACCCAATCACCAACCCTCAAGAACTTTCAGAAGAGCTAGAATCATTGGAAGATACCATGTATAGATCATTACAAAAGCTTCTCAAGCATTCAGATCTTGAGAGGTTAAAGAAATATATTTTTTGATACAATGCCAATGTTTTTAAATAGCATTTCTTTCATCTTGTTTCTGTTGCATTTTATCACAAATTTAACATTGTTGGTCATGCAGATTGGAAAAAAAAGAATTGGCCTCTGGTGAGATTCAAACTTACATGTTTTTATCGTTAGGAGCTTTTTCCATGACAGCACCTTATCAATTAGGCTACAAATATTAAACAGCTAAATCTATGCTTCTATCGGGACTATATTTTTTCAACTAATTGTATTAGATGTAAAGAAAATAACAGAAAGAACACTTAGAATCAGAAAGATAGATGAGAAAAGATGTCTTGGAAAACTTAACTCTCACAGGGCATATTGAGAGCAAGAGTGATAAATCACAGATAACCTACCTGACATGCTTGTGTGAATGAATAATGGAGCGGAAATGGGAGGCTTGGCAAATGGACACAGTCAGTCAGTTAAGTGCAATACGTGATACATGCTTTGGGCAATCACGTCTCTTTTGAGGCATGACTGACTGAGCAGATTATCCCGCAGTAGGTTACCATTGCTTTCTGTGGTAGACTGGTTGCCAACTAAGGCTATAGAACCCAATCTGTCCTATTATTTAACCCATAACTGGAGGAAAGAGATGGATTAATACCTTTCCCAAGGGTATTTGTGTGTAAGTGTTATCAAGCGTTATCAGTCATTATTATCAAGCATTATCAGTTATTAAAAAGAATTACGATCTTCAGATTGTGATAAAAAGTGTCAGAAATTGGATAAAAGAAATACAAATAAAAAATAATTAAATAATAGCCGCAAGTGAATGATTTACAATTTTTACAGTAGATGACTATCTTTCTTTACAGCATGTTAAAATTTCATCCTTAAGTTGTATTAGAAAAGATGAATGATCTGTATTCACTGAAAATTTGCTCAAACTTGTGGGATATTTTTATAGTTGGACTGAACCAGATTTTATTTCATGTCTATTGAACAGTTGTAGAGGCTCATCCCTTGTTCCCTGTTTAGGATGTGGTTTCCGGCTTTCTTTTCCAATCTTTTCACTTTTTTTTTTTTTCTATTGGAATAGATAGACTAAACTATTGCCCAGTTCACACTCCACCCACGTCTATTGAACAGGTGTAGAGGCTCATCCCTTGTTCCCTGTTTAGGATGTGGTTTCCGGCTTTCTCTTTTCTAATCTTTTCACTCTTACATAGCCCCCTGCATTACCGCCTTGCTCGGGGTGATATGATTTAAAAAAAAAAAAAAAAAAGATCAAGCATTTTTCTTTTTTAATCAAAGCACGTTTTCATTGAATAATGACTAGGAGACATAGTAATTGAACATTTGTCTATACCAAGTGTATTTGTAAGTAATTTTTGTTTGTAATATTTTTGTTTAACTAGAATTACCTCCCTTGTACTGAAGGGACAAAGTGGCAGTGTCTCATGACATGGGCAGACAGATGTTTGTAAAGTGAGGAGGAGAAAAGACTGACTCCCTAAAAGAGCTAGGTCCAATAGTAATTAGAAAAACATATTTAAAATGCCATCATTTTAATGGCCTGTATAAACTAGTCTCTTGTAAATAATTATATTTGTCACTTCTAAGGATTTGAATATGACCATAACGACATATTGCAGTCATTGAATTTATCTTGTTTTTAAGATAACTCTAGCCACTTTAGGGATTGTTATCTTTCTTTTCCTCCTTTGAGGTATTTTCATGACAATTATTCTAATGAGCTCTCTACTTTGGTACCTTGGCCTCATGAATTAAAGTGTAATACTAAATTTACAACGAAGTATCATCATTTTACTGTTGAAATAGGTAGATATAACCGTAAAAGTAACTTACATTGCCTTGTACACCTATTGGGACTTACTCAACATGTCCCTCAAATGGGACTCCTACATACAATTAAGAGACAAGGAATCAGCCATTTTTTTTTTCCAGCAAATATCTGACTCCTCTTGCTATCCACTACCTTTACATGAGCCAAAATCAGGCCGACAATTGAGTATTGCAGCCATATGTATGCAGAAACTGCTCAATCTTCACTTGAGTCTTGATAGAATCCAAACGCATCTCCGTATCCTTGTGAGTGACAAATTATTTTTCTCCCTACAATCTTTTTCCGACAGACAAAATGTTGCAAACCTTTCAATGTTCTGTTGCTATCTCCATGGAGTATGTTCAGCCAAATGGTATTCCTTAGTTCAACCAGCTCAGGTAAGACTTGCTGTCCCCCCCCCCACACACACACTGTAACAAACCACCCTCATTCCCTTCATACTCTGTTGATAAGATGTAAGTTCCACTTGAGCAGATCCTTCCTGCAAAGTGCTGCTTTGTGGAACTGACTGCTTCCCTAATCACTACAATCTTAACCTGTTTTTAAGTCTAGAGTCAGCCATTATCTTTCCCGCGTATTTACATAAACTGTGCCTCTTACTCTATAACCTTCTACTTTGGGTGGCTCTCAGGCTTTGTACAGGATGAATACCATTATAAAAAAAAGTTGCTTCTTTATTTGTAATTCTCACCTCTGGAATTCTCTTCCAGTTTCTTTCTTGTCAACTATGATGTCCAAGAATTTAAAGACAACATCAATTGCAATTTTCAGTCTTTCTGAATCCTGTTCTTTTATTGTCCTTTCTCCTCACTAACAATTTCTCATTTTTGTTCACTCTCAGCAACCTGTTGTGTCTTAGTGTCATTATTACTTTGCTTGGGGGTGAAATGATTAAAAAAACGTATTAGTGTACAGGTAGGGTAACATCAGCTCAGAAAGAGAAATCTGCAAGCCAAGTTCAAATTATGACCAAATTCGTCACATTCACTTTTGCAAATACTCTTAGAAAAAAAATATTCTTTTTTTAAATAACTAATTGTTCACCTACTACAAAGCCTAGGAGCCACTCAAGGTAGAGGGTTACTGATTAAGATTACTGAATGTGTTAGAGGGGAAAGTAAGAAGTAAAATTTATGAGCATATGTAGGAAAGCTAACCTTTTCAGGTCTTGGGTTAACTGTTAAGATTGTAGCGATTCAAGAAGTATCCTCTCAGTTAACAGTTCTTGGGAAGAAGCTGTTCAAATGAAAATGCCTTCTCATTAACGAAATGAGGATGATTCATCCCCATGTATATGGCATGAGAGGTCTTAGCCATGAAAGTCAGAGCTGGTGGCACAAATCTATCCTTTCCTCTATGGGTTAAATAACAAGGAAATTCTCTAGCCTTGGCTAGCAACCAGTCTAGAGATGGTGATTCTATAAAATCACCAATCACTTAACAGTCTGGGCCAATTGCAAGAATGTGTAAGCCCTTAAAAAAAAATAAATGTTTAAAATGCATAATGATTGTGTAATTCAAATGACTTAAGAATTTAAATTTACTGCAAACAAATATGGCATCAAGTTTTTTATTTTTAAAAATCACTGTAGGAAGTTTAGAATGTACGAAGCTCAAACAAGAACCTTGTTATTGTGACATTAAAATGGGACTTGCATGACATTGTTTCAAATTTGGATTTTTATGCATCCAATATCAAAACTGACAAAACATTCAGGCAAAAATATTTTGTTTCCTACATAAGAATTTCCCTTTTCTCACACACAAAGCTAAACAAGTCAAATGTTGGAAACATTTTAAGTAGGAGTCAGAATGAATTCAATTACTTTGCTTCTAGAAAAAAAAATGTTGATACATATTTTACTTTTGTTGTGGGAGGGGGGGAGTTTATCAGTTTTTTAGTTATGCAGAAAATGTTGCATCTCCTGTCTGTATGGTAGGATATAACGATAAAATTACAATGCAGTAAAAAGAAATTGTCTGTTTCGTGTTTACTGCTATTGCTAGCTACCGATAACCAAATATATATATATATATATATATATATATATATATATATATATAATTGGTTCACGTGAGCAAATGTTTTTTTGCGTGCAGCGAAATTCCTAGTGAATAAATTAGCTCCAAACCACCTGTTAGTCGAAATCATTAAAATCTCTTTTCTTTTGGTAGCGAGTGGTAGAACTTGGGAACCCATAACAAAAGTTTCGTAAATATTTCTATAAAATTGATGGGTCGGGGTTAGAATTTTTATTAAAAAAGAAACCATTTTTTTAACTGTTTTGATTACCTACTGCTTGCGTAGGAAACAAATAAATGTTTAATTTTTTTTTTTTTAATATATTTTTCGGTAAATCTTCGTAAAAAAACATCTGCATGTCCGCAAAAGTCGAAGAAATTTAGCCGCATCTATCGACGTAAATGAAGTTAAAAATTTAAAAACTGACAGATCGAGATCTTCATAGGTAAAAAGGTCATCAACCGGTGACAACCCAGGTTCAGATTAAAATTATTGAATGACTTTTTTCTTTTTTTTTTTTAAGCACATAACTATTTTTTTCTATTTCATTTTAATTTAATAAATACGTTAACTTATGTCCACGAAAAAAGCGCATTTTTTGTTTTTCAAAACCTGTTGCTTTTGTGATACTTTAAAGTAAACCGCCATTTTTTCCTGTAAAAAAGAAATTTTCAATCATAGACTTGGGGCGCAAATTAAAGTAAAAATTTGATTTTCGTATTTTCGAATCAAAATGTCTAAGAAAGAAGTATGCCTAACCCCAGAAAGGTTTAGAAATACTATAATCAATTAGGCTTTTTGTTTTTTTAACTATGAGTTAAAGCTTAAATATTTTTTCGCCAAATTTTACTCCTTAAGTTTGTTTTTTTTTTGTTTTTTTTTTTGGCGGGAGGAACAAGATCGCATCGTGCGTCTTGAGAAAGCAACTAGTGAATAGTCCTGGTTTAATTCTCCGGCAATAATGCATAAATTTAAGAGTTAATTGAATCCACTGCAATTTGAGACTAAAAAATGGAAATCTAGAAATTTCTGAAACTTACTTGACAAGCTTTTTTTCCTATTTTTATTTGTTGATACCATAAAATAGTGGGCACAGAAAAAATGGACAACTGTATTTCGAAAATAAAATTAAAAATAAGATATTGGTGCGGGGAAGGCACATTGAATTTAAGACTAAGAGACTTTAAAAACATTTTGTTCCAAAATTAGATTAATTGAAACAAAAACTGCGAATATTAAATCACTTTTTGTGGGTTTCACACCTTAATAAATTCGGCAAAAAGTATGTTTGTTTTGATTGAGTAAATAAATAAAATAAAAATAAAAATCTAACTGACGGTCGGCGTCCATTTCATAGTTTTAAAAAAAATGGCGATCACGAAAAGAAACTTTTTTTTATAATTCTTAACTTTAACTTAATGTAACGAACTTTTTTCTTCAAAATAATGAATTTTGGGTAAAAAAAAAATGTAATGCGCCATATAGATGTATAAAAAAATCGACTAGAACAGAAAGTTATGCTATCATCATAGCGTGTGAGCAAAAATTTGAAAATGTTGCGAAAAGTGAACACTTAGTCACTATAATCATTTAAATGTAACATTGAAAGAAAGGGCTTTAGAAAAAAGGTCTGAAATTTTGGGCTACTTAGTAAAAGTATATTTTCGTTTACTATTCGAACTCTCTTCATCCAAAAAAAAATATTAACAAAAAAAAATTGTAGATACTAACTTTAAAATTATTAATAATTTTACTGTCATTTGTTCCAAATTTTTTTTTTTTTGCCTATTATTCATTATTGAACTGATACATTAGGTTTCGAAAAACAGAAAACTGGACGAAAGTGGCCAGTTGTCGGACAGTTCAACCAATACCTGATAGACTTTTTATTCAAATTACCTCAGGAAAAAAAATGAATATGTCTCTTTGGTATTAGCTAGGGCTAGACACACAAAAAGTACTACTGGAAAAAAAAAAAAGATCGTATTTCGTCCGGGCATTTAAAACATGACAACTTTAATCCTGTACGCATTAGCCGCTTAATTTTTTTTTTTTTTTTCAAGAGAGAAATTGAACACTATTTTAATTATTTATACAAGGTACCCTATTTGTGACCTTGTACCGAGACTAAAGCTTATGAATGGGATTTTTTTTTTATATTTCACAATACATTAATGATAATTAACTTAACTTGTATTATTTTTCTGTTTTTAATTATTTAAAAAAAAACGTTCAGAATTCCAACCAAAACGAAAGAAAAAAATCAAATTGAGTCGAAAAATAAAAAAGGTTGATGGAATAGTTAAAGTCTAAAAAAGTAAAATTAAAAAATAAGTCAAGTCTGTTTTTCAACGAGATGCAAAGAGGCGTTCAGAAGTAAAAGCTGATAAAATTGAGATTTTAAAACTAATATAGAATGGAATGGAGTCAATGGACTTTGTTTGCCGCTTCTTTTTTTTTAATTGAAGAAAAAAAAAAACAAGAAAATTTTTTTTTTTTCTAAATCAGCAAAAAAAAAAAAATTAAAAACAGTAAAATGCATAAAACAGTAACACTCAGATAACAAAAAGCCATTGCTTTTATGTTTGTACATAGCCTTAAACCAGACTAGGTTTAATAAATATCTGCAATTATTTTGTAAAGTTGCTCAAATGCTGGCGTAGTAGATTCTCTCCCCTTGGCACACTTATATTCCTCCGTTTGTCGTCTTCTCTCTATCCAACATGTGCGCTGCAAGGAGGAGGCGAATGTAGAAGGCAAACTAAAATGATGATGCACTCTTGGATGAATGGCTGAACCCGTGCTGCATTATTACCAGGGTGAACTGCACTCTTCTACGCAGTTTCTCGCTTCGTTGAAGCCTTCGCTGCACACAAAAATATTCATACAAATGGAGAAACTCTCTACTTAGACTATTTTGTTGAGAGAAAAAGAGAGGGATTTTCACTGACTTCTTTTTGTTTCTCTCTTTTTTGCTTTGCTCGGGAGCTTTTTTTATTTATTTAAAAAACGTGAAACGAATTGATCACAACGCTTATTTATTTAGTGGCGCGGGTATTAGTAATTAAAATAGTAAGATAAATTTGTGACGTGTGCGTGACAGACTTTCTTGACTTGCGTAAATAAATTGTGCAATGAATTCGGTGTCCGGGGTTCAGTTTTAATGCAGGATTTGCGTTTTTACCCTGTAAAATATATTTAAAAAAAAAAAATGCAATTAAGACCCAAGCGCCATTTAGAAATAAAAAATATAAACATTTTTTTTTGTCAATCTATTGAACAATCTTTATACAATTTTTCAAATTTATTTTAATAAAACAATTTATTTTTGTTTTTAATTTTGCGATAAATTTTCTTGACCTTAGCGGGGTGATGTTAGGTCATGTGATCATTTGTATTATTTTCTGTAACTTGGTTTGTTCAAAATCAAAACTGATCGGCCCAAAAATTATTTTTCAAATCTTATTTCTCAGTTATGACTTTTTTTGCTTCCCCGACCATAACTTTAATTTTAAATAAAGTTTTATCTAAAATTCTTTAAAAAAATTCATCACTGCATTTTCTCTAGTAGCAATGCTTCCTTCACTTTTTTGCACTAGCACTCCATTATTCGAGATGCCGGCTTGGAAAGCTCATACTCTTAAAAAGAAAAAAAAAAAGAAATAAACATTCGCAATTAGTTTGTTATATCTAAAAAATTGCGATTAATTCAAGTTAAAAACTAAGACCATCAAGTAAAAAATATTTTTTCGTTATTTAATCTCTACGTTGACATTTTTGTTTGCTGACTGAATGTCTTTACCTTTTAGTTTTCAAAAAGTCCGTTTTTTTCGCTATGAAGTCCACCATTAATGAGCATAAATTTAAAAAAAAAAAACTTGTGAGAATAATAATATTTTTATCGTTTGAATTTACAGAATATTTACTAACTTGATTATTAAAAAAAAAACTTGCCCAAAATAAATTATAAATTAAAATTTAATTTATATTGAAGTATTTTTTCATACATAAGAAATGTTTATTTCTTGTGCAGTATTTTTTTTTTTTAATATTTTTAAAATACCTCTACCAAAAAAAAATTTTTATCACATTTGCTGTTTCTATGTTAAATAATATTTTGTTGTATTTTTACCCTAAACCAACCGTGATACTTCTTCGGGGTGCGAAACTACGAGATTTTCCCATTTCGCTGGCTTAGTGATTTCGAATCTCATTCGATGCTCCGTTGTTGTTGTGTCCTTGAGGCTCTAGAGTGAATATAATACTTTTTCTTCTAAGTCTTCTTTTCGATATTAAACAGAGGTATTTATTTTTCAAACACCGTATTTTTTCTCTAGCAAATCATTTTAGTTAACAAAAATTATATTCATTCATATCCTCAAAAAACGAAGCCCAGTAAACAGAAAAGAGTTTCTTTTCCCCTCGGCCGACAAAGCAAACCTCTCTTAACACATATGGGTGTCATATTGTTTATATTTTGAAATCGAGAAATGAATGCTGTTTTCATGTTAGTGAAACGTGAATAATTGAATTACTCATCATCACACGAAAAAGAAATTCTGATTTCGATTCAAGGTCGTGCAGGCAACTCCCGAATGATATGAAAAAGTTTCTCCCGCCTCTCCTCCACTATTATTCATGTGAGTTTGGTTCTCTTCATTTGAGATGCTACCGAAAGGAACTTAAGTGAAGTCGATAAGTGAATTAAAGAAAAATAATAAATACATAGATTTTTTTTTTGATAATGTGGTGTGGTGTAAAAACTGGCAGCTTCTTGCGCGCAAGAAAATGTCAGTCTCTTGGTCGCTCGGATGAAGAGTTGGTAAAAAAAAAAAATTAAAATGATCTGCTATTACGATTTTTTGTACTGTGCATTTTTAAATTTTTTTTTTAAGTTAGTTTTTTCTCTATATTGTAATAAATAGAAAATGAGATTATTGCCTGACGAAGTGATTTCTAAAGTTGAGTGAAATTTCCGGAGAGACACAGGATAACAGATCTTCGAAGTTTTCGAAGGCTAATTTTTTTTCTACGAAATTGTATGAATAAAAAAATTAAAAATGTATATCTTAAAAAAAAAAAAGGATTTGGTAGTATTTTGTTGTGACCTCACACTCATCAGTACATCCGTTACACTACAAGATTCTCAGCTATGAGTTACAGCAGGGGAGCCTTGCGTGGCAGCCAGTTTAGGAAAAGGTCTTGGATTCAAATCTGGAAAAAGAAACCATCTCACTATGTCTCAAGATGTCATGTTAATTCATTGGTAATTTTTTTTGTAAATAAAGGAAGCTGTACAAGGCCGTGTTTGCCTTCATCTCTGAAGAGATATAACATTATTAAAAATAAAATAAAATTCAAGATAATTATGAATTGGTCTGAAACGAGTCTGTTAACCATTACAGTACAAGATGTGATTTTTCTATTTAAATGCAGTTTTGATAAAAGCATATTGACCTTCGAGAGTGAGAGAAATTTTTTTAAATGGAATAAGGCAGCTTACAACTAACCTTGTACTACATTGGTGATTATTTTCTTTATAGAGAAAGTTTAAAAAAAAAAAAGTAATTTATGCTTAATGAAAAAAGTATAATTAGGAATATTTGCAGTGTACATAATAACTTAGGGATTACTGTCAAGGTCATGGCCTTGTCTATGACCGACCAGAAAAAGTTGTAAAGTACACTTTGTTAGGGTAAAAAAATTAAGTTGTAATTTCAATTAAAATAGTTTTATTGAAAATATTGCCTATTTTAATATATCTTAATAAAAGTCATATTTACTCTTATAGTGATAATTTAATAAAATAGATAAAATATTACCATAAGTTAAATAAGACTTATCAACATTTAATTTATTAAAATTAATTAACTTGCTTATTATGAAATAAGCATGACTTCTTTTGAGAAGATACATAAATTTAAATGTTACTTATTTTCTTAAAAATATTTCCTATTTTATATGAAAAAATATTTTTACCGTCATTTTTTTTCTACCCACAAACCAAAGTGATGGCATTTCACTATAACTTTTTTCAGATACCTGTAACAGCTGTCTGTTAATATTAAACCTTTTCCAAGGTAATATTCACAAAGTTGAAAGAAAGCAAAAATTAAAGCTAACACAGCAACAGGAATCACCTTTTTAAGGTTTTGCTTAACCCCATTTTTGGGATAGTGTGTAAAGACCTATTATTAGTGCTGGGTTTTATTTTAATTGTTATAAAAAAAGCTGGTTATTAATAGGTTAAGGAAGATTGCAATTCACTTTTGCATATTTTATGTTAAAAGTACTTTGCAAGTATTATTATTATTATTGCAAGAAAAAGATCTTTACTACATTGGATTAAAAAAAATAACTGAATTTAGTTAACCAGCACTTAGCATTGCAGATAAACAGATTTCCATTTCTAAATTAATGAAGTTTATTTTTTAATTCGACATTCTTATTACTTTGGATGTTATTTTTAGTGGAAACCCATTTTTGAGTAGACTTTCCATTTTATTTTAGATGGCATTTATTATGTCTGCTGACTATTATGTGCCCTCCAGCAGGATTTGAACCTGTAACTCTCTTTGTAGGAGGGACCACCATCTTATTCAGCATGCTTTTAACCATTTGGCTATAAAGTACTCCACAATCAAGCAAGGTTCTATTTTTTTTTTTTTTTTTTTGTACATTGGTGAAATTCCATTTTTTAATTCCTGCTTTAAAATGCATTTAATAATAAAAATATTTTTAAAAAATACCATTTGCCTCTGAGTTTTTTTTTTAAACTTGTTTTTTTTCTTTCCTATTAGAATTTTAAAGTCAGCTTGGTTAATTTGAATTAATATGTTATATTATGTTAAACAGAGCCAGTGTGTATTACCACCAAACTGGGGGTGGATTTCTGGCTTTAAGCCTGATTGCACCTCACTCCCAGACAGTGCTTTGGCAACCCTCACTATCTTATGAACATTTGTTTGTATATAAATGTAGGTAGGAAAAAAAAAAAACAGAGTGCAATGAATAAATTGTTGTCTAAATTAAACAAAAATGAAAATAATACATTTCATTTTAACAGATATATTTACTAAAATTACATAAACATATCTTGAAAAACTAAAAAGTAAATTTATTCATTAAAATTGGCTTCAACCACAGCCTCTAGACAATGTCAGAATACTGAACAGTTTCCGTGTTTATGTTGGTAAATGCTGCCATAACCCTTACCTTCAGTTTGTCTTTGGCGTTACCTGGAGTTTTGTTAATCTCTCGCTCAACTGCACCGCACACATAATAATCGAGAGTCCGGGGAGTTAGCTGGGTAGATGGATGAAGAGATGTGGTCGCATAAATTCTCAGACAACTATAACTGGGTTCTACTTGTGTGGCAGGGTTCAGTTGCCAGACATAAGGTCTTCCAGCAGCCACCCTCTTGACCAGTGGTGACACAACCTCAAGGCACTTGATGTAGACCTCGATGTTGAGTCTGAGGCCCTCACCAACAAATTTGGGAGTTTGTTTCTTATCAGAATGATAAGAGTAATTTTTTTGAGCTTCCGTACCTTCAACATCACCATTAGATTCAGCCAACTCTTTCTGAATCCTCTGCACAGACTGACACCCAAATACTCTGAAATGTTTGTATTGGATCTTCTGGCATGAATGCCAACCAGTACAACATGCTGTTTTCAAATTTCTGGGAGAGAATTGCGTCTTGGTGCTCTTTTTCTCACTGGGGGTGCCTTACTGACCCCACTATACTGTGCAGTCAACAAAATCAAAAACAATGCACAAAACAAAAAATATGAAATGGTGATTGCACCCTGTGCATTACTGATGTAATGAATATGTATACACCTTGGTTCCCCTCACAGTAATGTGATTGGCTGATGTCAGCCATAAATACAGACGAAGCTGAGGACACATAAAGGTCTACGTCCATAGGTCTACAGGTCTACGACTATTTGTCTACGTCTACGTCTCAGGATACTGCATACGATGAGTACCATCCATTACATCTTCGTGCTAGATTGTCCTACCCTGGTTACATTTGCTAAAACTGCTTAGCTACCTTGAATGATATATATATATATATATATCCCTTTTCGAGATATATCAATTACAAATTAAATCAAGTAATACTGATTAATAAAGGTTGAAAAATTTTGTAGATTTTTTGATGTCATTCTGTTTCCTTTTTTTTTTTTTTTTTTGTATTTTGTGTCCAAATCCGTGAATTTGTTTTTCTCATACTAAGTCTCAAAAATACTTTATATAAGATTCAATATTTTTATCCATAATATTGAACGTTTTGAAATTATTCAACTTATTCAATAAAAACATGAGTTTGTGTTAAAATTAGTGCAAAACATCGCTGATTTTATTTAAGATGCAATGATCTATTACAGCACGTCTCTAATTTGTATTCAGATACATAGCATTTATTTTCAATTTTTGTAGTTGAATTGTTCAGTTATATTTCATATGATTTATTATTGTGCATAATTAGGTTACAAGAAAATTTGTATTTTATATGAATTTTATATGAATACTACTTTATGAAAATTGAAATGTAGTAGAGTTGGGGGCCAAGCATCATAGATTTGGGCAGGAGCATGTGGCCCTTTCACTTGTATTATAAAACTAATATCCCAATGAATTCATATATATATATTTAGTGAATCGACGCAGAAAATAATTTTCTAAACATATACTGTTAAATATAAGAGACAATGAATGTCTATTATGTTTAATTATGAGCCGTTCTAAACGTCGTATTTTGGCTTTAATTTCAGTTGAAAATAAAGACAAAAATTCTCCAACATTTCGATAATTTTTTATTAAGTTAGTTCTAAGTTTTCAGCTCACTTGAGCCATCTTCAGAGAGGTTATTAAGACAGTAACACAATAACATCCACCATCACTGACGATTTTATTTTGTGTTGACATAAAACTCCACTAGGCAACGGCAATAGTTACCAAAAATAACAAACGCAGTTCGCAAATTTGCAATGTGGTTCTATGACGTCACACCGCGTGATATTTAACAGTATATGTTTAGAAAATATATATAGGTCCCAAATCATAAAGAGCTTTACCAAATAAGAAAAAAATACATCACTTGAAAACTTCCAACAATAGCAACAACAAAAATGTAACAAAAAGAAAAAATAATGACCTAACAAAGATATTGACTTTTCCACATGACTTTAAGTAAAAGATTCTGTGTAACTATTTTTTTTTGTTGTTGTTGTTTTTTAATTCACTCCAAGCAAGGTGATAATGTCACTAAAACGCAAGAGACTACTGGAAGTGAAATAGAATAAAAAGACTTGAGAAGTAACCGGAAACCCAACCATAAACAGGAAACAAATGACAAACCTCTTCTCCTGTTCAAAAGACCGGGGAGGCATGTGAACCAAACGGTAGGCAAATGTTTTCTTCTCTTGAAGAACTTCATCAGACTAAAAGTTATGTTTTTGTTGGTGAAGTTATATATGTGTAGGAGAGAGAGAGAGGTAGAGGCAGATATAAAAATTACAATGGTCAGTTAAAATTATATACTGGTAAAAAACAATGAAGATGTTGGAAATCTGAACTTTTAAATTTTTATATTTGATTTTCTTTTCTCATATGTGACTGGAAATGTAGTCTTTTCTTTTTTCTTTCTGAGAATAAATGTTTAAATTTAAAAATGAAAAATTTTCTTTCTATAATTCCAATTCATCAATGTCACTCAGGCAGATATTTATGCATTAAATTTAGAAGCTACAATTTTAAAATGTTTAAATTTTCACCTGTGCTGTTGATAATAGAGGTTGAAAATACTAAGTCGTATCTGAGTATGAATTTCAATGAAACTTAGGTAATTTAATGACTAACAGGCTATTATGAATGAATGAGCCTGTTGCAATTGGGTGAAAATAACTATATCACAGGTGTAGGACAAGAATGCCAACAGACAAGAACTACACACTTAAAATGTAAAAAGCCTTCTTTGTTTAGATTGAAACATGACAAAAATGATTTGTGACTATATTTATTTTATTCAAGGAAAATATTAGTAAAAATTCAGAAAATAAAAAACAATCTGATATAACAACATATTTGTTTGGTGAATTTTTTGAAAATTTATTCTGATCTCATTCCTAAATTTTTGAATGTCTAAAAAAAATGCACATATTTGAACAAGTATGATTAAAATATTTGGCCAAGTAAACACTGTTCTGAATGTAAGAATAATGAGAAAATGTGTCGGTGTTATACATTCATTTTCAAATGCCTAAAGTACAATAAGAATTAATGTATATGATTAAAACATGAAATCAAATAGTAAAAAATAATATGTAGTATTATATTTGGATCCTTTTAAAAATTTAAAAAAATGAGTTAATAATACGAGATGATGTACAAAAAAATATGTATACAATCTGGTATTGTTCATTTATTAATTCATTTCTGCGAACGAAGAATACAGATATATTTTAATTTTAATGAAATCTTTTTATTTTAACTTAGAAAGGAAACAAAAATAAAATGTACTCTTACGTCCACATCACATGAAAATGCTGCTTCCCATATGATCACCAAAGTTAAGTAGTCGAGCCTGGTTAGTAACTAGATGGGTAACTGTTTAGGAATACTAGGTTCTATAAACTTGGGTGCAGATGGTGTAATGGATAATGGCCCAGAATTATTAATCAAAGAGTTGAGTTCTAATTCCAGTTGGGTTTTGTTATATTCACTTACATGTAATACCCTTGAGTAAAGGTATGAATCCAGCCATGGGTTGATTACTAAAGAACTTATCTCAAAAAAAAAAGTTCTTACAAAATTATTTTTTGGTTTTAAACCTGCAAAGGGTTAAGTTGTAGAAAACAAATCAATCAAAACAATTCTTGAGTTTGTTATATTAACTTATGTGCAAATACCTTTGTGAAAGTTATAAATCCACATCTTCCCCTCCCTGCCTAGGTGTTAATTAGTAAGACTTGTAACACTAAACCATTATTATCTCAAAAAAAAAAAATCTTAGAATCTAAAAATATCTTCTGGCTTTAAATAACCTGCAAAGGGTTGATAAGCCATGAAAAACAAATAAAATAAGATAATGATTTTAGAATATAGAAACAACTTATTTTGCTTTTTCTGTTTTGTGGCCTCATTTTGAAAAAAAAAAATTTTGTCTTTCCTTTAAGAAGTAGCTTTCTTTTATGTTTTTTTTTTTTTTTTCAATGGGCTGAAACGGTGATTATATACAGAGTTTTTAATGCAGTTGAACCACCGTTGTGGTTGGTTTGAAACAAGATCAGGCTATTCAGTTGGCTTCAGGAGAACGTACTAAAAATAAAAATTGGCACAGATGTAGTGGAGAAAAGGTTGCAAATATGGAAAATATCTTTTTAAGCAATCACACTTGACTTTAGGTTAAGTTTTAAAAAAATTAATTTACAATCCTTCTAAGGATTCTAAAAAGAAAAGAAAACATTTCAACAGTTTCCACCCAGAAAGACCAAGTCACCATGACTCCAAAAAAAAAATGATAACTTGTCAGTGTGCCATGACTACTTACCCATTTGAAGTAAACTGGCCACTGCACATTAAATGACCTGCTAAAGTGAAAAACAAAGATAAAATTGAGTCAGAATATTCACATCTTTGTGGCGACATCTTTTTTATCAGACTTTCTGACAAATTCTAATTTCCAAGATCTCTAAAAAATTCTTGTTAGAAACTGCTGGTTTGAAATATGAAGAACAAGAAGTATAGCCCGGTGTTGCTCAGGTGTAATGAAAGCTTTAAAACTAATCCATGGTCCTGGAGTTCAGACTCAGCCTAAAGAATATTTGTGTGAAGTTTGGTGAGAATCGGATAAAAATTGTGGATTTGTATAAAGGACATACAGACAGATAAACAGACACACACACAAACATCTTGCCTTTTATATATATATATATATATCAATTTTCTGCATTATTGTAAGAACTGCAACCTTGAAACTTCTGAATATCGTTTCTTATGTCTTTGTCTATGAGTGTATCAAATTTGATTAAAATCGGACCACTCCTTCTATAACCCGATATTTTCAATTATCAATTTTCAATATTAATCGGGGGTACCTCGACACAAAAACTAAGAACACTCGCAAACACTTATAGTACAACTGTGTAAATTTTCAAGAAAATCGGTTCAGCTGTTTCGGAGTCTATAGGTAACGGATACACACACACACATCATACACACACAGAGACAAAGTTCCATTTATAAATAAGTTTAGATTTATGTCGACAAAAAATACACTGCTCATAAAACATAAAACTATTATTTTGATTTCAAAAACAGCAAAATGGTGAAAAATTTATTTATATCATTTTACATTGTTTGGACTGTTCTCCTTACCTTTGTTGTCATATTTACAATGTTTTGGCTGATGTATGCTCTGGCCTTCTTCAGGTGATTGGAATTTTGAACTGATCCATTTATTTTGTTCACTGGGGGTAGATTGTCCTCATTCCATAAGTCATGCCACTTCCTGATGTTTAAGTTACCTTCAATTAACTCAAAACTCTAAGTTCTTTGTTCACCACTGTTGTAGCCAGGTATTGAACCCACAACTCTTTATGTTAAGTCACTATATCCAACTAATGCTTTTATCCACTGAGCCATATCCCCTCCAGAATGAAATAAAGGGTTCAGTTTAAAATTAAAATCACCTGAAGAAGGTCAAAACATACAATGGCCGAAACATTAAAAATATGGCAATAAAGATGGGACAACAGTCCAAACAATGTAAATAATTACAGTACCTCATCTCAGAAATATAGACAAACGTTAAAAATTTAGTCATCATGAACCATCTTGAAGAATTATTGAATCAGATATGACAACATGAATCACTGATAATTCATATCAAAATCAAAAAGCAGGTTTTAAATGACTTAGCAAGTTTTCTGGCAAAGATAACACTTAAAAGGAAATAACATTAAAAATAGATAGTGATTAAAAAATGAATCCAGTGTGGTATTATTCGTTTACCTCTGTGAAGAAAACTCACAGATATATTTGAATTTCAAGGAAGTGTTTTTGTTTTATCTTAGAAAGGAAACAAAAATAAAATCTTAATTATAAATTTTAATTCAATTCTATATTTTTATTAAAACTTCTCACTGCACTATTTCCATGACATATTCTGACAAGCAATATTCCTTAGTCCTACCTCCTCTGACCTTTACTGCTGGGACCCACCATGCAACACACACAAGTGATTTATCTGCATCTCCTTTATATTCCAATAGAAAAAAGTAAGTTCCATTCAGACTGCTTGTTCCAAAAAATTGATGCTTTGTGGAACAGACTCTTGGTAGCATGTTTTCCTAATCAATCTAATCTTGACTCCTTCAAGACTAGGGTTAACCATTATCATTCCTGCATAACCCTATTAACTTCACTTCTTCCCCTTTCTGATGCTCATATCACACCACACAGTAACACTCTAACTTGAGTGGCTCTTGGGTTTTGGGTGAAGATGAGTATAAAAAACTAAATAATGTCATAAATTATAATTTGAACTATATGTATTCATTAGTTTCTTTAGAGAAGCAATTTATTTTTCATATATTTTCTTCTAATTTCCTGCATCAAATCAACTTACAGTCATATTATGTGGAAACACAGGTTCCTAACTGATCACCAAAGTTATGTAATGTTGAGCCTGGTCAATGCTTCAAAGGGTAACCACTTGAGAATACCAGGTTCTGTAAGCTTGGATGTGTGGATAATAGTGCAGAATGCAAAATTAACTGAGTTCAGTTCAAATTACATTTGGTTTCATTACATTTATTCACAAGCAAACATGATTGGGAAAGGCATGAATCCAATGCAACTATGGGTTAAATAGTAGAATTTATATCTGAAAATCATTTCATAAATATTGTTAATACAATATTCATTCATAAAAAATACATATTCTTTTACAATTCGAAAAACTTTAAATAAGCTACAAAAGGTTGATAACCCATAAAAAACAATCCTGTACCAAGTTATTATATTTTACAATTTACTTTAACATTTTTCTTTGTACAAATTACATTGATTTTTTTCATAGATATTTATTTGCAATTTTTATTAACTGTTAAATTTTCCAAAAATTTACACTTTGCCCACAGTATATCTAAACAGCAAAGGCTGACATGGTAATGATTTTTCCTTATCATTTTTATTTTTTCTGATGATTTTCTTAATGAAAAAATATTGATTGGAGTAGATAGACTAAACTATCGCCCTGTTCACACTCCACCCACATCTATTGAATAGGTGAAGAGGCTCATCCCTTGTTTCCTGTTTAGGATGCGGTTTCCGGTTTTCTCTTTTCTAATTTTTTCACTCTTATGTAGCCCCCTGCACATCAGTGGCATTACCACCTTGGGGTGATATGATTAAAAAAATAAAATAAATAAAATTTAAATATCCCACTGGTTTTGACATATCCCATCTCATATACTTTGTTCGGATATTTCATATCAGTCATTTTATTATTACACATTGTATATGTGTTGTGGATCTTCGTCACCAATTTGTTGGGGAGTTGTGGCGAAACTTTGCTGCAAAGCGTAGTGACTGGATTGTGCTGGAATTAAGACACAGAACAAGAAGGTAAGTTCAAAACAGAGTATAAGTATAACAAGAAACAAGATATCCAAAAGAAGTGTTAATAATAAGTAACATAGAAATAAGTAAGTCCCAAGGTATTATTACGCTGCCTGACGAGTAGCTGTCGTTAACTGCTCTTGCTAACTGCTTCGTTAAACTGCATTATTCATTCTTCTTCCCACTTAAGACAAAATGTGGCACAAGGTCTTTTTAATGTGGGTTATCCAGGTCATATAGCCCAGCCAAAAATCTCTGCTTCGTTAAACGGCTCTTTCGGGAATCACACAGGTAATCATAAGTAATAAGAGGAAGAGTTCATTCTGCATAGGAGGGCATCATAACAATATGGAAAACAATTATTTGCAAAAATGTAAATAAATTGCACTTGATTATTACTACTAATTTTTCAAAGATTATTTTGTTTTGAAAAATTGACTTTAACTAGCCAACAAAAGCTTGTGTGTGTGTGTGTGTTACTCACCTTGTCTGCCAGGATGCCAATTAAATGGTGTCCTATTCAGGACTATTTATGAAAGGCAGATAAAAACTCTCTATCTCTTACTGTACCGAGATGACATCTCTGACTACTTAATACAAACAAACCACATAGAAATCACACACACATTTCAGCTAAGCATATTTTTTCCCATTTTTTAATTATCTCTCTCTATATTTTATTCCTATTTAATGACCTGTATGTCTTTTACATAATATATATATATATATAGTCATCCACAGACAGATCTGTTTCGCTGTATCATAGTTGATCAGTACGGTTAGACATATATATACAAATTCTCCACATGTTAAATTAGTTTATTTCGAAAATGTTGAATTCATTCAGTTCTCAGCTTTATCCACAAGAAATTGTACTTAGAGCAGAAAGTATTTAGAAGTGTAAGTCAATCACCTTTTACATTAAATTACATTACTTAAAACTGAAGAAAAATCGAAGATAAAGAAAGGGAAATCAGTATTATTGTCAAATCATATAATAATTATCAATGTGTACTTATGTATTTTCTGCATATCCCTTGTTCCCTGTTTAGGGTGTGGTTTCCAGCTTTTCTCTTTTCCAATATTCTCACTTTGGTTTCTTTTTTTTTTTTTTTTTTCAATTGGAATAGATAGATCTATCTATTTCCCGGTTCACACTCCACCTACGTCTATTGAACAGGTTAAGAGGCTCATCCCTTGTTCCCTGTTTAGGATGTGGTTTCCGGCTTTTCTCTTTTCCAATCTTCTCACTTTGGTTTCTTTTTTTTTTTTCAATTGGAGTAGATTGATCTATGTATCGCCCGGTTCACACTCCACCCACGTCTATTGAACAGGTTAAGAGGCTCATCCCTTGTTCCCTGTTTAGAATGTGGTTTCCGGCTTTCTCTTTTCCAATCTTTTCACTATTACGTAGCCCCCTGCACATCAGTGGTGTTACTGCCTTGCTCGGGGTGATATGATTAAAAAAAAATTATTTATATATTTCCTGTCACATCTGTAGGGGGATGGGAAGTAAATCGGTTTAAATTAATAAATTTGTAAGTGATTATTTCCCTTAGTTGCTTTAATAATATATACAAATAAGATATCTGCATTTTGAAAAAATTAGTTCCTGAGCAAAATTTATCAATTAATTAATCATTTCCATTACTCGTACGTTTCTTATATTGCAGTCTTATTTGTCCAAGTCTTTCATATGAGGCACTCAGATACATTTGTTTATTAAGTGATCACCTTGTTTCAATCTGGTCTTTAGATAGGATTTGTTGTCAGCGTTTTTGTTGTTCTGTTGCCAATCTTTTTCTTCCAAGAGAGATTTCCATTTTTTAACATGAAAAGATATTGAGCAAAAAAAAAAAAAAAAAAAAAAAAAAAAAAAAAAAAAAAAAAGAAAAATTATATAATACCAGGAGTAATCAATGAATCCTAGATGCCATTGAATGTCTAAAAACATATACAGGGAATGGATTAATTAAACGATTCATCAGACTCTATTTTAGTTGTCAATTTTTAATCTCTGCTTTATTGAATCTCAATACATTGTTCCAAGACATTTGTGCCATTGCACTCACTATTAAAACTTTCTAAAAATTACCGTCATTTTTTTTTATGTCAAGAGTACACTAACATCATATAATAATTACTTTGGTAGTTCGCACGATCATTACGCCCTATCAATACCTCGTAAATAATAAACTATTCTGTTTTGATCGCATAGCAAAATACACTACTTGGTTTCAGTGAAAGAAAGAAAGAAAGAAAGAAAGAAAGAAAGAAAGAAGGGAAGCTCGAAATGTTCGACGTCTCATACCAATATCACATAAATAATGGACTATTCCGTTTTGATCGCGTGGAAAGAATGAAAAAGACACTACTTGGTTTCAGTGAGAAAAGGAAAGAAAGCAGGGAAGCTAGAAATGTTTAACGTCTCCTACCAATACCTCATAAATAATGGACTATTCCGTTTTGATCGCGTGGAAAGAATGAAAAAACACTACTTGGTTTCAGTGGGAAAAAGAAAGAAAGAAAGAAAAAAGAAAGAAAGAAGGGGAACTAGAAATGTTTAATGTCTCCTACCAATACCTCAGACTATTCCGTTTTGATCGCGTGGAAAGAAAGAAAAAGTCACTACTTGGTTTCAGTGAGAAAAAGAAAGACAGAAGAGAAGCTTAAAGTGTTTAACCTTTCCTGTCAATACATCATATATAATGAACTATTCGGTTTTGATCGTGTGGAAAAACAAAAGACATCAGATATGCTACTTGGTTTCAGCGAGAAAATAAAAGAAAGAAAGAAAGAAAGATAGAAGTGTTTAATGTCTGTTTCAGTAAAATTTTAAAACGTTTATTTTAAATCTTTTCATTTGTACTCCTTTACTTCTTCAAATAACTACAAGCATTCATATATATATTGTTATTTCAATATTTTGTTAAAAGTTGCCAAGCTTAAATATTTAATGATACAATGGGGGATTTCTGGAGATATTTTATTGCTATAGAACTCGCTATGTTCTTATTCAGAAAACTCAAATCGTGATATTTTCTCTCGGGTCTTTCGAGTTTGGAGAAGAAGGAGACCATTTTCTTTTTCCTGTCTCTGCTTGTACATTCATTTTTTTCTTTCATTCATGACATTTTTAAAAGTCTCTGAACCGAAAAAAAAAGAAGAAAAAAGAAAGTAATGATGAGGATACTTAAACTGAAAATCGGTCACATCTGGTGTTAATGACTGAGGCACACCAAGTTATATTGATGGAACGACCCATTTTCGAGATCCGAACGAAAAGTTCTAGGTCAACCCCTGACTCCAATTTCTCTTTTTTCAGCTCACCTCTTCAGTAAGCCTTATTCGTATTTCAACATGTTCCCCATTAAACAATGTCCCTTCCTTTCCCCCTTCTTTCTTCTTTTATGTGCCCTGTTATTTCAGGATGTAGGCGATCATGGACCTCCACATCTCCCATCCTTTGTAGCTCTTAACACCTTTTCTCTTGGTATTTTTCCTAAACTCTGCTCTCCCATCCATTTGCTCAAGCCCATCAAGTACGTTACGTGTTGCTTTCTCCTATTTCTATTTCCCTCTATCTGCCCTGTAAGTATCGGATTCTCCAAACCGTCCGTCTTCATTAAGTGTCCCAGAAACTTCAACTGTCTCTTTCTGATGTTAAATATAAGTTTCCATTTCGTTTTCATCCTATCCAAAACCTCATCGTTGCTCACGTATTCGATCCATGGTATCACCATATGTTAAAAAAATACCGTCAAGTGATTCTTTTAAATGAAAAATCTTTCCGTTTAGTAAGAAAAGAAAATCTGATGATTACTTTGCTAATATCTGCGATAAGAACGAAACGCGTGCTACTAGATTGGCATCAGGGGCCCACCCTTTTACCGTCAAAACAGCTAAATGTAACCGCCTCTTCTACTACATTAGTTTCTTTTCTCGTACTTCCTGACTATGGAACCCACTTCCGTTTATTTGCTTCCCTGATAACTACAATCTCCAAAAGTTTAAACACGACTGCAGTTGCCATCTATCTCCTTGATTCCCATCCATCTCATATCTTTTCTTCAACACCCCTTGTACCTTGTTTTTTTTCTCTCACTGTAACCCCCTGTGCACCAGTGTCAGTCCTGCCTTGCTTGCGGGGAAATGATTAAAGAATTGTTTTACAATTTCCTCAATACTGTTCTTGATATATAAAAATATATATCGTTCTCTCATTATATTATATTCTATTATATTATATTATTCTATGGTAGAAATCTCCGTCCTGGTCGTTGAAATCAATCTAGGAAGCCATTCGCTCAGCGATAACTTATGTTTATTCTTGTCAATTCAAAATTATTTTTCCAGTCATTAAAAAAAAAAAAATCAAACTGTAATTTATCAGAAATCCAAATGTATAAAAGGATAGATATAACAAAATAATTTTATCTGAATCTCAAATTATTTTAATACAACCAATTACAAAGACTATACACAGCAACTTAACGATCCACCTATTTAATGACACCCAGACTTAAGGAATTAAAAAAAAAAAAAAAGAATTATCCGACCAGTCGGTCTTGTACGAAATCGTTATTGTTTTCTTTCTTCAAAATTATGTAAATAAATAAAAATGAAAAAGAAAAGTGAAAAATTAATTAAAATTTACTTGTATTTATTGCCTTCACTTACGCGCAAATACCTTTGGGAAAAAATTAATTCGTCGCCTTTCCCTCAAGCTATGAGTTAAATAGTAGGACAGATTTGGTTCTATAGCCTTAGTTAGCAACCAGTCCACCGCAGAAAGTCATGGCAACCTATTTTGAGAACATCTTCTGCCTCGCCAGTCATGTCTCTTTCGAGACATAATCGTCCAAGCGTGTATTACGTATGACACTCAACTGACAGACAGTACCACCTAAACATTTAGAAATAAATTACAAATAGTGAAAAAGTGACATGAAATCTATCCGAAAGTGGCTGACACGAACCCATTACAGATGGAGCATGCCTGAAATAGCCGTCAGCTACAGGTTCTCACTTAGCGACCAGATCATTTACAGGTTAGGTCGTTAGAACAAAACCAGGTCGTTAAGTGAAGAGTAGCAGTCATTTTTATTCATTTAGCTGTAAACACAATAGTCATTTATAACATTATAATGCATATTAGAATAAATATTAGAGTAGATCCGAAAGTAATGCCTCCAAATTGATTACGTTGTCTTACGACGTCATAGACAGATGTTGTAGAGTTCCTGCCAATACGCTATACTTCTTTCTCTTGTTACAAGTGGAAGAGCTGCAGTCTGATAAACCTGCATCTGATATGAAAATGAGTGACTAATGGCGCCTTTTCGAGCGAATGTTTTCCATTCACATGAAATGGAAAAATTATATTGAATTAGTTGCAAGGTCTGCTGCTAGGAAAGTTGGTTTACTGTGTCGTACCAGACATTTTTCTTCCCAGAAAATAGCTCACGCATTTATAAGTCTACTAGCAGTATAGCCCGGTGTTGCTCGGGTGTAACGAAAGCTTTAAAACTAATCCATGGTCCTAGAGCTCAGACTCTTTGGACGTTGGCACGAAAGACTAAAAAGCAATAGTTGTTTCCAGTTAAAGCGAAACCGTAGACTGAAAGAAAAATGAATGGATGTAAGTCAAATTTTGATTTCCTTGTATCGATATAAAATTTTCTGCACTATTGTAAGAACTGCAACCTTGAAACTTCTGAATATCGTTTCTTATGTTTTTGTCTATGAGTGTATCAAATTTCATTAAAATCGGACCACTCTTTCTATAACCCGATTTTTTCGATTATCGATTTTCGATATTTATCGAGGTACCTCGACACAAAAGCTAGCTAAGAACACTTGCAGACGCTTATAGTACAACTGTGTAAATTTTCAAGAAAATCGGTTCAGCCGTTTCGGAGTCTATAGGTAACACACACACACACACACACACACAGAGAGAGAGAGAGACAAAGTTCCATTTATAAATAAGTTTAGATCATTCATTCTTGCTTTGAATATTGATGCCACATCTAGTTTGGTGCTTCTGCTACTGATTCTTGATAAAGTTCAAAGAAGTATCTGCAATGTTATTGGTAATGACCTGGTATATTGGCGCCAATCACTTTCCCACTGCCGTAACGCAGATTTATTGTGCCTTTTCTATAAATATTTTCATGGTAATTGTTCTGATGAACTTTCTTCTATGGTAGCTAAACTTAAATTTAAGTGCAGAGCTAGATTGGCGGTGAGGTTTCATCATTTTACAGTTACTGGATGTAACCGTAAGTTCTATGCTAAAAGTTTCCTCTCTTGCATTTCTCGCTTGTGGAACCCTTTTCCAGCTTTTTTTTTTAAATCTTCAACAGTTTAAACGCAATGTCAGTCGTTATCACCTACCTTCTTAATTAATGTTCCTTTATTATTCTCTCTCCTTAATAGAATTTTTCTCACATTCTCTCGCCTTCAGTAACTCTTTGCGTCTTAGTGGCTTTATTGTTTTGCTTGAATATTTTTTTTTAATGCGTAGGAAGCCAAATGTTTTAGAATTGAATTCCGCCACTTCTGAACTTTTCGAAGACCAAACAACAGAGAGGAGATCAGGTAGACGATAGGTAATGAGTTTCAGCAGCAGCGACAGATCATTTTACAAGTGGTACTATGCAGAGCACATCGAAAATGCACTGGTGGTGAGTACGCGGACAAACAGTTTTTTTGTGGCTTGAAATTTGCTTATTTTTTGGTTTTCTATAATGCCAAAAAAAACAAAACAAAACAAAGCAAAACAAAGATGATTAGTTATTTTGAACTCATGGTGACAAAAGGTGCTCTACTGTGTTTACATGTTCACTGGAGAAAGATAACTGCTGCTCATATCAGTGCTACCATTGATGGTACTTACGTCTTAGTTTCGTTACCATAAGGAAGTACTTCGAACTTTCACATACAAAAATGATATCAACCGTTTGTGTATTCGCACGAGATACTAGATTGGCAGCTAGATCCCACCCTTTTACAGTGAAACCGATAAAATGCAGCCGTAACTTCTACTCCAACAGTTTCTTTCCTCGCACTTCCCGACTGTGGAATTCTCTTCCAAACGATTGCTTCCCCGACGGCTACAATCTCCAGGAGTTTAAATGTAAGGTCAATACACACCTCCTAACACACTAACCTGCTCCCATTCTATCAATCACTCTTCCCATCTGCCCGACCCTCATCCTCGCTATCCTTACTCATCTGTCACCTTTCTCCTGACATTCCCTATGTCTATCCACTCCTTCTCTTTACCTTCCCCTATGTAGCCCCATGCGCAATAGTGGCAGTGGAATGCCTTGCTTGGGGTGAGATGATTAAAAACAAAAAAAAAAAAAATTCACTGCAGGCTATATTTTTGCTACTTTTGCTGTTGATGACACCTCAATTTTGATTCTATATTCTTTAAGGTTTATTAAGAAACCTAAATTTTAAGCGTTGTAGAAAATTGTTAGAAAAATAAATTTCGTTCAAGCTATGTTTTTTTTTCAATTCCAAATTTCACCGCAAACACGCAAGCACCCATTCTATGATTATTTAAATTATTTACGCTTGAACTAATGTTCTTATTTTTATTGCAATTATAACAAAGCTGTTGTGTTCTCTAGCCGTCTACAGTTGTCTGTCTGAATGTTCGATCTTAACCCATAAATTGTGTTTATGCGTTTGCTAAAGGTAGGCAACTGCTACTGGTAACACATCACTCAATGAGTCCCGCGCCACTAATAAAAAAAAATCCATATGATTTTTATGAAGTACTATCCTTCAAATGGTACGTGACAAAATTGGGCTCAATCGGATTATTCGTTTACAAATTAGTTATTTAAGTGAAGCTGCTGTTGCAAATTTTCAAAACAATGGAAAAATCTTAATTTTGTGTGTTGATAAAGCATGGCTTTCTGATGAGAAAAATGCTGTTAAAGCAAAGCAATGGCTTGATAAGTGTTATTCGGATCCTGCTCCGTCGAAAACAACGGCTAAGAGGTGGCATGCTGACTTTAAACGCAGTCGTATAGACACAAATAATGCTGAATGCTCAGGTCGCCTAAAATCGGCAATTGTCCTGGAAAACACACACACACACACACAAAAAAAAAGCATTCACCAGCTAGTTTTGGCCGATCCTAAACTAAAGTTGCATGAGATAGCAGAAGCGTTGAACATATCAAAAGGTAGATTATTCACCATTTTGCATGAACCTTTGTCAGGGAGAAAGCTATGTTCAAACTGGGTGCCGCGTTTGCTCACAGTCGATCAAAAACAAGTGTCGACGATTCAGTGCGTTGTTTGCAACTGTTTCAACGCAGCAAGGAGATTTTGCGTAAATATGTGACAATGGATGAAACATGGATCCAACATTTCACTCTAGAGTCAAATTGGCAGTCAGCTGAGTGGACAGCAGCAGGTGAAAGCCACCCAAAGCGACCAAAGACTCAAACGTCAGCCTCCGTATTTTGGGATGTGCAAGGTATTTATTTCATCGAATGCCTTGAGAAAGGAAGAACTATCAATAGCGAATATTATAAAGCATTAGTGGTGCAGTTGAAGGAAGAAATCGCAAAAAAACAAAAACAAAAAAAAAACGGCCACAAACGAAGAAGAATAAAGTGATCTTTCACCAAGACAACACACCGTGTCACGAGTCGATTGCAACGATGGCAAAACTACATGAATTGCAATTTAAATTGCTTTCGCATCCACTCTATTCTCCAGGTCTGGCCCCAGCGACTACTGGCTGTTTGCAGACCTCAAAAGAATGCACTGGGGATGAGATGTGGCTTCAGTGATTAAGTGATATTGGAAACTGAGGCGTATTTTCTTCAGTGATTAAGTGATATTGGAAACTGAGGCGTATACAAATCGCTCGACAAAAAAGTCATTGAATTGTTAGAGAAGATTTGGAATCAGTGTATCACTCTAGAAAGAGACTATGTTGATGAATAAAGTCGAATTTTTCCTCAGGGTCGTTGTTTTATTAGTTAAGCCCGAGATTTATTGAGTGATGTGTTAATACTACCACGACTACTACTATTAATATTTACGTCTCAGTTTCGTTGCCAGAAGGAAGTACTGCGAACACACATGCACAAAAATGGCATCCACTGTGTTTGTGTGTTCGCTGGTAGTTAACTGTTCAATCTCGAGTAGTATAGCGTTTTATTTTAGTATTGCTCAATTATTGCTTGTCCTGTTTCTGCTGATCTGAATGTGTACCCAGCCTAGGTATTGCCACTAGCTCTAGAAACCAACACTAGTCTGTTGAACTTAAGTCTATATCGTCTGCCTACTGCTGTCGTAATTACTGCTGCCTTGATGTCAAGCTTGAAATTTCCTGACAGGTTTCTCGGATCGACAGACACCTAAAGAAGCCGGAAGACAAAATGGCCGAAATGTTATGGTAATAGCAACAAAGATGAAGATATTAGTCTGACGGTTGGTAATGTAAATAATGATAGCTTCTCGTCCCATTCTATAAGTCTACGAAAAAAAATTTTCTGTCCTACTGGTGTCTGTTTTTTTTTTTTTTTTTTTTTTTTTATATATATGGTTTTACAGTTAGAATTATGTTTAGCAGGATTTACCTGGACACACTTTCTTTCTTTCGTTCTTTCTTTCTTTTCCTTTCTTTCTTTCTTTCTTTCTTTTATTTTCTCGCTGAAACCAAGTAGCATATCTGATGTCTTTTGTTTTTCCACACGATCAAAACCGAATAGTTCATTATATATGATGTATTGACAGGAAAGGTTAAACACTTTAAGCTTCTCTTCTGTCTTTCTTTTTCTCACTGAAACCAAGTAGTGACTTTTTCTTTCTTTCCACGCGATCAAAACGGAATAGTCTGAGGTATTGGTAGGAGACATTAAACATTTCTAGTTCCCCTTCTTTCTTTCTTTTTTCTTTCTTTCTTTCTTTTTCCCACTGAAACCAAGTAGTGTTTTTTTCATTCTTTCCACGCGATCAAAACGGAATAGTCCATTATTTATGAGGTATTGGTAGAAGACGTTAAACATTTCTAGCTTCCCGGCTTTCTTTCCTTTTCTCACTGAAACCAAGTAGTGTCTTTTTCATTCTTTCCACGCGATCAAAACGGAATAGTCCATTATTTATGTGATATTGGTATGAGACGTCGAACATTTCGAGCTTCCCTTCTTTCTTTCTTTCTTTCTTTCTTTCTTTCTTTCTTTCTAACGATGCAGACTCTTGGGCGTGACAATCAAGAACATGCCTTTCCACAGAAGCCATTTGATTTGGTAGATATTTTATTTGAGAGACAAATGTTTTCGATTAAGCAAATATATTTCAACTAATCTCCCAATTTCCATCTTTATATCTAAATCTAAACTTATTTAAACTTTGTCTGTGTGTGTGTGTTTTCGTTACCTATAGACTCCGAAACGGCTGAACTGATTTTCTTGAAAATTTACACAGTTGTACTATAAGCGTCAGCGAGTGTTCTTAGCTAGGTTTTGTGTCGCGGTACCCCCGATAAATATCGAAAATCGATAATCGAAAAAATCGGGTTATCGAAGGAGTGGTCCGATTTTAATCAAATTTGATACACTCATAGACAAAGATATAAGAAACGATATTAAGAAGTTTCAAGGTTGCAGTTCTTACAATAGCGCAGAAAATCGATAATATATATATATATATATATATATATAAAAGGCAAGATGTTTGTGTGTGTGTGTGTGTCTGTTTATCTGTCTGTATATCCTTTATACAAATCCACAATTTTTATCCGATTCTTACCAAACTTCACACAAATATTCTTTAGGCTGAGTCTGAGCTCCAGGACCATGGATTAGTTTTAAAGCTTTCATTACCCCCGAGTAACACCGGGCTATACTGCTAGTCTAGCATAAACTGAATTATGCCTTTTGATAGGTGCGTAAAAAATCTATTGTTCTATCTTTCTCCTGGACAACATCGGTGGCGTGCTGCATTGGCAACCGCAGATCTTTCATAAAACCCTGCCCAGACTCGCACCCTGGAGAAGAAACTCCAGCATTGACTCACTGCAACGGCAAAACACGGGAAGCATCAGTCAACTGATGGAGGAATTCCGAAGGTCCTTCAGTACGTGGAACTGGACAACGAAAAGAAGACACTAGGGCGATCTCATCTTTGATTCAAGGATGTCTGCAAAAGAGACACCACGGTGATGGACATTGACGTCGAGATGTGGGAAGATGTCGCCAACGTTCGCTCACACTGGAGACGCAATTTACACTGAGTGTTGGATCTAAGAGAGGAGAAACGAAGGCTTACCGCCGAGGAGAAGCGTACTCGCAGAAAACAACATGGTGACATCGGGGGCGGAGGACGTCTTTACATGCATTCGTTGCAATCGAGACGGTTAATCCCGTGTGGGGAATTGTATAGCCATAACAGATGGTGCGCCGCCTCTGATGGCGGCGTCATCAATTTTTGGTAAGGATCCTTGGAGTCTCTCGAGACAGATGGATGCTACATGAAAATATCAACGTGCCGACCGAATGATAACATGAGACGTATATCTTTCATGTTTAGCATTACATTTTATTTAATTCTAGTTAATATCAGCCAGTGTGTGTGTGTGTGTGTGTGTGTGTGTGTGTGTGTGTGTGTGTGTTCCCATGACCCTTTATCAGAAACATGGACCTTACATTCTCATCTTCGATGTCTAAGAAAGACTGCCGGACTTCATTTCGTGGGATGATGTTTATACATCTTCTGTTATACTTTTGTGCGCCATGACACTTTATCAGAAACATGGACCTTACATTCTCGTCTGCAATGTCTAAGAGAATTTTTCTTACTCTTTTTCAGGAAATGATGTTTATATATCTTCTGTAATACGTTGTACAACCCAGGTATATTTGGTTCGGTCAAGTGAATCTGCATACAACGGTTGGAAGGCAAACTGCCTTCTCTGAATGACACAAAGTGCAAAGGTCATTACATGATCTAGGGTGAGACGCATACCATAATGCTCTGTAATAGTTTTTATTAACCAGAATGAAGTTCGTTATTTCTTAAGTCTAATCTCTATTTCTCGCTATTACTTAAGTCTTTGTTTCTTTGGGTCTAATGTTCTCGACACCGCATATTCCACAAAAAAAAAAAAATCGTTTTTAATTGTTACTGTTACTGATCATGAAACCAACGAGATGCGTAGAGGTTTTATCTTCTTACTGTTTGCTCTTCATTGTCAATCTTAATTAAGGAGGAACACTGATATTTATTAAGCTTCGTTCGTCTTTCTTTCAACGGAAATCACATTTTTTCCGTGGAAGATTCTTTTAGAAGTTTCGTAATTTAAATACAGCAGATGCGACTCAAACTACTGTCCAAATGATGTCTCTCTTGGTAATATGTAAACTGGATTCTGTCCACTGAATGTACACTGACAATAAACACACAGTAGAGCTTTATTTGTTAACTATACTGTTCATTCTCTCGCCAATTCTTCCGTTTTCGTTTTGTTGAGTAAAGACGATCATTTATTCCATCAAAAATCTAAGACATACTATATCACTCGACCATCACAATCTGCAATGGATGCAAATGTAGTATGGTGGTGGTATCTTAAATTTGAGTTGGTATTTATTTGGTATTTATACTTTGTGACTACCAGAAAATTTACTAGTACAAGACGAACATTTCTTTGACAAAACTTGGAATCAGAACTTTCATTTTCACAACTGAAGCCAAAATAATTTTTACAAACCCAACTTTGGATATTGAACAGTCAGTATTATTGTTTATTTTGATAAGGCTATATTTCCAGTTTAGAATAGTGTTAGCTACATCAGTAATCGATACCATCTTTTTTTAAATCATTTCACCCCCAGCAAAATGATAATACAGAATTTATTGGAAATGAAAGAGAAAGATAGGACTTTAGCAAAGTGAAAGTACAATATCATCATCATCATCATCATCATCATCATCATCAGCACCAGCACCAGCATCATCACCATCATCATCATCATCATCAACAACAACAACAACAACAAAACAAAAACAAGGTTCAAGAAGACCCAACAGTGCAATGAAAGTTTTAGAAGATTGTATGTTGCAGGAAAGCAAAAAACTGGAAGAGAAATCCAAAGGCAAAAAGTGTGAGAAAATAAACTATTAACATAGAACTTACGGTTACATCTGTCAATTTCAACAATAAAACGATGAGACCTATTAACCAATCTAGTCAGTCAGTCAGTTAAGTCCCATGCCTGACTAGACAGAATATTTTCCCACAGTGGGTTGCCATTTCTTTCTGCCAACCAGGGCTAAAGAGCCCAATCTGTCCTGCTATTCAGCACATTTCTGGAGGGAAGAAGAGAGGGTTTAATACCTTTACCAAGAGTATTTGCGCGTAAGTGAATACAGCGAATTCAATTAGAATTCGAACTCGGCTCTTCGATTTCTCATTCGGAGCTAACAACCATTGCACCACAATGCACATCCCCCAACCAAATACTAGGCTTAAATTCATGCTGTCGAGGTACCAAGGAGGAAATCTTAGAACAATTTTCAGGAAAATATTAACAGAAAAGACAGAGAGAAGCCACGTCACGGTGGTGGAAAAAATGGCTGAAATTGGGGACCGATAACATTACAGACAGTTCTTTGAATTTTGTCCAGAAACTCGAGATATATAGTAGAAGCCCCAAATCAGATATGGCAGCCATGTTCAATGCACAGACGAATGGTAGATTTCTATACGTATAAGATGGATTACGACGTGAACCAAATTTTCTAGTAGTAGACCTAACAATTGATTCAATATAAGCACTCCACTTCATGTCAGTGAAAAACGTGAGACCGAGAAGGTGAAAAGAGTTTCTCTTCTGAAGGTTATCGCTAGCTTTGCTGATGGAAGTTAAACAAAATGCTTCACTGTAGTGATTAAAAAATAGCAGTTTTGTTTTGGAGGCGTTCAAACGACATAAGCATAATATGTGTTCGTTTCTGCGTTTAACTAAGAAGATAATCCGAACCGCACTTGACGGATTAGCAGCAGCCTGAAAACACTAACCTGTTTATTGTAAAAAAAAAAAAAAAAGAAAAAAAATGGCAGCTAATGCTAATTTAAGAGATTAGATCATGTGTGAAATCGTCGCTACGTGGAGAGCTAAACTAAATATGATAGGATTTTGAAGAGAAGAGAAAAAGTTAAAATATCTCGCTATAAAAGTCGAGTTATTTCAGTTCAGTTGTTATGAATGGACCGTTATCAACTCTTTCATTCCGTACACAGACACTTGAACGATGTACTTTTAAAATCCATGAGCCCCACACCTACGATACTCTTCCATTGGCGCGAGGTGGCGTAATGATCATTGTATTCGCTTAGCGACACGTCCGTTACGGTTATTGTAACCGAAAACAGAATGGTAGAAACAGGTTCGAGTTTCGACTAGGCCTGGCATGGACCTACATATATATATATATATATGTATATATATATATATACTATGCAAAAAGAAACTTACACCAATGAGACACCATATAAAAAAGAAAAATGGTGGAATAAAAAGTATATTGTTTGGTCCCCCTGAAGAGTAGACGGAGTAATTCCCAGAGTTCGTCTACGAAACTCTGGAGTCGGGACGCTGAAGGTAAGACCAATCAGCTAAGCAAGACACACACACACACACACACACACACACACACACACACACACACACACACACACACATCTTTTCAACCTGTATCTTGATAAGAAAGGTCATGTCAGTGGTAAACTATATGCATGAGTGAGCACTTAGTGAAATCAATCGCCCATAGTACCTACTTACTAGGTCGTAACAGGTGAATTTTTTTATGCTCACAGTCAACACAGATCATTTACTAAGCTTAAATTAGTCTGAGAACTTGGCTACGTGTATAAGTCATCCAGTGAAAATCAATGTCACTAATCAATCGAAAGAGTCAACAAGATTAGTTTACTAATGATTACCCATTGCCGAGGCGCCCACAGCTTAGTTTTGGCAAAAGACAACTAAACCCCAGTGAGGATCCAATTCACTACTCAGTTTCAAAGGTCGACGAAAATAGCTTGCTAACCTTTATCCAACGTCGAGGAACCCACATATTATTTGGACACAGGTTTGAGGCACCCAGTGAGGATCATGTGTGACAGTCAAGTGGAATATTTAGTTGTGTACAACGTCGAAGAGCTTGCAGCTTATTTGGTCACGGGGACACAAGTATTGGCCATCTAGTATTATTAATGAACTACAAATCACATTGGCTGACTCATTACACCATGATGAGACGGTCCCCAATCGCTATTTAACACTGACAGCAACAGACAAGAGCATGTAAACGATTGTGCTTCTTGGTCGTCTTATAAAACTTAAAATCACCATTGTATAGGCGTCAACAATCACTATTGCGAAGTGATTATGACCAGAATGAATGTGATAAGATAACAATTCCAAATTTATAGCTGTGTCAACTCGAATTGATTAAGTTCATTATAAGAAAGTGCTTGTGGTGCAATGGATATCGGTTCGGAACGAGAAATCGGGGAGCTGAGTTCGAATTCTAGTTGAATCCATTGCATTCACTTACGCGCAAATACCCTTGGGAAAGGTATTAATCCGTCTCTTCCTTCCAGTTATGGGTTAAATAACAGGACCGATTTGGGTTCTATAGCCTTGGCTGGCAAACCACTCTACCGCAGAAAACAATGGAAACCTACTGCAGGATAATCTTCTGCCCAGTCAGTCATGTCTCTTTCGAGACATGATCGCCCAAGCGTGTTTCACATATGGCACTTAACTGACTGAGTGACGTCCTATACGCCCCACAAAACATAATCGACAAAAGAGAGGATTTTTCACAGCGCTATTAAGATAAAAGATTCATGAAAAACAGGCTTTCTCTTTCTTTATATTTTTCATAGCATTTCTTCATCCACCGCTTTTATTTTATTCTTTAAAAAAATCGAGTGTTATAAAATAGAATGCACAGAACTAAGCGACTTTATCCAAATATCGACAAATGTTATATAGGAAGAAACAGAGCAGCGATTTCAAGGCAAGATAATGAAGGTATTTGAGAGCTTCGAAAAGCAGAAAAACGCATATGTATCCAGTCAAAACTGAACATATCACTAAGGTTTTGTGAATTCAAGCTTGCTAAATATCGAACTATTACAGACGCCCAATCAGATCAGTCTATCGATATGTTAAAATTAGTAATGCACAAGACTAAACTGATGCATGAAGATTATGTTGCGCCGAACTACCATCGGCGTTCGATATTTGAAATTTCTAACTTGATCTGATTCGAACGCACTAGGGGGAAATTGTTTTCTCAACCATGTGACATTCACACTAGGACCATTGCGATAATATTCCCAAACCAATTATTAAAATAGGTAATGTTTTTAAAATTAAAAGGCATGTAAGAAAGGATCATTATATATATTTGCTACAATAAGCTACAATATCACAACAAAATGGCTATTTTTGTTGTGCTATGATAACATTTATGTTATAAATTCTAAATAACTGCTCTCATAACATTTGTAGAATACAACTTATAACAATTTAGCAAGCAACACAAATAAAATGAAAAATAAACTAAATATTCAGTCAGTCAGTTAAGTGCCATACGTGATACACGCTTGGGCGAGCATGTCTCTTTCGAGACATGACTGACTGGGAAAAAGATTATCCCGCAGTAGGTTGCTATTGCTTTCTGCGGTAGACTGAGTTTTCTGCGGTAGCCAAGGCTATAGAACCCAGTCTATCCCATTATTTAACCAATAACTGGAGAGAAGAGATGGATTAATACCTTTCCCAAGGGTATTTGTGCGTAAGTGAATGCAAAGAGTTCAACAGGGATTCGAACTCTGCTCTCCGATTTGTCGTTCCGAGTCGATATCCACTGCACCACAACGCACATTCTTGAACTAAATATTACATTGTGTTAATAATAATAATAATAATAATAATAATAATAATAATAATAATAATAATAATAATAATAATAATAATAATAATAATAAAAAAAGCACATGATGTTAAATTTGCACTAAAAATTTGCACTAAAATTTGCACTAAAAAAAGCACACAATTGGAAATCCCCAGGTATAGATAAAATTCCTAACTTTTGGCTATATTATTTAAATGCAGCACATAAAAAAATAGCCAAAGAACTCCAAGAAATGGTTGACGATCCCACTAAAATTCCTGCATGGATGACAAAAGGAATTACATTTCTTCTACCCAAGAATGGTGACACAAACAACCCGAAAAACTACAGACCAATTACATGTCTCCCGACAACACATAAACTACTAACATCTATTTTAACAAAACAGACATATTTATTCTTAGAAAGAAATGACATGATACCGCTTGAACAAAAAGGGTGCAAACGTGGCTGTTATGGTTGTAAAGACCAATTGCTAATTAACAAAATGATCCTGGAAAACTGCTACAGTACAAAGAAAAATCTTAGTACTGCCTGGATAGACTACCGAAAAGCATTCGATAGTGTGCCACATTACTGGATTTTAAAGACTTTAAATATATACAAGATATCGCCCGTCATCATCAATTTCATCAAACAGTGCATGTCTATATGGAAAACAACACTTTACCTCAATCATATAAATGGAACCTATAAGTCTGATGAAATAAACATCAAAAGAGGTATATTTCAAGGTGATTTTTTTATCTCCCTTACTATTCTGCATATCATTAATAGCACTAACCAGTCAACTTAATAAGACAGAATGTGGTTATAAAATAGGCCAAAAGAAAATAAGCTATCTATTTTACATGGATGACTTAAAGTTATATGCTAAGAATGATAATGAGCTGGAAGGTCTTCTGCAAACTGTAAAATGCTTCAGCGAAGACATTGGAATGAAATTTAATTTGAATAAATGTGCTAAAGCTACAGTTTTACGTGGATCAATACAAGAAACATCCTCAATTAGCCTAGACCCTGCTGTAACAATAAAAGAATTGAAACCAGAAGAAGCTTATAAATACCTAGGTGTAAATGAGAGCGAAAACATTCACCATAAAAAAATGAAAGAAATAGTGCGTAAAGAGTACTATAGAAGGCTACGAATGATATTAAAAACTGAATTAAATTCATAGAACAGAGTTATGGCCATTAATAGCCTTGCAATCCCAGTTGTCCAATATAGCTTCAACATCTTAAACTGGACTCTAAACGACATCAGGCGAATGGATGCTAAAACAAGAAAGCTTCTTTCTAAGCATAAGATGCATCATCCAAAGGCTGATGTAGACCGTCTATACATACCCCGTAAAGAAGGTGGAAGGGGTCTTATTCAGCTGGAATTGTCATACAAGACAACAACTATTGGCTTACTAACATACATAGAAACAACAAAGGATTGGATGATACAATTAGTAAGGCAACATGAAGAAAGAAAGAAAAAATATTCAATAATAAAAGAAGGCAGTAAATACAAACAAGATTTACAGTTAGTAGATTCTGTAGAAAAGCAAAACAGAAACCAAGAACCAACTATTGCGGCAAAAAATATGAAAATGAAAGCCAAAGATAAAGCTCTTGAACAGATGAAACAGCGCTGGCAAGACAAACCTCTGCATGGCCAATATCCAGTACGTGCCAATAAATCCAATGTTGACAAAGTTAATACTCATCGATGGTTACGTGCATCTGGATTAAAGTCTGAAACTGAAGGATTTATACTTGCAGCACAAGACCAAAGTCTTTTCACGAGAAACTTTCAGGCAAATATTATGCATAATAATATGGATCCAAAATGCAGGTTTTGTGATAAACACCAAGAAACAATAGACCACCTAATCTCAGGCTGTTCTGTGCTTGCCCCAAACGAATATAAAAATCGCCACGATAGAGTTGGGCAATATTTACATTGGACAATGTGCAAACATTATGGAAAAGCTGTAAACAAACACTGGTATGAACATCATCCAGCACCGGTTACAGAAATAGAAGATGTAACCATTCTATGGGATTACACCATCTACACAGACAGAAAAATTGAAGCAAACAGGCCAGACATTATTGTTAAAAACCAGAAGGAGAAAACTTGTCTATTAATTGATATGGCTTGTCCAGCGGATTGTAACATAGCAATCAAGGAATTTGAAAAACTGTCAAAATATAAAGACCTGGAAATTGAAATAGAAAAAATGTGGAAATTGAAAACAAGAGTTGTGCCAGTGATAGTAGGTACACTTAGAATGATAAAAAATGGAACAAAACAACACATTGAAAGAATCACTGGAAACCCCAGCTTAAGAGACATACAAAAAATTGTCTTATTAAGTACAGCCCACACACTAAGGAAAACTTTATCTATGTAATGCTGGAGATGATAGGGAAGATAGAAAAACATGAAATGGAGCCATAACAACACGCCACTACCTGCTTTAGGTCTCCCCGCAAACTTGGTTGGTAGTGAGACCAAAGCAGAAATCGAAATATGATGAAAAATGACATAATAATAATAATAATAATAATAATAATAATAATAATAATAATAATAATAACAAACAAACAAACAAACAAACAAACGTCCCATCTAAGTAATTCAGATAGCTTAAACTAAGTAGACGCTGAAATGTTTAGCTTGAATTTTTGACGGTTTATCAACCCTCGTGCGGGTTATTTAAAGCCGAAACATATTTCCGATTGCAAGAGTTTAAATGTCATGTCAACTGCCAGCTTTTATTTCATTGATTCCCATGACTCACCCTGTACCTTTCGCTCTCTTCTCATGTAACCCACTGCGCACCAGTGGCAGTACGGTCTTGCCTGGGGTGAAACAACTATAAAATAAAAAAGCGGTTGCTAACAGCAGTCGGTGTTACCAATCGGTTGCCCATCTAAGTACTGGCGCCTTTAGAGTACGCCGACTGCATCTTAATTGCTGTTGTTGTTCCACCTTGACCCGGGGTGGTAACACCTGTTAGGCTCCTAGGTATGGTAAAATAATTAAAACACTATGGGGTTAAAACATTATGAAAATATAAAAATAGATTTTCATACTTTTTTGAACGAAAAAAATATTACCAGCAATATAATTATGAAAAAATAAATAAATAAATAAAGCAATATATTCTTGGAGAAAAAAAAACTAACAATATTTTTGAAGAAAATGTATATATATATATATATATATATATATATATATATTCCATTTGTAAACTCGACCTAGGTTTCTACCATGAGTGGTGTCTTCAGGTGATTTTCAATAAAAGTTTTACAATAAAATTGTATTGAACACCTTTTAATAGAAATGTGCACTGGTCTAGTTTTATTATGACCAAAAATTAAGTAATTAAACAATCAATCAATCAATCAATCAATATATATATATATATATATATATATATATATATATACACACATATATATATATATATATACATTATAAACGTTTTATCCCAAGCAAGGCAATACTGCCACTGGTGCGCAGGGGGTTACAGAAGGAAGAGAGAAGAGAGAAAAGAAAGAAACGGCGGTTGATGAAAAAAGGGTAAAGAAAAGGTGAGAGTCAAGAAGATAGAAGATGGCTTACTAACAACTATTGGCTTACTAACATACATAGAAACAACAAAGGATTGGATGATACAATTAGTAAGGCAACATGAAGAAAGAAAGAAAAAATATTCAATAATAAAAGAAGGCAGTAAATACAAACAAGATTTACAGTTAGTAGATTCTGTAGAAAAGCAAAACAGAAACCAAGAACCAACTATTGCGGCAAAAAATATGAAAATGAAAGCCAAAGATAAAGCTCTTGAACAGATGAAACAGCGCTGGCAAGACAAACCTCTGCATGGCCAATATCCAGTACGTGCCAATAAATCCAATGTTGACAAAGTTAATACTCATCGATGGTTACGTGCATCTGGATTAAAGTCTGAAACTGAAGGATTTATACTTGCAGCACAAGACCAAAGTCTTTTCACGAGAAACTTTCAGGCAAATATTATGCATAATAATATGGATCCAAAATGCAGGTTTTGTGATAAACACCAAGAAACAATAGACCACCTAATCTCAGGCTGTTCTGTGCTTGCCCCAAACGAATATAAAAATCGCCACGATAGAGTTGGGCAATATTTACATTGGACAATGTGCAAACATTATGGAAAAGCTGTAAACAAACACTGGTATGAACATCATCCAGCACCGGTTACAGAAATAGAAGATGTAACCATTCTATGGGATTACACCATCTACACAGACAGAAAAATTGAAGCAAACAGGCCAGACATTATTGTTAAAAACCAGAAGGAGAAAACTTGTCTATTAATTGATATGGCTTGTCCAGCGGATTGTAACATAGCAATCAAGGAATTTGAAAAACTGTCAAAATATAAAGACCTGGAAATTGAAATAGAAAAAATGTGGAAATTGAAAACAAGAGTTGTGCCAGTGATAGTAGGTACACTTAGAATGATAAAAAATGGAACAAAACAACACATTGAAAGAATCACTGGAAACCCCAGCTTAAGAGACATACAAAAAATTGTCTTATTAAGTACAGCCCACACACTAAGGAAAACTTTATCTATGTAATGCTGGAGATGATAGGGAAGATAGAAAAACATGAAATGGAGCCATAACAACACGCCACTACCTGCTTTAGGTCTCCCCGCAAACTTGGTTGGTAGTGAGACCAAAGCAGAAATCGAAATATGATGAAAAATGACATAATAATAATAATAATAATAATAATAATAATAATAATAATAATAATAATAATAATAACAAACAAACAAACAAACAAACAAACGTCCCATCTAAGTAATTCAGATAGCTTAAACTAAGTAGACGCTGAAATGTTTAGCTTGAATTTTTGACGGTTTATCAACCCTCGTGCGGGTTATTTAAAGCCGAAACATATTTCCGATTGCAAGAGTTTAAATGTCATGTCAACTGCCAGCTTTTATTTCATTGATTCCCATGACTCACCCTGTACCTTTCGCTCTCTTCTCATGTAACCCACTGCGCACCAGTGGCAGTACGGTCTTGCCTGGGGTGAAACAACTATAAAATAAAAAAGCGGTTGCTAACAGCAGTCGGTGTTACCAATCGGTTGCCCATCTAAGTACTGGCGCCTTTAGAGTACGCCGACTGCATCTTAATTGCTGTTGTTGTTCCACCTTGACCCGGGGTGGTAACACCTGTTAGGCTCCTAGGTATGGTAAAATAATTAAAACACTATGGGGTTAAAACATTATGAAAATATAAAAATAGATTTTCATACTTTTTTGAACGAAAAAAATATTACCAGCAATATAATTATGAAAAAATAAATAAATAAATAAAGCAATATATTCTTGGAGAAAAAAAAACTAACAATATTTTTGAAGAAAATGTATATATATATATATATATATATATATATATATATATTCCATTTGTAAACTCGACCTAGGTTTCTACCATGAGTGGTGTCTTCAGGTGATTTTCAATAAAAGTTTTACAATAAAATTGTATTGAACACCTTTTAATAGAAATGTGCACTGGTCTAGTTTTATTATGACCAAAAATTAAGTAATTAAACAATCAATCAATCAATCAATCAATATATATATATATATATATATATATATATATATACACACATATATATATATATATATACATTATAAACGTTTTATCCCAAGCAAGGCAATACTGCCACTGGTGCGCAGGGGGTTACAGAAGGAAGAGAGAAGAGAGAAAAGAAAGAAACGGCGGTTGATGAAAAAAGGGTAAAGAAAAGGTGAGAGTCAAGAAGATAGAAGATGGCTTACTAACAACTATTGGCTTACTAACATACATAGAAACAACAAAGGATTGGATGATACAATTAGTAAGGCAACATGAAGAAAGAAAGAAAAAATATTCAATAATAAAAGAAGGCAGTAAATACAAACAAGATTTACAGTTAGTAGATTCTGTAGAAAAGCAAAACAGAAACCAAGAACCAACTATTGCGGCAAAAAATATGAAAATGAAAGCCAAAGATAAAGCTCTTGAACAGATGAAACAGCGCTGGCAAGACAAACCTCTGCATGGCCAATATCCAGTACGTGCCAATAAATCCAATGTTGACAAAGTTAATACTCATCGATGGTTACGTGCATCTGGATTAAAGTCTGAAACTGAAGGATTTATACTTGCAGCACAAGACCAAAGTCTTTTCACGAGAAACTTTCAGGCAAATATTATGCATAATAATATGGATCCAAAATGCAGGTTTTGTGATAAACACCAAGAAACAATAGACCACCTAATCTCAGGCTGTTCTGTGCTTGCCCCAAACGAATATAAAAATCGCCACGATAGAGTTGGGCAATATTTACATTGGACAATGTGCAAACATTATGGAAAAGCTGTAAACAAACACTGGTATGAACATCATCCAGCACCGGTTACAGAAATAGAAGATGTAACCATTCTATGGGATTACACCATCTACACAGACAGAAAAATTGAAGCAAACAGGCCAGACATTATTGTTAAAAACCAGAAGGAGAAAACTTGTCTATTAATTGATATGGCTTGTCCAGCGGATTGTAACATAGCAATCAAGGAATTTGAAAAACTGTCAAAATATAAAGACCTGGAAATTGAAATAGAAAAAATGTGGAAATTGAAAACAAGAGTTGTGCCAGTGATAGTAGGTACACTTAGAATGATAAAAAATGGAACAAAACAACACATTGAAAGAATCCCTGGAAACCCCAGCTTAAGAGACATACAAAAAATTGTCTTATTAAGTACAGCCCACACACTAAGGAAAACTTTATCTATGTAATGCTGGAGATGATAGGGAAGATAGAAAAACATGAAATGGAGCCATAACAACACGCCACTACCTGCTTTAGGTCTCCCCGCAAACTTGGTTGGTAGTGAGACCAAAGCAGAAATCGAAATATGATGAAAAATGACATAATAATAATAATAATAATAATAATAATAATAATAATAATAATAATAATAATAACAAACAAACAAACAAACAAACAAACGTCCCATCTAAGTAATTCAGATAGCTTAAACTAAGTAGACGCTGAAATGTTTAGCTTGAATTTTTGACGGTTTATCAACCCTCGTGCGGGTTATTTAAAGCCGAAACATATTTCCGATTGCAAGAGTTTAAATGTCATGTCAACTGCCAGCTTTTATTTCATTGATTCCCATGACTCACCCTGTACCTTTCGCTCTCTTCTCATGTAACCCACTGCGCACCAGTGGCAGTACGGTCTTGCCTGGGGTGAAACAACTATAAAATAAAAAAGCGGTTGCTAACAGCAGTCGGTGTTACCAATCGGTTGCCCATCTAAGTACTGGCGCCTTTAGAGTACGCCGACTGCATCTTAATTGCTGTTGTTGTTCCACCTTGACCCGGGGTGGTAACACCTGTTAGGCTCCTAGTTATGGTAAAATAATTAAAACACTATGGGGTTAAAACATTATGAAAATATAAAAATAGATTTTCATACTTTTTTGAACGAAAAAAATATTACCAGCAACATAATTATGAAAAAATAAATAAATAAATAAAGCAATATATTCTTGGAGAAAAAAAAACCAACAATATTTTTGAAGAAAATGTATATATATATATATATATATATATATATATATATATATATATATATATTCCATTTGTAAACTCGACCTAGGTTTCTACCATGAGTGGTGTCTTCAGGTGATTTTCAATAAAAGTTTTACAATAAAATTGTATTGAACACCTTTTAATAGAAATGTGCACTGGTCTAGTTTTATTATGACCAAAAATTAAGTAATTAAACAATCAATCAATCAATCAATCAATATATATATATATATATATATATATATATATATACACACATATATATATATATATATACATTATAAACGTTTTATCCCAAGCAAGGCAATACTGCCACTGGTGCGCAGGGGGTTACAGAAGGAAGAGAGAAGAGAGAAAAGAAAGAAACGGCGGTTGATGAAAAAAGGGTAAAGAAAAGGTGAGAGTCAAGAAGATAGAAGATGGCTTACTAACAACTATTGGCTTACTAACATACATAGAAACAACAAAGGATTGGATGATACAATTAGTAAGGCAACATGAAGAAAGAAAGAAAAAATATTCAATAATAAAAGAAGGCAGTAAATACAAACAAGATTTACAGTTAGTAGATTCTGTAGAAAAGCAAAACAGAAACCAAGAACCAACTATTGCGGCAAAAAATATGAAAATGAAAGCCAAAGATAAAGCTCTTGAACAGATGAAACAGCGCTGGCAAGACAAACCTCTGCATGGCCAATATCCAGTACGTGCCAATAAATCCAATGTTGACAAAGTTAATACTCATCGATGGTTACGTGCATCTGGATTAAAGTCTGAAACTGAAGGATTTATACTTGCAGCACAAGACCAAAGTCTTTTCACGAGAAACTTTCAGGCAAATATTATGCATAATAATATGGATCCAAAATGCAGGTTTTGTGATAAACACCAAGAAACAATAGACCACCTAATCTCAGGCTGTTCTGTGCTTGCCCCAAACGAATATAAAAATCGCCACGATAGAGTTGGGCAATATTTACATTGGACAATGTGCAAACATTATGGAAAAGCTGTAAACAAACACTGGTATGAACATCATCCAGCACCGGTTACAGAAATAGAAGATGTAACCATTCTATGGGATTACACCATCTACACAGACAGAAAAATTGAAGCAAACAGGCCAGACATTATTGTTAAAAACCAGAAGGAGAAAACTTGTCTATTAATTGATATGGCTTGTCCAGCGGATTGTAACATAGCAATCAAGGAATTTGAAAAACTGTCAAAATATAAAGACCTGGAAATTGAAATAGAAAAAATGTGGAAATTGAAAACAAGAGTTGTGCCAGTGATAGTAGGTACACTTAGAATGATAAAAAATGGAACAAAACAACACATTGAAAGAATCCCTGGAAACCCCAGCTTAAGAGACATACAAAAAATTGTCTTATTAAGTACAGCCCACACACTAAGGAAAACTTTATCTATGTAATGCTGGAGATGATAGGGAAGATAGAAAAACATGAAATGGAGCCATAACAACACGCCACTACCTGCTTTAGGTCTCCCCGCAAACTTGGTTGGTAGTGAGACCAAAGCAGAAATCGAAATATGATGAAAAATGACATAATAATAATAATAATAATAATAATAATAATAATAATAATAATAATAATAATAATAATAATAATAACAAACAAACAAACAAACAAACAAACGTCCCATCTAAGTAATTCAGATAGCTTAAACTAAGTAGACGCTGAAATGTTTAGCTTGAATTTTTGACGGTTTATCAACCCTCGTGCGGGTTATTTAAAGCCGAAACATATTTCCGATTGCAAGAGTTTAAATGTCATGTCAACTGCCAGCTTTTATTTCATTGATTCCCATGACTCACCCTGTACCTTTCGCTCTCTTCTCATGTAACCCACTGCGCACCAGTGGCAGTACGGTCTTGCCTGGGGTGAAACAACTATAAAATAAAAAAGCGGTTGCTAACAGCAGTCGGTGTTACCAATCGGTTGCCCATCTAAGTACTGGCGCCTTTAGAGTACGCCGACTGCATCTTAATTGCTGTTGTTGTTCCACCTTGACCCGGGGTGGTAACACCTGTTAGGCTCCTAGTTATGGTAAAATAATTAAAACACTATGGGGTTAAAACATTATGAAAATATAAAAATAGATTTTCATACTTTTTTGAACGAAAAAAATATTACCAGCAACATAATTATGAAAAAATAAATAAATAAATAAAGCAATATATTCTTGGAGAAAAAAAAACCAACAATATTTTTGAAGAAAATGTATATATATATATATATATATATATATATATATATATATATATATATATTCCATTTGTAAACTCGACCTAGGTTTCTACCATGAGTGGTGTCTTCAGGTGATTTTCAATAAAAGTTTTACAATAAAATTGTATTGAACACCTTTTAATAGAAATGTGCACTGGTCTAGTTTTATTATGACCAAAAATTAAGTAATTAAACAATCAATCAATCAATCAATCAATATATATATATATATATATATATATATATATATATATATATATATACACATATATATATATATATATATACATTATAAACGTTTTATCCCAAGCAAGGCAATACTGCCACTGGTGCGCAGGGGGTTACAGAAGGAAGAGAGAAGAGAGAAAAGAAAGAAACGGCGGTTGATGAAAAAAGGGTAAAGAAAAGGTGAGAGTCAAGAAGATAGAAGATGGCAATTGATGCACAAGAATACGTCATGAAACCTGATCTACAAACTGATTTCTTACAAAGAATGCATATTCTATTCATACGAATCTATTGTAAAAAAATCTTGTCGGCTTTAAATAACCCACTGAGGTGTTGATATCCCATAATACAAAACGAACCAAATCTAAGTACTGACTGGGTTCGATGCTGCTTAAACAACGCTGGTCGAACGGGAACCGGCGTTTTTCAGCATGACTTCACTTGACCATAACTAATAAATTGACGGATGCAAGAAGAATAAAGCCGGTCGCCATTCTATATTGCTTATTATATGAAACTTTAATAAAAATGAACTTTCTATTTTTACATCTATTTTTGCATCTGTTATCTAAGATTTATTATTTTAAATACACATTTTTTATTTTTTTACTTTTCGCTTGGACTTATTTTCTGGAATGAGATCTCTTTCTGTATATAAGATTGAGGATGTGTGGGTGGTGTAATGGGTAGCTACTTGAAATGAGAAATAGGAGATCCGTGTTCGAATTCCGGCTGAGTTCGTTACATTCACTTACGCGCAAATGCACTTAGGAAAGGTACGAATCCAACCCCAGCTACGGTTTAAATAGTAAGACTTGTATCTGGAAAAATCTTTATTATTTCTTAAAAATTGTTAATATCCACCCGAAAGAAAAACAAAAAGAAAAACAAAAACAAAAAAACAATTATTATGTTTCGGCTTTAAATAACTGGAAAGGGTTGATAAACCGTAAAAAATCAAGCATATGACTGATAAAAATGTTTAGAATGTAATTTTTCTGAAAAAAATTTGCAGAAATTAAGTTTACGGATTTATTTTGTTGAACATTAATGGGCAATTGAAACAGCACGTCTCAATGCCATTGTCATAGATTTAGGTCAAGAAGACAAATTTTACCCTCTGTTTAATTTTCAGTTCCAACAAAAGTTGGGTGGCTCAAGACACCCCAACCCTTGCTACAGCGCCATGGGTGAACAAATGCGGCTCAATAAATAAATAAAATAAAATAAATGGAAGCTGTACAAATCGGTAGCAGTGGCGCTAAGGGGGAATTAACAGAGAAAACGGATGGACATGTGGTGGTGGTGGTGGTAATGGCTTGGAGGAGAAGCTTGGAAAAGAAGAAAAAAACGACAACAAAAAGCAAGCTAGAAAGCAATGTGGGAGAGGAGCGAGAGATGAAGAGAAACGTGAAAACGCTAAGAAGACACTGGTATCAAGAAAACTGGAAACGAGTGTCAGAAAGACGGTCGGCAAGTTGCGTGAAGGAGGAGAGAACGGGGATGAAGTGGCAGGAATTTATGATGGGTGAGAGACGAAGTGTCGAGTAGTGATGGTAGGAGGGGAATTACTGAGGTCGGTATAGTATCAAGAGGAGAGGGTCGGACAAAGAAGAAGAATCCTGATACTCCTCAGATTCTTGCCAGCCTCAATACAACCTGATCCACGTAGATTTTGTCATCTCATTACTTCATGTCTCTCTTTCTCAAGACGCCATTTTTTCATTGTTGTCAATATAAGCATATTTTTATTAGTATTTTATTCAAGGGAATATTTCTGAGCTTCATTTCTAGGAGCGGCTTTATATTTTCGAGAAGCTATGGAGCTAAAATATTTTTTTCTTAGTGAGTAAAAAGTTTGATATCAAATTTTATACGAAACAGAAGTAAAAAATTAATTTAAAAATTCAATCAATTTGATCGCGTAACATATGTCTGTACAGCGTAACTGACAAAGAAAGTATTCAATCAAGTTTTTTTTCTTGTGTAAGGACAAGAATGTATACTTTTATTAATTTTTATTTATTTTTCGGACACATTGTGTCTGTAGAAATTGTGCAAATCATTATTCGTTCCGAGCGATTTCAAATATATTCTCAGATTCTCTCATCTATTTGCAAAGTTATATTTCTGGGAGGACATAAAACTCTTATCAGAGTCAGACTAATGGTAGGTAATTGAATGACAAAGTAAAACATCCTATGTAACGCGAATCCTCTTTCGAAAGGACTTCTTCAAACTAAATATATATATTATTTTCTCAATAAGAACATTAGTTAATTTGAAATCCTGAACCCCCCCCCCCCCACACACACACACATATTCCTACCTAACGTTTTGTTTCGTGTTGAACATGAAAATTTATTCAATAGAGTAGCTTAAAAGTATTTTAAATGTATTTCTTCTCATATAAATGCTGAGGGATACAAAAAAGCTTGTAAAATATTTCGAAACAGAAAAGCAAAACTTCCTGACAAAGTCAATAAATCAATAACAGTAATAACAATAACAATATATCGTACTGATGAGCTGTGATACAGCGAAACAGATCTATCTGCGGATGACTATATATATATATATATATATATATATATGGATGCGGAGTGATATTTTCGCACACACACATGCACTCGTATGTCAATAAGTCCGTACCCTAGGAATGAAAAAGCACTTATTTTACACAACAAATATCTATTTTCAACATAATCTTCTTCTTTGCCAATCCACTTAATCGATTAGTGAATATTAATCAAATAGAAAAATGCAGAAAAAATCTTAAAACAAAATCAAATCAAGTAAACATTCTAGGCTGAGGTTGTTCCGATGTTCTGATATATATATATATATATATATATATATATATATATATATATATATATATATATATGAGTAATTATTAGTAATGGAAGTATATTCCACAGTTAGATATTTGGTTTAAAAAGTGCTCAGTAGAAAAGTAGAGTATAAATATATGGTAATTATTATTATTATTATTATTATTGCATACTGCAACTTGATAGGTATAAAGTTTCGGTGTCTACACACCATCATCAGGCAGTTGATGATAGTGTTTTAACACCGAAACATTGTAACTATCAAGTTGCAGTATGTCATAATAATAATAATAATTATAACAGTAATTACCATATATATATATATATATATATATATATATATATTTCTAAAGATTTAAGGTATTTTATTTTTTTTAATTGTACAGGCCAGTGGAGGATATAAATACTGTTTAAAAATCAAAACAAAGCGTCTACGCAAATACGACTATCCATTGAAAACTTTTGAAGAAACAAAAAAACATATAAATACACACATACATATATAATTAATTAATACAAGTAAAAGTTTGTCATTTAACTGAATGATGTTATCTTCTGCTTCCCAACCATAGCATTTAGTAGGCGGACATGTTCGCCCATTCTTCAGAGGGTATCAGCAATATATTCTCTCTCTCTCTCACACACACACACACACACACACGTATATATGCAAACACACACACACACACACACACACACACACACACACACACACACACACACATATATATATATATATATATATATATATATATATATATATACTATTGTATTCCCACCAGTG